>VZSR01003371.1:3242961-3297552 GCA_013398615.1 Brachypodius melanocephalos
CTCCAGGGAGGGCAAAAGGCGGAGGATGCTGCGGAGCACATCTGCATCAGCCCGGGGAGGGGCTGCGGGTCCTGCCCGCCCAGGGGATCTCCCCTGGAGGTGAAGAAGAACAAGGGGGAACCTTTCTCAGCGGGAGACAGTGTTTGAAGGGGGTGTCCTTTGGGCAGAGGGCTCAGGACGTGCCTAAGGGGACACTGGAACAGAGGGGGTCCCACCCGGAGCGGGGAGCAGCAGCCGTGCCCGTGGGGAGCCCTGCCCGGAGAAGGGCTCTCAGGATGTGCCCGAGGATGGGGATGAGGATGGGGATTCCGCCGGCAGCACTTACCGAGGCAGGCGGAGGAGCCGCCCCCTCTCTCCTCCGCCCCGCAGCGCCCGCTCCTCCCCGCTCCAGCCGGGAAACCTTCCTTCCCTCCGGGAAACGGGGCTCCCCCTGCAAACTGTGCTCTCTTTTCTCCTGCTTTCAAACCAGCCCTTCCCACTCCCCTCCTCGGCAGCTGCAGGCACACGGCGACCTGATGCGTGAAAACAGCAATAAAAAATGAGAGGCGTTCCGTGGGTTTGGCTCCCCTGTTGCCAAACAGGGCGTTTTGTTCAAAAACTAAACCGAAAAACCTTTAAAATCCCGGGCTGAAAGAGGAAGCTGTGGCACGGGGTTGGTGAGATATCACCTGCCCAGCCCCTCTCTGCCTTGTCCCCGAGTCTGGGAGGATGGGATGGGATGGGAATGGGACGGTGGGTGCTGGATTTTGAGTTCTTTAGGCGTGTCCCTGGCTGAATTGGCTGCCTGGAAAGGACCATTCCCTCTTCCCATGCAAATTCCTAAAGCATACTTTTTCACAGACTCATAGAGTCACAGAATGCACCTTTCATGGTCAGGTAGCTCCAATCCCCCTGGCATGGACAGGGACCCCCAATCCTTTTTGTCAGGGCTGCTCTCAGTCTGTTCATCCCCCAGCCTGGACTGATAATTGGGTTGCATCCACCCAACACCTAACCTTACCAAAACCCCCTTCTCCTCCTCTATTTCCCTTGAATTCATAGCACAAAAATACCCCAAAGGAAGCTGCCTCTTTCCCTAATTAGCGTTAATTGCCCATTCCTGGGGGCTGGGAGGGGGCTGTGCTGCTGTCTGTGGTAGCAGAGGGTCACACAGCTGAGTCCTGGCTTTCCTATTGCTGGGCCCTTCTTTGTCCTCCTGGATTCCAGGAAGGCTGTCAGACTCCAGTAACTGAGTTTTTATGGAGTAGAGTATAATACCAAAGACCTGCAGCTCTTCCAAAACACCAATCTCAAAAGAAATGGCAAAGGAGAGAGAGATAACAGTGGGAAGAAAAGTGCTTTGGACAGAGTGCTGAAAATGCTGTGTCAGCCACTCATGTGAATGTCATCTGTGGTCATTTCGCCTGCAAGCATGTCACAAATCATCAAAAAACCATGACAAAATTTAACATTTACTGAAAATCCAATGATACTGCCAAGCAGGGATTCCTGGGATGTTGTCTCATGGGTTGCTGGTGTTCTGGTTTTACATTTTATTTTCAGTGCCACCTGGAAGGGGAGGAATAAGAGAAAATGGTGTTTACCTTTCTGACCTTCACAGCAAGGAGGGCAATAGGAAAAGTATATTTCAGAGCCTTTCCCATGTCAAAAACAGCTTGATCTTTAAAAAAATTGAGAAGCAGTAGGGCTGTTTATGCAGACACAACGTATAGCTCCTTAAATTGGCAAATAAGGTGGTGCAGGGGTGGGATACTCAGGAGTGGTTTAAGGCTTTGTGTACACTTGGTGGCCACTTGGAAAGCATAGTTAAATCCCTTGGGAAGGAGGGAAGGAGCTCAGACCAATGTGCTGTGTTGGCAAGTAGAGGAATATGAGGCAACCTGGTGGGTTTTAGACCTCATGGTTCAGCAGTGGAGATGCTGCCGTGGCAGATGATAACCCCACCATGCACAGAGATTTGCAAAACACACAGAGAATAATGGATAAAAAAGGCCTGGAAATCACATGGCATTGGGCAAATAGGCCCATAGGAGTGGCACTTTTGGTGTTTTCCTTTGCCTCTTGAGGGGAAGTCTGTCCTGACAGCACTGCTCTTCTCCAGCCCCGTCTTAAGGCAGCAGCATGAGAAGAAGAAGAAGGAAGAAAGGAGCATTTGCTTTCCTGTCTGTCTTGATTTAGCCAGGTGTGAAACAGTACAAACAGTTGTCTGGACTGTTAAACAGCTCTTTCCTAACCCTGCTGACTGTCGGGTTTCTGAGCAGAAGCCTCTGGAGGTGCTTCTTGGCCACTTCTGTGGCAGCCCCAGGGCCCAGAGGCAGCTGCCTGCAAGATGTGCTCTGTGCCAGGCTGCTCTGGCATGCTGCTCTTGATCCCTGTGGAAGTGCTTTAGTCATCAGCACAGGCAGGGAAGCTCCTTGGACACATGATCCCTGCTGTGCTCCCTGATTGTGCTTTTTCAATATCTTATGCGCATTTTTAAAAAAAAACCCTCTGCTTTTTTCAATATCTCACATGCTGCAGCATCTGCAGCGTTTCTTGTCCTTGATTAATTCTACCTGACAATTCCTCTCTCCTTCGTCAGACCCCAGATATCTGTATTTTCTTTTTCAGGTGGGATTTGTAATCTTTCTGCTTCGACATGATCACTCCTAAAGTGAGGGATTGCTCCTGTTGCCTGTGGCAGGCTCAGCTGTTCTGTGCTGCTTCCACTTGCCCCTCAGACCTCAAAAGTGAACTTTCTTCTTTCCAATGGATATGTAGGGAGTATAAACTCCTAATTTTTTGTGTCTTAACAGTATGCAATTTATATTCTGGAAATAAATAGTCCAGGTATTTCCACTACCTTCCAGTGATGTTTATGCTGATATACTTTTTTTTAACCCTGCAATCACCTCTGTGCCTCTGGGTGTGTCTCAGCTGTCACATTGCTGTGGCCTGTGTCACAGTGCTGAAAAATCAGTATCCTCCCCATTAGCAAAGGAACTAGAGAGACTCAAAACATTCTTGGTGAAATCCATGGGAATTACCAGAGCCTGAGATAGTTTATGAGGCATTTATTATCATTGCACCCATTAATTCAAGGCAGTAAGATGGATATAATTATAGAATTACAGAAAAATATTAAAGAAAAACAATCCTCAAAATTTAGAATAAAGAAAAAAAAAAATCCTCAAACTGGCCCATGAGAGCTGGTGTTTGTACATATCAGGAATTTTGTATGGATATGCTCAGTGGTTCTGATCTTAAGGACAATTTTGGGTCATTGGATCGATCCCGCTTGGAGAGGAAGAAGAGCAATCACACTTTAAATCTTCAAAACCCAAACCTCAAAATGCTGTAGGCATCTCCCAGCCAAGTTTGGATCTTTTTTCTGTCATTCTTCATGAGTCTCCCATTGGCACAAACCAGCCATGTGTGTTTGCCAGAGGGAGCTCTGGTCACTGTCCCCAGAACTCTGCTGACAACCTCTTAACTGCAGGGCTGTAGGTACTGAAGTAAGTTAATTGGTACGTGAAGTTTTGTGTCCAAATTCTGCTCTGTCATGGATTTTCCCTGGATCTAGAGCAGACTTTGAGGCTCATAAGATCTAAAACCACATTTAGAAAAAGAAATGGCCCAGCTCTGCCTTGTGACCTGCAACAGTGACAGCTCCTGAGTGCTCTTGAATGTTCAAGTTGTTCTTTGCAGCTTCACTTCACCCACACTCTGGTCACTCCACACAGGAGTGAGCAATTCCAGCCTGAATCTTCATCACTGCTTGGAAAGACCTTGGGCATTTTGATGCCTTAAGTTTTACCTTTCATGTTTTTTGAGACGCTGTGCTCCCTAGGGGTGTAGATCTGATCCTCATATTAAGTGCCAGTAAGCTCTTCTCACAGAGCAGGGAGACAAAACAAATCCTTTTCCTGCTGGAGACCAAGGACAACTTTCAGGCCCAAAAGCACAAACAAGGGTGGACTGAAGAGAGAAAACAAGAAGGGTGAGATCTCACAACTTGAAGCTGTAATTGGACAATTAAACCCCAATGTGCAAATGGACCAAAACTTATAAAAGTGTGAGAGCTCAGTTGTCCATTTTGTGACCATTTTGGGTCCACCTTGGGTATAACCCTGGTCAGGCCCTGTCCTGCCCAAGGTGTTTCCTAAAGGCCTTTCAATAAATAGCTATTTTATTCTCTAGCTCTATCCAGTCTGTTTCAGGTCAGCCTTCCCAAGGCACCAATTTCACCCCACAGAGGGGTAACAGATCTGATACTGCCAGATCACCGTCCTCTCTCTCACACTGGCTGATGATCCAACAGAGAGACAGCCCATAATTCAGGCAGAGATATCCAAGGCTGGCAGGGAACTGTCCCTGAGTTTATTTGAAAGCAATAATGATTTTTACAGCAGGACCAGCTGTCAGACATCAGGAGACTCTCTGGGAGCTGTGGATAGCTTGCACTGGAGTGTGCACACATCTGCTCCCTACTCTCCTGGAATTGTCTGCTCACATCTCTGAAGTGGCTTCTTTATCTCCCTGTGGCTGTTGGGCAGATGACTTTTATTTGTGTGGGAGATCTCCCCAGAAATTTGACGGCACTTCTAAGCAAACTGTTCTTCCCTGCACAGGGCACGTCCCAGTTATCAGATGGTCAGGGTTTCACCATGGTCACACTCCTTGCCATGTTTACACCACAGCACTTTCACCTGAGGCTCACCATGTTGTGCCAACAGAAGCCCTTTATCCAGAAGGAACCTTGGTATTTTTACCCTCAAACTGAAAGCCAGCATTCCCCAAAGTGCTCCCTAATTATGGGCTCCTCCATTCCTGAGCATCCAGACCGGGCTGGGCTTGCAGCAGGGTTGTACAACTGAGCTTGGTGTGTGCTTTGAGTTCTCAAAGACCATCAGAATATCCAAGCCCAAGGGGTATGAAAATGTTCAAACTGACTCATCAGAAATGAGTGGACATTTTTTAAGCCTTCACTGCCTGCCAAAAGCTGCACAATGACTCAATGTCATGGTCTGAAGCAAAACGTCTTTGTGTTATCTATTAGACCATGTCAGATGTGAGGGATGGAGAAAATGGTAAATCTAGTCAGAAATGCCACTGATTAGACTCCAGAGATCTGTTGCAGAGACCACCGAGCAGAGTTGCAAAGGCTTTTGTTGATCTTGGAAGAAAAGACACCATTGATACACAAAACAGAGTCCTGAGAGAGAGCAGAGCACTAAACACCCACAGACAAAACCACTGGAGGAAAAAACTCAGGATATCCTACATGCTGTATCAGGACACAGAATCTATTTGAATAGCTGCCATATTTTAATTGCTTCCAACAATCCTGTTTCTTGGCTCTGTTGTGTATTTCTAGCAACAGCGCTGAAATTATTGTATAACTCTGAGAAGAAAAAAGAGAAACTTATCATCTAAACCACTTGTCAGGCTGAAATAAGTTGCCAAAGAAAATTTTCTTTTTCCTTTTTATTGTTCTCCTGACAAGCTGGACAGGGGCTCTTTTGTGCTGCAAAATCTAATTATATACATACATTAAAAAATAGACAGCACTAACCATTTGTCTCGCATGACTCACCACTCTCTTTGCAAATGTCATAAATGCTGGCAAGCAAACTACAATCACACATTAGTGTCTCACAAGACAGCCTGGCTCGATTACAGGCTGGCAAGGATTAGGCTGAGTAATTGGGAGAAGATGGGAGGAAGATTTCACTGGACATCTGGGATTATTGTGTGCTGGAAGCACGACAGGAGACAAACCACTAAAAGACAATTCAGTGCCTTCAAAGGCAATCCCTCTTGCAGGCTGATACCATTCATACAGCCCAGAAGAAATAAAGAAACAGATCCTTTATTTCAAATAAAGGGCTGTGAAGCCCTTTATTCATTTATCACTTGGGCCTCCTGTTTTAAAGAAAAAAAAAGGGATCTTTCTCTGGAATACATCTCCATGGCCACCTCCTGTGCAGGAGCAAGGCTGGTGTCTGGAAGCCCTGCCCTGGAGCAGGTGGTGGGAGGAGAGTTTCTGCTACACCACGGTGAGAGCCTGGCCACCCTCACCAGATTGCACAGTAAATGCATTTGACTTCCTCACAAACCCCTCTGCAAGAGCAGGGTCCTTCTGGGTTCTACAGCACCCCCTCCTCTCTGCCCTGGGGATACACCAGGTCCACCAGCAGGGCTGTGTCCAGCTCTGGGACCTCCAGCAGGACATGGAGCTGTTGGAGCGAGTCCAGAGGAGGACGTGGAGATGCTCTGAGGGCTGGAGCTCCTCTGCTCTGGAGCCAGGCTGGGAGAGCTGGGGGTGTTCAGCTGGAGAGGAGAAGGCTCTGGGAAGGCCTTAGAACCTCTTCCAGTGTGCAAAGGGCTACAAGAGAGCTGGAGATGACGAGGCCATGGAGTGACAGGACAAGGGGAAATGGCTTCGAAATGAGAGAGGGCAGGGTTAGATTGGATGTTAGGAAGAAATTCTTGACTGTGAAGGTGATGAGGCTCCAGCACAGGTTTACTGGAGATGTTGTGCCTTGTCTCAACCCTGGAAGTGTTTGAGACTGGGTTGGATGATGCTCTGAGCAGCCTGGTTTAGTGGAAGGTGTCCCTGCCCATGGCAGGGGTGTTGGACCTGGCTGGTCTTTAAGGTCCCTTGCAACCCAAAGCATTTCATGGTTCTGTGGTTCTAAGCATGTCAGGGCAGACCAGAGCACAGAGGGATGCCCTGGGCTGAGCAGAAGATGGGGTCATAAAAGTCTCGGTCTCAGAACACCAGACATGATGGATCTGCTATAGATAGGCTTTCATAAATAGATAACTTTTTTAAAGATCAAAGTTACTTCTGAAACCCTGAAGAACTCTGAAGAAACTCGTCCTTTCACAGCGAGATGGGCAGTGAATTTATGAAACACAGAATTTCTTAAATGCTCTTCCTCAGCTGCCATGGCACTGACTGCAGGACCTGTCCCAACAAGAGCCAGGCTCATCTCAGTTTTACAATCCCGTTTGAAAATGCATCCCCTGGCTGTTTAATCCCTGAAGCACAGCACTCAGTCCCATTCACATGCACAGCATTTCCTGGCCTGGCTGGGCCAGGGACAGCTCCTGAGCTGTGAAATGTTTGAAATATGTGAAATGTGTGCAATGTGTGAAATGAACTGTGTGCATTCCTGGCTCTTTTGACGTGCCTGCAGCACAGATTTTATCTCTCTGGGTGACATCAGGGCAGTGATGCCTGACCTTTTGAGAAGTTTCACAGTGAAAAATGACAAATCAGGAAGAAATACTCATTTGGACAGGAAAAGAACCATTCTCTGACGGTTTAAATGTGAGACCATCATACCTTGCATTGGGAAATTGTGCTCTTTTTCTACAAAAAGCTGTGTTGTGCTTTTTTCATTTGACAAACCACATATCTGTGATTTATCTTTAATTAGGCGTTCTTTGACATCTTACTACTGCCCACCCAGAGCAAGTGGAGTGGCATAAATACAGACACAATGTAGAGTAACTTATGCTGAAGAGCAGAGCAACAGCAAATAAATACTCTTTTCTTTTTCCCAGGCATTCCTTCTGGAATCCAGGAGAGGACTTGTTTGCTGATGCAAATCATTAGTTGAAGAATAAAATGTTGTCTGTCACGGTTAACATTTTACATTTTATTATGGATTTTTCACTTGAGGATCTAAAAATTATTTACAAGATCCTAAAGCTTGAACTAAAGTTTATTTTGCAGCAAATTGTGGCTGCTCTGCACCTGGCAGTACTCAAGGCCAGGCTGGATGGGGTTTTGTGCAGCCTGGTCTAGTGGAGGATGTTTTGTTTAGTTCTGTTTTTTTTTTTAGAGCATGATTTCCCTTCCCCCATATCCCCAATGACTTTACCTATCAAAATTTTTACATATAAAATCATAATTACAGCCACAAAATAGACCTGTATAACAAAACATCTCTTGCCACCATACTTTTACTAAGTTAAGCAACATGCATTTGCATGTAAAAAAAAAAAAAAATCTCATTGCTTGTCTTTTTAAGCTTAACCAAAGCTGCAAAATACCTCAGAGCCCCAAGGGTGGAAAGTTGACCAGAGCAGCCAAAGCCTTGCTGCTCCACCGGGAATGGTGGGATAATTGCCCAGGGTTGTGCTGAGAGGACACAGCTGATCTGAATGTCCGTGGGATGTTCGTAGAAGCGAGGATGTGTTTGAACCGGCAGGAGGAGGAGCTGCTCCTCTGTGATGGGGAATCACTCTCTGGAAATGCAGCTTTGCTCCTGAGATAAGCAAGCCCCAGGGAGATTAAAGAAGCATGTGTTGGAAATTAGGTCTTGCTCTCCGAGGATTTTTTCTTTTGGCATGGTGTGTGAATATTACTTGGCCATTAAATCTGGATGGCGAGAGAAGGGATAGAATATGAAAGCAAGGCCAGGGAAGGCAGATGGAAAAATGGAACGGTGTGGGGAGCAGAAAGAATCACTGCACAGATTGCTAATGGCACATGCTCATTCTGGCACCTCTGCTGGGGATGCCCAGCTGTGCCCAGCTGTGCCCAGCTGTGCCCTCTGCCACCCCACAGTTTCATCTGCTGGGTCTCAGAAAGAGCAGGAGAGAGGGAAACTCATTTGGTGGTGGGTTATGATATAGAAGAGGCTGAATAGAGGAAAATACCTCTTGTCTGCTGCAATGATGAACTCCTTTGAGCTGGGTTACACAGCTCTTCAGGGGCAGGACAAAAATCCATCTCATCAAAACCTCATCTCTTCCAGGAACAGATGCAAAGAAAGTGGGGAAGGGAATGAAAATCCTCATCATTGATGAGGACAACAGAAATTGGGGTGGGGGGTGAGAGTGTGTGCACATTGCCCTGCCAGACAGCCATGCCCACCCAGCAGATCTCTGTATCATCTCACTGCTTTCTCATATTTGCTTTTTTTGCCTCTTTTCCCCTGTTCTCCCAGCTCAGTAATTCTTTCCCAGGAATTCACATGAAACAGTGCACCAGGAGCTGTCCCTAGCCAACAGCTTAGGAACAAAATCCAAAAACGTATTTCTGGTGACAGCTGTGTCAGATTGATTCCTAAGGACCACCAAACCCCTCCTCTCCCAATAATAATCTGTCTGCTTTCCACTGCCTACTCTGTAATACCCAAACTCATTTCTGGTTGTTCTGTTTTTCATGCCTGGCTTCACACAAGCCAGGCTATGTTTGTTTATTTGACACTGACTTGTGCTAGATAAATATGACCTGTGCCAGATAAATATAGATTGGATTAAGAGAATTGGTATCCAGGCTATTTGTGTTTGCAGCTTGACTGAATCAGTTTTAATCAAGGTAAAGAAGTAAAATCTGAATGTAGAAAAGGAACCAGGTAATAAACAAGAACACAGGTTAAAAGTTGCTTTCATGTATTTTCTTCTCTTTGCAAAGCTGTACTTTTCTGACCTTTATGATGAAATTGCCACTCACCCCCCCTGGATCTGACACCATCCATAGCCACAGAGCTGGCATTTCCCAGATCAGGGACATCCACAAAAGCAGGTGAAGGTCACAGTGACCTTCAGGCTCACCTGGGGGAGGCTCTGTCATGTTTGGGTCTGACTCTGAGCAGTACCTGGAGCAAAGGTTTTTCTCCCTGCTTTTGACCACTCAGCCTGTGCAACTCTCCCCTTCCAAAATCAGGAGAGGCAGCCCAAAGAAATCACAGCTGGCAGAGGATCTCTTTGGACAACGAGCTGGGAAGGGCTGCATTTTACAGAAATTCATAGTCAAAAATTAGAGCTTATTTATCTACTAAAACTGTGGCTGAAGCAGAGTCCTTTGGCTCTAAAGGCTGAATCCCACAATATTGCAGGAATAAAATAAGGAGAACAACCTGACCTGAAGCCATCGCCACAGACAGCAAAGCCTTCCCCAGGCAGCAGAACCAGGGTGCTGCCAGTTTCAGGTCTGATGCTCTCAGTGATGGGCACTGAGAGGGGAGGATCTGAGCACTGCTCGTGTGAGACTGAATTTAAAGCACTTTCCATTCTCTGCTACATTAACTCTGAGGGATAAATCCCTTCCTGCAGCCTGGGGATGAGTCTGCAGAGGCAGACAAGGTGATGGGTGATGTGTGAAGGCAGGGATGCCTTCCACTATCCCAGGTTACTCCAAGCCCCATCCAACCTGTCCTTGGACTCTTCCAGGGTTGGGGCAGCTACAGCTCTGAAAAAATTAATCAGATTTTATGTAGATTATTGCAGAAGATTAAGATGCACATGAAGATGATTTTTTATGATAATTTGTTTTTTTACTTTTAAAAAAAAATATATATATCATTCATGTTGCACAGAACATTGATGGAGAGCAGTGTATCCTGTCTCTTTTTTAATGTACACCCAGGGTGTGCCAAAAGGCTCCTGTAATTAGAGCAATTTTAGTGCTTTCCAGAGAGGCCACTGCTTGGGAAATGCTACTCCATTAAATAAAACAAACAAAAAAAATCAAATAGAACCCCACCTCCCCCCAAAACTCCAAACAAAACACAAAAACAACCATTGGGAAGCAGAAAACAAAGGAGTTTCTGGCAAGAGAACAGACCCCCATGCAAGATCAGATTCCTCACCACTGCCCAGTTCAGACTTCTGCCTGTTGGTACTACATGGTGTTCTGTTAAAAGCTTTCATTTTTTCGTAAAAGGAAATCCTGTTTTTCTGGCTTGTGCTGGTCATGATGGCCCCAAGGGAGCTTTAAATATTCATTTACTTTGCCAGAGTTCAGAAATACTTCGCTCAAACCAATTAAGTTTTTAATTAAAATGCATTAGAAGGAGAATCTTGCATATTAAATTTCTCCTTTTATTTTATTTTATTTTATTTTATTTTATTTTATTTTATTATTTTTTTAAGAGACACAGCAATCAGTGAAGTTTGGCAGCCCCTGCATTACAAGTGGAAGCCCAAGAACATTTTTAACCTTCGCTCGTGAATTGCATGACTCACGGAATTGAAGGAGCAGAACCTTGCAATTCCATTTCCTTCTCCCAGCATGCTGATTTATGTATTGACCATATTCCCCAGCTTCCTGGGACAGAAATGCTGTCATTTTAAAAATAAGCAGCGTCTCATCTGCGGGCATCGTGCTTCTGTGGATTGCAAGGCCAATATCTGCAATTCTGTTAATGTAGGAGCTGCTGCAGTAATTGATCTGTGCCAGCACTTGAATGATAAATCCATGTTTTAAACAAACTGGCTTAAAAAAATACAGTGAGCCCAGCAAAAAAAATGCCTGGAGGGAGCCAATAAAGAAAGATATGATAAAATAAACTGTTACAGAGCCTTCTCTGTGCAATGCCTTGGGAGGGGGCTTAGCTATGGGGTGTCTAGAAGAGGTGAGTGATGCTGTTGGTTTTAAACAAAATCAATCTTCAGTCCTCTTATTGTTTTGTGCTTAGCCAAAACACACAAAATCCCACACCACTGGGACAGCAGGATAGAGAAAATATTGCCATCAGTGGGATGAGTCTGAAATCCAGTTTTCTTGCTTGTTATTAGAGGTAGGAAAACTTATTTGCAGTCTTCATAAACTTGATTTCATGTAGGGCTGCTGATGTATTTTGATAGAAAATGAAAAATGCCACCAAAACACAAAAATGCTTTTGTTGGAAAACAAATTGTGTGCGGTGAAAAACAACCATCTCCAAAGTAAAGATGGGAATATTTTATAAAGGTACATTAATCTCAGGTGAAATTTCTTTTTTCTGTAAGGACTATAAGAACAAAAATGAAGGGAAAATTCAGAGCTCATATCTTCTCGAAGGAGAAAAATATCTGTATTTGAGCATCTTCTGGACTCCTCAGCTGGAGTCACCTGGCAGCACCTCTTCACTGGCTGATGGTGTAACATAAAATAATGAAAGTGTGTCCTGAGAGGTGGGGAATGGGCAGCAGAGCCAATGCCCATCCCAAACACCACCCCAAGGGGCCCAGGAGAGCCTGTGAACTTCCATCAAAACAGAAAATGTATTGATTGGCTTTGAGCCTCGGATTAAACAAGCAGCAATTCTCCATGTATAATTTGTAGGTTACCAGTGACAGTGTCACCCTGGGCATCCTCCTCCCATGAGTCACCCTCATCCCTGTCAGGGGTAAATGTGGAACAAAAAAACTGTGGCGAGAGGCAACCTCTATTTTTCATTTCATACTCTGACATGCGAAACAGAGACTGCTTCAATTCAGTGCTTGGGTTTTAAATTTACCCTTCCAGCTCTGTGTTTAGGCAAAAAAAAAACCCAAAACCTGTTTGCTTTTTAAATATTTAGTTTCTAGTTGTTCACCATCCTTTGTCCCTTTAAATGGGGGCCTATGGGTACCTTTTCCAAGCTGGCAAGAACACTGGGAAATAGAAAACCTGGAGAAATTTTTATTTCTAAATTGAGAATCAAACAGGTTTGGGGTTTTTGGGGGGGTTTTGGGGTTTTTTTGTTTGTTTGTTTGTTTGGGGTTTTTTTGTTTGTTTGTTTTGGTTTGGTTTTGTTTTTTTAATCTGACAGCAGCTAGAAACTTGTGTTTGGTGAACAAATGACCAGAGTCAACATTTCAGACGCTCTTCCACAACTATCCAAGTGTCATCTCCTCCCAGACATGGCCCTCACCACCAGATCCCAGCATCAGGAGTCAGCTCTGGTTGAGGTGCATGGAAAAGGTCATGAACAGAACAAGAAATTTCGTCATGCCTATGAAAATGGGGGAAGCTGCCTGATTTCACAGGGAAGAGCTGAGCTCAGCATCTCCCTGTAGAGCTGTTCATCTGTTTCCTCTTCCCTCTGTGTCTGGATCACATTTCCAACACGCCCAATCCTCCCTTTGCCTTGTGGTGGGGTCGAAGGCACCAAACCCACGCAGACCTAAAACACAGCGCACAAAACACAATAATGCTGTTGGAAAATGGATGCTCCGAGCATTTCTGCCCATCTTTCCCTGCTGCTGCCACACTCAGCAATTCTCCAGTGCTTTGCAAGCCCCTGGCCCCAGCAGACCCTGCCAGCCCTGGATTGTGGTGGGAACTCAGCATGAAGAGGAACAGAAGGGTTTGGAGAGCATTTCCCCTCCCAGCCTGGTTCCCAGCCCCTGGTCAAGGCCAGGTCCTGTTTGGAAGGTCATCAGTCCCAAACATGAATTATAGATGGAATTAGGTCATCTCTGAAGAACAATCAGAATCCTCTTTCTTTGGCAGATGATCAGCTCCCCTAGAGACCCTTCCTACCAAAACCACAGGAAACACTGGGATTTCCAAGCCATAATTTGGATTTGTGTACTTAAATCCCTTTATGGCATAAAAGACATAAGTCACAGGAACATTTTGGAAAAGAGACCCACATTCAAAAAAGACATTTTCACTTATTTTAATATATATATATATAAAAAGTTTTGTTTGGGGAGTTTTTTTGCCTGCAGGAATCCTTTAGCCTTTTTGCCTGCCAAGCCAGGGATGAACAAACACAGTGGAAAAAAAGTGTTGGAGCCTGGAGGTTTCCTGGAGGCACTCAGAGAGCTGTTCATAAAAACAACAGGAAACTGTAGCAGGACTGACCTACAGCTCTGTCACCCCAATCCTCTGTGGCATTTGGGGTCTGCCCGTGTAACTGGCACATCCTTTTATATATATGTATTTAATATAAATATTTTATACACATATGTTATATTTAAATGATAGATATAGGTTTTGTTGGTTGGTTTGTTTTGAGGTTTTTTTTGTTTGGTTGGGGGTTTTTGTTTTTTTACCCAGCATCCTGGAAATTCCCAGAGGAAGCAAGCCATGAGTCTGTGTAGGGATGCATCAAGCATTTAAACCTTCCTGCACTGCTCTCACCTGTCCTGGAGGTATTCTTGAAGCTCCTGACAGGAGCCAAAGTCCCCAGGGAAATCCCTGGCCCTGCTGGTCCTTACACTGTGCCCCGTGAGGCTCCAGCTGCTGCTGCTGTGCCAAATTCTGTCCATTGGACAACACAATCCCAAAAGGCAAAACCCTCCCAGCAGTGAAACACGCCTGTGCTGGTGGCCATCAGTGGCCAAACCTGGGAGCAAGTTCTTCTGCAGTAAAAAATTGGCCTGAAGGCCAGAAAAATGAGAATAAAATTGTCTGAGCCGCACTGGAGTTCCCAGCTCAGCGTTAGATGAAATCACCGACGTATGACAGCCTCACAAAACAACCCAAAACCTGCTGAGTTTAATATTTTATGCTCAATGTGGAAAGCTGGATCTTCATCTTGCCCTTGGCACAATAAATGGACTGACTGAAGAAAGTGTTTTATAACTGCAGAGCGCCCAGTGACCCAGGAGAGACTTCTGCAGAATCCAGGTGCTGTATCCCTGGACGTGGAATGGGAGGGAAAATGCAGATTTCACCAGTTGCCAGTGGAGATTTGTGTTCAGCTGGTTAAATCCCTGAGCTTTCCTCACCAGAAAAGCCCTGCTGGCTGTCACAGTGTGCTGTGCTGTGTGGCCAAGGCTGGCAAAGCAGTTCCTGCTGACCTGGAGGTGAAGGGCATGCAGGCACTGCCAGGATGCTTCTGGCATTAATGGATCTCAGCACTCCCCACTTGGGAATCCAGCAGTTAAAGATGCTCCATCCCATGCTGTGTCATGTGTGATCATCCCTTCTCAGCTCTCTGCAGTCTCTGCTGCCAGAAAAACTCCACAAGGACGGCACCTGACACAGGCTGGAAGAGATGGATGTTTATTGTTGTTAAACATCTCTGAATAAATGTCTGGAGAGCATCAGAAGATGAGCAGAGGTTGGCTCACAGCAACAGGTACAGAGTAAGGTGTGCAGCCAGAATGTTCCAGCTATTAAAATCTGAACTCCCAAAGCTCAGCACTTCCAGGAGCTTGCTTGGGTGTTAAACAAGGAGATAAAAAACTTGAATTAATGAATGATTTGTGATAGAATGGCTGAGGTTGACAGGGTGCAGGAGGTCTGGCGTGATGCACAAGGGATTGATTAGGAGGAGCTGTCCCATGGGATGCTGGATTTCTGGCGTGTGGGGTGCAGGAGCTGTTTTTCCCACACACAGAGGTGCATCCACACAGTGCTAAATAAAAAATGCTCAAACCCAACCCCTGGCCACAGGGCTGGGCAGCCAGATCTGGCTTTCATCCACACAAATTGTCACTAATCCTCTACAGCAGTTTTGTCTTGGTGAGTCATGGGCTGAGCACAAATTCGTGGACCACCCTGTTCCTGTGCTTCAGCTGATTTCCCTGGCCCTCTGATTTAGTATCATAGAAATGCCTTCAGGATTCCTTTCAAATCCATTCTCCATGGCCTGGTTAAATATGGAATCAATACAATATGTAAAGATAATATTAAAAAATCCAAAAAAAAAAACCCCAACACAAAATGAGACAACCCCTCCAAAAAACAGCTGTCAGTGCTACTCCCCAGGCAAGAATATTTATTATTCATATTGGTCAAAGTTTTGAGTGAGCAAGGGATGAAGGAGTGGGTTGCTGCCTTCTCTGAGGGAAAAACACCCCAACAAACTGTTTGAATAGGAAAACATCTATTACAAGGATGTGCAGTGACTGTGGAAGATGTGAATCCAGGAGCAGCTTTATGAGGGGTGACTCAGACATTGGTCATCCCCCGAAGAGCAGGCAAAGCAGTGAGGAAGAGAGTGACAGGAGAGCACCTGCATTGCAGAGCTGATGTGACTCAGCCCAGAGTTTCATCTCCATCCTCTCAGATTTCTGTCCTGTCGTGCAAGTCCCATCCCCAGGAGCATCCCAAATCCATCCAGTCTCTTTCCCTACCAGCTGCAGGCCTGGGAGTCTGGGGCTCACACTCAGGAAGTTTTCCCTTCCATCCTACAGGTGAAATTTTTAGGGGAAGAGAGGGTCCCCTTCAATGCAGTTTTCATTCAGGATGAAAATCTGTTTTGGCCACAAAACTCTATGAAAATTCAGGTGGGTTTCACCAAACACCCCCTGCCAGCATGGTTAGGGTTATGTTGATTAAAGGGACAGCTGACTCTGCCCTGAAAAAGGTGGATAATCAAATTGGGTCAAAAATTAATGGAAGAAGAGGGTTGCCATTTTCTAAAAGCCCAAGTATTGTCTTTTGTCCAGTTCCTCTGTTTTTAAATCTTCTTCTTCAAAAGCTAGAAATGTGCCAGTGAAAGGAAAAGGCCTGACTCTAGTTCAAAGACTATTCCCACACTTCTTTTAACCTGGAGCAACTTGCTCCTGAAACCACAACACACCCCAACCTTGCACTCCCCTGACCCCTCACACCTCACTCCCAACCAGGACGGGCTGGTTCCCACACCCTGCAGTCCATCCTTCAGCCTGGGCATCTCCATCCCACAGAGCCACAGCACCAATGGCCTTCCTGTCCCACCAGGGTGACCTGAGAGAGGACTGGAGTCAGACAACTTCCAAGCATTGCAGAAACGCTGCTTGGATGTTTTTTCCTGCAAACACGACATTGGGATCAGAAAGAACTCTGTGAAAAACCAAAGCACCAGAGCTGGCGTTTCTCCATCTGGCTTGCACGGTTCCATTTGGATTTAAAAAGCACATTTATTTTGTATTAGGCAAACAGGAAACTAGTACAAAGCAACACCAGGTACCTACAAATCTTATATGTGCACTGGCTGGGTTTCAAGGCAGCAGTGGACAGGCACAGGCTCAGAGGGCACCTAATTCCCCAAGCACATCAGCTGCTGCTCAAATCTTCTCCTGCTTTGCACCACTCCTTGATTTCTTTGCTAGTCTTGAAGCAATTTTTCCCACTTCTCCAAAAGCCTCAGTGGGGTGTGCAAAGGTTTGGGGCTCTGTTTTGAGCCACTGCCCCAAGTTTTGAGGGTTCTGTTATTGTGCCATCTTTACTGCCCTGTCACACCTGGCACTCAGCACCAGCCTGGGCAGCAGCATCATGTGAACAAACCTAACCCAGCACCTTGCCAGGCCAGGGTGAGGCAGAGTTAAACCTGCAGGCTGGCATTTGTAGCAGCAAGATTTGGTTTATTAATTTTATTGCAAGGAGCTGTGACCACCGCCAGACACAGTGCAGTGGGGAAACTGAGCACTTTCAGCTGTGGGACTGCAAAGAGTCACATCAGGAGTCTGCTCCCTCTGATTTTAATTAAATTTACTTCTATTTTTTTTTTCCTTATTTATTTTTTACAAAGTCTGAGCCTCTTGAAATAAGTGGAAAATTTTCCGGGGAACCCAGTAGGCTTTGGATGCAGTTTTCAGGGTGTGTGAACCCACCACCACAGCGAGAAACACTCAGGGATTTTGGGAGCTCTGTCACCTGCAGTGCAATACAGCTGATCTGGCTCTCCAGGTGAGGTGGTTTTTTGGCACAGCTAAATTGAAGAAGGTGTAGGTGATTGTAAAGGTGTCACATCAATCACAGCCTGTATCTGCTTTCGAGGCAATTTGATCGAAATGAAACACTGAAGTGCTTGTTTTCACTTTTTGTCATTATTTATGTCTTTCATTCACGCAATCCTTGGATAAATATAGTGAAATCTCACAGTTTGAACCGTGATGGAAAGTGGGAGCAGTTGGCAGAGGAAGGAGCAGCTCCCAGACTGGAAGACCCTCACATGCTGATTAGAGCAGGAGTTTCCTAATGGGACTCTTTGCCCTGCTGACCTGCTTAATTAATTGACTCATTATCAGCAACTCACCCACGAGCCACCAACCATCACCCATGAGAATATTTTCCCTTGATATCCATCCCATAGAAAAATAAAACTCACTTATTTTTCATATTTCTCTGGCATATCATTTTCCTGCTGAGTAACACGTACAGCTGGATGTTTCCAGCTGGCCATGGAAGGATGAGAAGTGACTTTGCAAATATTACAGCATGTTTCCATATAATAATCATCTTTTAAATGGAAATATTTTATATTTAGGCTTAGTTCAGGGTAAGAGTGGCTCCTCCTAAGGGGACAGGTCTGGTTGGACACCACCACTGCTCACAGGGAAAGCAGCAAAGCTCAGGTCTACAAAGGCCACATGATCCCAGAACATCTGAGATGTGTCCACTGCACCAAGAATGACCTGCAAGGTAGAGGAGAGGCTCAAGCCACCCAAAAGACAATTTTTTCAAGGTCCAGTGACCAAGGAGATGAAGAGGAAATTAAAACGTGTGGGTCAGCATGACCCTGGGTCAAAAAGTTTTGTTTTGAACTCTTGGAAGGAGAACTGAAAAATATGAGCAAAATCAAAACATATTACAGAATATGTTGCTTGTAATTTAAAAATAAAGTACTATCAGTGGGAAATTCTAGCAGTTTTACCAGCAGGGTTTATATTTGATGGAGGTAAATCCATCAAGCAGCTTTCAAGCTGACCACAGAATCACAGAACAAGCTGAGTTGGAAGGGACCCCCAAGGATCATCCAGTCCAGCTCCTGGCCCTGCCCAGCACCATCCCCCAGAGTCACACCCTGTGCCCCAGAGCATTGCCCAAACACTCCTTGAGCTCTGCCAGGCTGGTGCTGGGACCACTGCCCTGGGGAGCCTGTGCAGTGCCCAGACACCCTCTGGGGGAAGAGCCTTTTCCTGATATCCAACCTAAACCTCCCCTGACACAACCTCAGGCCGTTCCCTCATGTCCTGACAGCAGGCTGTGTGTTTCCTTCAAGAAGAAGGAGATCTGAGCAAAGCACCTGGAACCCACCTCTGAGCTGAGCACAGGCCAGGCAGGTGCATGCAGAGGACTTGTCGTCATCACACAATCATTTATAGCTCCAGTCATTTATAGCTGCAATATTTTATAGCTGTAAACTCACTTTTATCTCTCAGCAGCGTCAGAAGGATCTGTACACCACAATTGGAATCATCACATCTCAGCAATACTTCCCCTTTCATTTTCTATTGCATGATTCACGTTGCTTTTAACCAAACCAAAGAAACCCTTTTCATCTAAGCCAGCTCAAAGAAAGGCAGTGAAGAAATTTTGAGTGTATATGAACTTCTGTGAAGGTTGTGTCCCACATTCAAGCCCAGCAGATTGTTCCCAAACACTAACAGCACCTGAGCTGCCACAGAAACAGCAGAGAAACAGCATGGAAACAGGCAAGAGGCCAGCTGAGTCTGGTTGGAAAGCAAAAGACATGATGTTAGGGAAATTGGGAGGAGTGACTGGCAGTTACTTCTGTTCCGGACTGCCAAGCCATCACAATAAACCTTTCACACTTCTCTCTGTTTCTCCCCATCTCTGCTGAACTCCACCACTTGCCCAAGAAAGTGCCATCAAAACTGCACCACTCAAAAAGAGTTGTTTGGCCACCATCCCTTGACAAAAAAATCAGTTTGGCAAAAAGTGTTAATTGGCAAGTTCTTTGCTTATAATTTCTGCTCAGGTTGGTGGCTGAGCCAAGGGCAGGGCTGACTTGGCTGCAGCAGGTGGTGGATTTGCATCATCAACCCTTGCTCTCTTCACATTAAGCATATGTTGAATGCTTTATTGCACAATTCTGAGTTGGGTGGTGGCCATGGGAAGAGTTTTGTCCAAAACAGGAGGAAAAGCTGATTGCTCAGTGATGGGGCTGAGGATCAGCCCTTGAATGTCCTTGCAGCCTTCAAAGATGTGGTGGCATCCATGGGCAGTGCTGTTTGCAGAGCAGTGAAGGTATCCAAGCATTTACTGCAGTTGTTTCTCTTTTATAAATGTCTCATCACACCACCAAAACCCCAACCACCGATGTTTTGTTCTGCTGGGCTGAATTAACCCTCTAATTACATTTGTAAAAACACCTGTGAAAAAGTTACGACACAAATCACCAGTTCTTCCCAAGAATGAATGCTCTTCCAAGGAAGCTGTTGTGGGATTTCTGCCTGTTCCCATGCAAGGTGCAGGCAGCATCAAACACATCTGAACACTCAGTCATTCCTTGGTGGAGCTGATGCTCTGTAGTGGTGGCCAGAATGACCACAGACATATTTTAGCCTGTTTTTCAGCACTGTGAAATTCATCTAGCCATTCAATAAGGATGTTTTGCACCTCTGATGGGCAGTGAGATAATTTGTGGAGAGTTCTAGAAAGACCCAAAGTAGAGAAAGTCACCAATGGATTAACCCAGATAATTTTGAATTAATTTTTCCATAAAGGATGCATGAAGTAAATTTAAAGTTGTCACTGCTTCCATGCTGGGAAATAGAAAAGACAAAATTACAGATGGAGAATGCTACTTCAAAATTCATGATGAAAACGGGGGGTGAACCCAGAGCATCTTTTTCCCTGAACAGACACCTCCATTATGAATCCCAAAGAAGACAGTTCTTTAGCATCCTAGCAGGACCAGGCAGAGTGTGGGATCCTGATGCCAATCAGGATTCTGATGACTGAATTAGGTGTTCACACCAGGTGTTCCACTTCCAAAATGAGAATTTCCCCTTCTACCCAGGAGATGGCACTAGGGCATTCAGGCAAAAAGCATAACTTCAGCCTTACTTAAAACCTGTTTTTTCTGAAGTTGTACTTTGGGGGGAAAGCTGCAAATTTTACATTCACTGGGTTGTGCTTCTTGTGATGGGACCCACTGAGTGTTCTGAGAGGGAACATGTTTCTGATTGTCCTTCTCATGGCTCCAGTGAGTTCCCACCAGATCAGAGCAGCCTCCATTCCAGGGTTATTCCTCTGTTTTGGACACAGGGAAGCACCAGGTACTCTGAAGAAATACTCCATATGCCTATGGCTCAACCACAGCAGAAACGAGGCAACAGGATCCTGCAAAACATCTCCTCATCTCCACCAGCCACTCCTGACTCAAGCCCAGCTTGTTTGTGTTGTTTCAGGGGTTTTCTCTTGGACTTTGGTACCACTGTAAAACCTGGCTGCATCCCTTTCTGAACCCTGTTGAGCTCATGGCTGGTGTCATCTTGGTGGTGCAGGAAAAGCAGTGAAAATGGATGATATTGAGGTAAAGTCAATATTATCTAGAGCTTCTCACCTCTTCTTGAGCCCAGTGCTCTTCGTTGTTAACCTTGTGTCACTCCCATGAACAGGCTCCATCCACTGAAAAGCCAGAGTATTGTTGGAGGCATCAGGAAAATTGAAAACCTGTTTCTGTGTCTGCTCTCTTTTGCTGTGTCTGTTCCTTTTGCCATCTGGATTTATTTGCACACAGCCTGAATGTCCCCTGCATGCAGCAGGGACTCCTGGGGAGGTGTGAGAGCCTTTTGGTGTGTTTGAACTGCCTTGGGACCATCACAATTTCCATTCCCAGGGAGCTGGGATGGGGGAAAAAGCACTAACAGCAATCACTGCCATGACACACAGACCCGCATTTGGAAGGGGAAATGAGGGCTGGAGAAACAAACGTTTGAAAGAAAATTTTGGGAAGAGAAATAGCAGGAGCTGGGGATGCAACAGGTTGGACCTGTGAGTGCATGTTTCAAAAGCTGCATCCCTAAGCCTCATCTCCAAATCTGGGAAGCATCTCCAAATCTGAGCAAGGATGCTGCCAGAAAAACCAGGAAAGACATTCATCTCCAACACCAGCAGCTTCCTTCCTTCTGCCTGGCACAAACTTAAGGACCTCTTTAGCAAACCCAGCACCCATCTGCCTGGTTGAATATCCTCTTTAGTGCTCCAGACAGGGTGCAGCACAAACCCAAGATTCTTACCCAGGCATTTTTTTTCCACTGTGATCGTAATTAGAATTTAGCAATATGCTTTTTCCAGTGATATTACCCTGTGTATGTGCTCTGAGAACTCACCTAGACACAGCCCCCATCAGTGCAGCAAAACACAGCACAGCAGTGTGGAAATCACTTTGAGGAGCCCAACTCTAGCATGGGGAGACAGTAAAATGATGCTTTTTTCATAAGAGAAAATTATCAGTAAGGCCACAGGGTTTATTTTAAGTGGTGTAAAAGCACACATTTCCCTTAAAAACATCTCAGTTCTCATGGTCTTGTTTTCCTCAAAGAAATCAAAATCTGTCTCCTCTCCGACGTAAGCAAGTATTTTTCCCTTATTTTTAAGTTAAAGGTAGTTTCATAATTTCTGTGCTCTAAAATTGGCACTAGTCCACTACACTTAGCTGCAGTGGGGATCCCAAATGCTGCATGAGCTGTGGTCAGCAATGCCCCACACCAGAGCAGCTTTGCAGAAACACTGGCCCAATTCTACTTCCCTGCACCATCTGCTTGGAGCTTGGCCCTGCCAGACATCATCTTGCTAAATCCCACAGAGCTTAGAGGATGAACTCCTCAGGGTAGGGAGCAGTTGGCTGCTGTGTCTACACAGATCCTGTCACCAACAGGTCTGGGGATAGTTGATATTACTGTAAAACAAGTTATTTGTTCTCGTTATTTGTGACATTTTTAGCTGTATCTGCTAAAAAATGTCTTTCTTATCCCTCAACACTGCAAGGATGTCCTTTAAAAGGAACACCCTCCAGGAGTGTCCCTTCAGGGAGAGGTTTCTCTACACCACCTACTCTGGGAAAATTTGGGCACCAATTTAGAAGACCCAGTCAGATCACTAAAGCCAGAGCAGAAGGGCTGTCAGCCCTTCCCAGGTCTGGGTTCGGTGGCTCTCCATTGCCATCTTCAGGCTGGGAGCAGCCTTGATCCTTCCAGAAACCTGGAAATCCCAAACGGACACGGCAAACTCAATTCCTGTTTACCCAGCTTTAGCTGAAATTGATAGCCAAAACCTGGAATAAGTCGATAAATGTAAAGGAGGGGAAGGAGCTCTGCAAGGCTGGTACTCAGCTGCCCTGGATAACAGGAGTGTTTCCCTCCCTGTAAGTGCACAAGGTTTTACAGAGTAAATTAACACCAAAAATGCTGTTTAACACAGACTACTTCTTGCTGAGAGTCAAAGTTTTATCATCAAGTTTCCTTTAAAGCACATAAATTGAAACTTAACATAAATTAGCTCTGTAGCCTCATTGTCCCCTGTACCCCAAAAAACCCTTTTCTGACAAAAGCTGAGGTTCTTGGGAGATTTTAATCCTAATTTGCATTTAGAGGTCTTTGCCAAACCTTTCTGATAGACATGGTGGTGGGTTTAGCAGAGATGAGGTTTCCAAGGCTTCCAGGGTCTCTGATGAGTAACATCACACAGGCAGCTTGGAGGGCCAAGGAGCTGTAATCACAGAACAACAGAGGTAACACATCCTAAAAGGAATCAGAGAAATGTGGAACAATGTGGGTGTCCTGGTCCAACAGGGCCAGCCTGGATGAGGCTCCTCAGACCCAGCATTGTCACCCCAGTGAGCATCTCCAGGCCACTCCCCCACCTTGCCAGGCTCCAGACAGTCTGACCACCACCATGGTAAAAAATAGTCTCCTGATTAGATCTGATTGGAAAATCACTTTCTAGGAGCCCAGAAAGTCATGGAATCATAGAATGGTTTTGGTTGGAAGGGACCTTTGAAGGTCATCTCGTCCAACCCTCCTGCACTGAGCTGGGACAGATGCTGCCACTCAGAAGAACATTCCAGCAGCCAAGCTCTCAGCTCTCATGGTAGTGTGTACCAGGTCCCACAGCTGTTTATGCTTTTTCCCACTGCCTCAGACCCTGAAATCCCAACTCTCAGGGCCAAAGTGATGATCCTGGTGCCTACCACAACCACCTTAGCACCGTGGTGGCTCTCTCCACCGCGGTGTCCATCGTGCATCCTTCCCAAAGGGCAGCCACTGTGCAGAGATGGGAGAGGACCAGTCCAGCCTCTTCAGGAAGATGTTGTAGCTGTCTGCATACTCAGTAACCCAGCGGCTCCTGCAGGAAACATGGGGAAGGGGATAAGGAGAGGACCTCCACCCTGTGCTCCGTGCACCAGGACAAGGGACCTGCCTCCCCTTCTGCAGCGTTCAACCACCCATTTGTTTGTGTAGGGCAAACAAATCTGTGTAGGGCAAACAAAAGCACATTCAGATGGAATGGGGGAAAGGGGGAACAGCCTGTTTCCATCAGGAACAGGGCAGATGCTGCTGCACACATGACTGCCATGGGAATCCATCTCCCACCTGGACCAACCATGACACAGGCGCAGTCTCTGCCCCACGTATAACTCCAGATTAAAATCTGCAATGCAGAGCTGAAATATATGTGTGTGAGGGGAAGGTGGGGGGCATGAGGCAGCAGGGAGGAATTGCCTTTCCAGTGAGAAATGAGAGCTCAGGAGCAGTTTATGCCTGTTTGGTTCATAGTGTACAGATGAGTCACATTGCAAACAGCTCCTGCCCTGTTTGATTTTAGAAAGTCCTTTCCTAGGGGAAGCCTGGGCATGGAAATGATGGAGACATGCCTCCTGCCCCAGCCCCATGGGGAACTTCTTTCCACAGGGATGAGGCTGTCCCAGAAGTTGTCTCCCCACTCCTATCAACCCCACTGCAAAACTTTTCAAGAAAAGTCTGATCAGGCTTTGGGAGTGGATTTGTCCCCGAGGGAATTTCTTTGGGCTCATTGCATAACATGGACAAGGAGAAATACGGCTTGAGAAACACCTTCCAACTCCAAAACCTCCCTGACTTACTCCTACCCTGGTCCCCCACTCCCAGCAGCCACCTTCTCCTCCCTATCCCCCTTCTCTCTTACGTGTTGAAGCGGTGATCCTCAGGGAAAATGGGAGCAGGCCTCATGTCCCCTGTGTACAGTCCAGCAAAGATTCCTCTCCGGCCCTCGTAGTCTTGCATGTAGGTACTTTTCCACTCAGGGTCAGAATAGTCTAGTGAAAGAGAGTCCAGATAATTTAAAGACCTTTTTGGATCTCTGTCTCCCATATTGCACAGTCTGAGTGTTCCCCCTTCCCCTGAGCTCCATTGGCTGTCTGTGCTTCCAGCACTGCTGTTGCAGTTACCATGATGAAGGGATTAACCAAGGGAAAATGCAGGAATTGCTTCCCTGGTGTAGATAAGGTCATTTAGATGAGATTATTCAGCCCTTATTTTCTATAAGCCACACAAGGCAGATCTGGAAATGATACCATGTGATCTTCCTGTCTGGATATTGACTTGTCACCTGGTATACATTTTCCCATACTGTGTTTTCCATCATGCCACTCACCAGGGACTAAACCAAGGAAGAGATTCATGGCTCACTTAACCCCTAATTGAGGACCATCACATCTGCTGTGATATCATGTAATATCTTCCCCAGAAATCCCTGTGGGAGTTGGTTTGAAGAGGTTCCATCCCCCATCTGACTCTCCAGAAATGTCTTATCTGTGTGCCAACAGCTTGGTGTTCTGATCAGCTTCTGATCAAGCAGATCTAACTGGGATAAACATGCAGGGAGGACACACAAAGAAGAGCTGCCCATTGTAGGCGGATTTTCAGGGTACTTTAAGAATGACACATTCCTACAATGAGTCATTGGTAGAGTATTTTTGTTGTTTTCGCTGGGCCTGAGGTTACATGTGTCTCACACGTGCATGGCCATGTCAGGCTGTTAATGCAACCCAGCAGCATCTCCTGTCTTGTGATATTATTTCCTGGGAGACCACATGGTGCAGGGCTGTGGTCCATGGGATGGGCTGTCTGGAAACTGGGGTGAAAGAAACACCATTTACAACACTCCAACCTCTTCTAGAAGATAACTGCCTTGCTTCTCCCCACCGATAGGCAAATGGTTACAGGGGGTCTGTGAACCCTCCCTGTGTCACTCACTTTCACAGCACCCTCCTCATTCTCTTCTGGAATTATATTAAAAAACATAAAACCAGGCTGAAGGCCACCAGTCATTCTTGTGGGGCAGCTGCCACTGACCCTTGATTAAAACAGAGGAGCTCCGGGCCTTGGTTCTGTTTTTATCAGCATCATGGAGCCCCTCCAGATACAAATCCTGGGCCAGCTGCTGGTAGTTGACCAAATCTGCGGGTGGCTTTGGCACCAAGGCCCCTGAGACATGGGAGGAGAAGAAGGTGAATTAGTCAGGAATCACCATCAATTACTCACCCAAATCCTACCCTTTGGATAGGGTAAGTTGCAGTCCCAGCTGGCAAAAATCAGGAGAGACCCAGTCACTTCAGCAGAGCTTTGCTGAGGTGCCTCAGCTCTGTTGAGGTGCATCAGTTTTGGTGGTTCATGACACAAGTAGGGAAAGGGTTTATGTTGCTGCAAAGCAAGTGGAAGGAACCTGCTGTCTCCACATTGCCCTGGAGGGCTAACAGGAGACCCTCTGCAGCAGGTCTGTGTGTGAAAGGGAGAAATCTGAGCTGCTGGGATACACAGGGGCAGAGCAGGAAGGGAAAAGCCCACAGGACTTTTGTCATTAGCATAAGACAGCTTCAGATGGGTTTGGCAAGGCCCATCTTTGAAAGCCTCAGATGCAAGTGGAGTCCATATGGAGACACGTCTGTCTGAGCTGCTTGTCCAGACTCTCCTTCTACTGAGTGGAGAGAGAAAACTCATCAGGGCTGACTCCACCCCACTGCCAGGGTGGCATTAAGCTACAGGAGATGGCTGTGTTGTCTTTTCTCCCCTCTGACCATGGAAGGATCCAGACACAGGCATCCCACAGTGGGAGAGATCAGCTCAGGGAGCAGAGGGGACATCCCTGGCCATGTCTCCTGTTTGCTTCTGGAGCACTGCTGAGCAATGACACCCTCTTCACTCTCAGGCAGGAGCTCAGAGAAAAATCCCCACTGCTTTAGGATGGTTGAGCATAGCTGAGTGATATTTGGTGACCACTCCTTTTGTTTTCCTGACTTCCATGAGCATTTTAATCCATGTAAGCAAACTATTAAATGGTGTGGCTGAGGGCTGGCTACCTCTGCACCTTTGCTGCATTTGCTGTCAGACAGCTACCCTTAGCAGAAGGCATTTGAACCACCCAAATCCCTCACACCCAACCAGAGTCCTTTTCCCTCTCTGCAATTCTGCAACATGGTATTGGCTGCATCTCCCTCTATCCCAACAGAGGTGTGAAGATAAATTCCTTAGAGACCCTTGCTAGAAGTGGCTTCTCACCCACTGAGATGTTTCTAAAACCCCAGCTCCCTACATCCATGCTTTGAGCTGGCCTGGGAGCTGCACATTCCTGGTCACAGAGTGCTGTGCCCACATGTGAATCCTCGCCAGGCTCAGCCCAGCATCATCAGGATGCTGCCACCCCACCCATGTGTGTCCAGCCAGCACGGAGCAGGGGTTGGGGGGCTGGCAAAGGCCCAGGCAGACAGTCCCTGGGGCTGACATGGCCTGTCAGCTGCTCGGCACCAGGGGTTACCCTCAGTCTCAGCGGTGGCAGCAGGAGCTGGAAGGGGCAGGCAGCAAGACAGGTCGTGCATGGGCTCCGCGAGGATCTCCAGCTTCCCCGGCCATCTCGGTGACAGGTCAGAGGGCCGGCACCCCGGCAGGTAACACTTGGGTAACTCTCCAAAAGTAGGGAATGAAGGTTTCTGCAGGAAAAAAGTCCCGTGTGAATGGAGAGGCAGCAATTTGGAGGGCAGTTGGTAAAGCATCATCAAACACAGCAAAGCCTGGGCTTGGGGTCAGCAGGGATACAGGGTCATCCCTGGGGATACAGAGCAGGACTGTGGCTCTCACTGGAGTCCAGGAACCACCACAGCTTCTTCTGTCTGCCTATCTTACAGCTTGGGACTCTGCTGAGCCCTGGGTGGGCAGTGGGAGGGAGAGAAGGAGCCTTGGCAAAAGAAGTGGGAGAGGGAATGGCTCCAGGATTCATGTCAGGGAAAGGCTGAAGAGGATTCTGGTGTTGCTGCAGCCTCCAGCCTCTCCAGCTGCACACTACAGCTCCTGATCCTTTTCAGGGTTCAGAAAGGGATTCTCCTGCTGTGAGTTCCTCCAGGCTGCTGGGCCAGCAAGGACCATCCTCAGAGGGTTTGTCTATTATTGTTTTGGATCTCTGTGGGTTTCTGTTTGTCATTCAAATTCCAGGGTTTCCAGGGCAATCCCCGAAGGTTTTTCCTTTGCCAGGCTGACAGTAGGGCAGATGGAGGCTGCAGAGCTACAGGAACTGCCTGTCTGGGGGTTTCCCCCACTGAGGATGACCAGAGGTATCTCCAGAGGGACAAGAACCTCCAGGACACCCTAGTGGGGATGGCTCACCAGCCAGTGCTTTCTTCCTTAACCCAAGGAGTTCTCCTTCCCTTTGGGAGTAGGTTAGTGCCCAAAATTTCACAGATAAAAACATCACAGAATAAATCCTATCAGGGCCAAGAGGGAAACCTGAGCCTCCCGAGTTCCTCATCATCACACTACCCAGCGGGACAGCTTTCTTTGGCAGGCCTTGGGAATCAATAAGGAGCCAAAGGGAGCTGCAACCCAAGAGAATCGGGCACAGCTTCCTCCCTTCCTATATCCCAAGCTACACCAGCACCTCCACAGAAAGCCAAAAATAAAATTTAAATGAAACAAATAAAGGACAAAAAAACCCCAAACAAACAAACAAACAAACAAACAAAACCCCTGAGATGCAGGGCTTGGAGAGTGCGCTCCAGCAGGCAGGGGTTAAACCCTGCTCTGCCAGCCGTGCTGCTGGAAGCGGAGCGGCCACCTCCGGCTGGGGCTGCCCGGGGAGCTCTGGCCAGCCCGGGGAACAGCGGGAGCCCCGAGCAGCAGCGCTAATGAAGGCTGCTGGCAGCGGGAGAGCTCCCCGGGGCCGAGGAAAGGACAGGGGACCAGAGGAGAGGAAAGGAGAGGGCTCCCCAGGCTGCTGCGGTGCCCGCAGACCGCCCCTCTGCCCCGGCGGGCACCCTCACACAATGATTTCTCTGTTGTTGCCCCCCCACCTCCTTTTCCTCCCCAGCCTCAACTTATTTTTTCCCCTTCTTTCGTGGGCGTACGAGCCCAAAGCGCTCGGGCAGCCGATCGTGCCCCCCAGCCCTTCTCCGCAGTGGCCCAGGGCAAACCGCAGCTGTCCCCACCGGGCTGCCACAAGCAATTAAACCAGGGCAGGCGGAGCGAGGCAAATCAGATTAAATAGCTCAGGGGGTCGCTCGCACTGCGAGGAGATTAGAAAAAAAACAACCCCAGCTTCCCCACAGAAGCCTTCTCAAGCCCGTGTCAGGGCAAGGAGCCGCCTCCATCCCAAAAGCAATCCCCCCTCCGCAAGGCGGTCCCGGGATGGGTCTGATCCTGACAGCCAAGAGGAGTCCAAGGCTCGGGCACCGGTTCAGCAAGCAGTCGTTAGTGCCCTGCCCTAATGAGCGTAATTAGCATCGCTCCCCACCAACAGCTTTACCGGAGGGTGCGCGGGGGATTTCCCGCAGGAGGGATGGGGGCACAGGGCGAGGGCATTGGGGCGTGCTGGGAGCTGCTGGGGGGTCAGAGCCGTGGGGAGCACACAGCAGCCACCCCTGCTGCCCCTTTGGCACCGTGCCGGTCCCCAGCTGGGCTGGGAGGGGAGCTGGCAGCTCGGGCTGGGGATGCGAGGCAGGAAAAGAGCACGGTACCGGAACGTGTGCCTGGGTGGGTGAGTGATAATCGTCGTGCCAGCAGTAGTCCTTCATGTATACGCTCTTGTACGTGTCCAGTGCGGGGGGCAGCTGGAAGAGAGAGAAGGCAAACGCGAGGGAAGGCTTCAAACGTGGTGACACGAAGCCAAAATGCTCCCTCATAGCTCAGGAGAGGACGAGCTGCTCTCCTGGGCCGCCTGGGGCCAGTCCAACAAGGAGAATGCTTGCTCAGTGCAGCCCCAAGCAGGGCGGCTGGGAAGGTCCTGCACTCTCTTGGCAATGGTTTCTGGGGCTCTTCTTGTCCCAGGATTTCCCTTGCAGCAAACACCTTCCTCCTCCCTTCCTCAAACTTCCTCCGAGTGCCCAAATGGCCCCAGGCAGAGCACTAACACAGAGCTGGCGAAATACTTTGATCAGCTGCTGAGGTCCGGTGTCACTCAGGTTAAATCAGCACATGCTTCCATCTTCAATTTCAGTAACATTTGCTATGTGCTTGTCACATATTTAAAGAGCTGGCTAATGTCAATAGTCATTCTGCAAAGCCATTGGACAAACTATGGAGAAAAACTCTGCCAGAGGACAGAAAGCCAGTGACACCTGCACGAACACCAGAAATCCTTGCAGTGCAAATTTCAGGAGATGGGGAGGATTTCAGGGAGAGAGCACTATCAGTGTGTTTTGTCCCTCAGCGTGCACCATGAGCACTGCTGGAGCCAGGAAAGCTGGTGAGATGAGCCTTCAGGCTGGCCCCACAGCTGTTTCTGTGCTGAAGCATTAAACAAGATAACTCATCAATGCATGGCAAGGGCTGGGGGAGGTGAGCTCTGGTTGCAGGTGTTATTGTGATCTGCACTGTCATACAATCACCTCCAGCACACAGGGGTGGCTTGGCTGGCCCAGCAGGAGCTGCACTGCCATGTCTCTGTGTTTAGGGACGCTACAGCAGCACACAGCATCTTAGGGAGGGCTTCGTGTGCCTTGCCAACAGTCACCCACCTCAGGCAAGGATTCTCAGTCCTTTTTTTCTAACATTTCAATAATTTCCCCCTCTGGGCTTTCCAGACCAGTGTTTGTCTTTGGTCAGGATGCAGAATTCCATTGTCACCGGTTCCTGTTTTCTTCCCAGACCAGAAGACCCAGCCAAACCCATCCCTTAAACACCAGTGAGGATGAGTGTCTTGTGTGTACTTCACCTTCCATGGCTTTGCATCCCTCATCATCTCCATGGTGAACCAAGAACCTGGACCAGAAAAATCACTCAGTTAAAAACCAGCAGACCAGATCTTCTCCTCCATCCCACCTCAAGGGATAAGGAGACCTGAAGCTGGCTACTGGCATGAGGAAGGGGATTCAGATGGAGCTGAAATACACAAATTGGCAGAGTATGACTGATTTAAGCCAACTTCAGCAAAGTAAAATATACCCAACCAGGATGGAGAGAGATGGACACCTCAGGGGATGCAGTCTGGTGGAACCCAGAAGGCACGAGATGGAGGCATCCCAGCACCAGGAGCCCCAAAGTCACCCAGAGGGTGAAGGGGTGTGACCCCCTCCTGGGACAGGGAGCATCAGGGATGGGATCCAACAATGCCTGTGTGGTCACTTGTGTTTCCAGGGTCAAGGGAAAACTCCATTGTGACGCCACTGAACTTCAGAACCCTGGAGGCCTTGGTGGAGGAAGGGGAGCCTGAGGGAGCTGGTGTTGTTTCCTGGAGGCAAAGGCACCCAACAATCATGCTGGGGAGCTCTTAACTCACTTTTTCAGCTGCAGCCAGCCATGCTGGGGACACATTGCCACATGGCCACATGCCCAGGAGAGCGACAAAGTCTGCCCCACCCAAATCCTGCTAAAGAGGTGAGCAAAAGGTGGGGAAACTGAGCAGAAAAGAACATACTTTGTGGGTGTGCTGAGCAGAAGGAAACAGCATCCCTAGCTCCCTGCATGGAAGGATGGGGAACACTGCAGAATTAGGGCAGGCAGGGATCTCCACTTGGACTCAGAGGGTGGCTGAGGACACCTGAACTGTCCCTTCAGATGCTGCCATTCTCTTCCTCTGATGAGGCAGCAGGGGATGCTCAAATGGAGTACTCTGTCCCATGAATAAGACAGGAGCACCACACCAGATACACAGAGCAGTATTTAGTCTTTGAAAGAACCAAGCCTTGACCAGGTTTGGATGCATTTCACCAAAAAACTAATCTAGCCTGATTTTGGGTGTACACAAGGAGGACATCTCCCTCTGAGCTGATCCTTCCTGGCTTCCTGGCTCACTGAGGACAGTTCATGTGACCAGTGCAGGTACATTGCAGGTACATAAATCCAGAAACCTGGGTTTGGTGAGCTGAATTTCATCCCAGAGTCCAATTTCTATAGCTGCACGTGAGCCTAGCACAGCCATTGGTTCAAAAATGAGATTTTCTGCCACTACAGTGATGCAAATAGTAGTAAATGTTGATGATGAGCCAGGAAGATGAGATCTCAACTCCAGGAGGAGAGCCAGTCACAGACTTGGGTTCACAGGCACCATTTGAATGAGCTGAATTCCACGAGTTATTTCTCTCTGCACACTGTTATGTACCATTGTGCAACTGGAGCCCAAGGATGCTCTTGCAGGGGCTGCGTGCTGCTGGCAGCTCTGCACTGGTGTCAGGAAAGAGGAGAAACCCTTTGTCCTCACTGCCTTTTATGCAAATTAATATTAGAATAAATAATGCAACAAGGAAAGAAACTATTTCCAGAAATGTGGAAATGTTCTCCCATGCTTATATTAAAGGGATTACACTCCATTTCCTTCTTAATACAGCTAATGCTCTATGGGAAGCCCTCAGGCCAGGGATTAAAGCACTTATTCAATTAATTAGGAACAAACTTCTGCCTTAAAGTCAAACACACAAATATCAGTAAGCCCTTGAGAGTGTCTTCCTTCCAGGGCAGAGAAAATGGATCCTATTTCTGATGTAAATGAAACCAAGTCTGCAATCTAGAATTACCAAGAATAATAAAAATTAAGAAGAAGCACTTTTAAAATATCACTATTCTATAACACAGCAGAGTAAAAAAAAAAAAAAAAAAAAGATAGTCCCATCATCTTGAACTCAGCATTGGAACCCCCATAATGGAAAGCAAAATCAGGTCCTACAAGGATAATATAAATGAGATTCAATTTTAGGATGTAACACTGGTAACCAGCTCCAAGCTGCAGGCACAGCAGTATTTGGGAATATTTGAAGTTAGGGGTGAAATCTTGGCCTTGGTAAACACAAAAAAAGAAAATGCTTATTCAGTAGGATCTGAATTTAACCTAAGGTGTCTGATTCATTACTGAGATAGGAGACAATTTCCAAAACCTGGCTCCAAATCCTAATCTTTCTTGATGATAGCTTGATCCTTCCGTCTTCTCGCAGGCACAGTTCACATGAAATTAAAAGGCGTTTTGCCAGAATAGTTTATGCAGGAGCAGCCCACTATTGCTGTTCAGTTTCCCATTTCTTCCTCCCAAATATCAAAGGATAGGGCTGATAGTTGCCAGCACAATCTCAATTAGAAGTGGATAGGAACCAAACTCACAGCTCTCACTTTTCTCTGCCTCCAAGAGAACTTATTTACCTCCTCTCTGCTAATGCAGGTATGGAGAAAGCTGTGCCCTGCATGGCTGCTCTCTGTGTAGCTGTCTGCACATCACTGAGACAGAAGATAGTGCTGAGCACCAAACAAACACCTGCAGGAGGAAATTACTCTTAAATAATTGGTTTATTTTCACAATACTCCAGGGAGAAGATGGCTCAGATTCCCAGAGTCAGGAGCTTAAACCATTCACCTGAATGGCAGTGCCCCTGTTTCTCAGGGCAATGACAACTCCAAATATCCAGGAAAGCATTCAGAGGGTGCTGGTGCACAAAAGCAAAGTACACATCAGCCAGGACCAAAAAATCAAGGGCAGACATTTATGTGTTTAAGTAGCACCTTGGGAGAATTTGCCAGTGGGCCCAAATGTGTGATAGCTGAGCTCAGATCACTTAAAATCACATAGGAAGAGTTTGAGTCAAGGACCTCATCTATGATGTAAAACAATGAGATTTGTGTACCTGACCTGTGCAAATCCTTCCTGGCATCCTGCTGGTCATTCCCTCTGTGTTCACAGGTACCTGTTCCCCCTGGAAAGTGGATCTCATCGTCTCAGTAAGACAGCAGTTGCATATAGGACATGATGCAGAGATAAATTTCACCTCTGTTTGGCCCTAATTACCTTTCTTGCTGCCTTTTTCCACCTGTGAAACACAAGAGTTCTCTCTAGGTCTGTACTGCCCTTGTGCAAGGTGCTGCTCTGGGCACTGGCAGGGTTTGGGGGAAACATCTCAGCTATTAACAATTCCATGCACAAAAACACTGCCAAGGAGGACATACCTGCCTGTCAACCCAGCCCCTGACAAGTGCTCCTCGGGCCAGGAATAAGATTCATTGCCCCCATGAGGATGTTGAAAGAGGGAAGTGATGGGTAAGCAGGACCCCCAGCTCGTGGAGGAGGCAGGGTGTAATCTGGGGATCTCCATTCAGGTTATCACCACCAGGAGACAAAGTGCAAAGAGGGGACTCTTCTTCAAGGGATGAGTGTTGACAGCCCATTCTGTCAGCAGGAGGTCAGCCCCCCATTTGGGTGTAAAAACATGAACTTTGGTGGCAGTGCAGCAGTCCAGCATGGGCACATCTCCCATTGAGTTATTTATTTCGTTCTTCTCTCCTGCTTTTTTGATAAATTGGTGTGGCATTTATGACTTCCTGTGGGCAGAAATAAGCAGCATCCTTCAGCCTAAATCTGAGGCCTCTGTTGCTCTCTTCCAGCCACATAAAGCACTTCCAGGACTGAGCCCTCAAAGCCAAACTCTTTGTTGCAGACAAGGGCAGCTGGTGAACTCAGTCGTGGTGTTCCAAATCTTTGGGCAATTCCATTGTAACCTGCTAAAACAATCAATTGTTTGTCCTTGATAATCCTCCCAAAATCATCCATCAGCAGAGGATGGCTGAAATCTCATCACTGCCTATGTGATGTGTCCTGTGGTATAAATCATGGCATATTTATGCACCTGTGTGAGGCAAATACATGTAGGTAATGTCAGAGAGCCTAAATCTGCTCCCTAATGCCGTTGTTTAAACAGCCCTTTAACCACATCACTTTTCTCCTCGTTAGGTTAAGTTGCTGGAGGTGAAAAAGTCCTTCCAAAATGGTTTTCACTCACTCACTCAGGCCAAAGTAAACATGCCTCTGGGACCATTATGTGTATCAGGTATCCGAGGCTTTGTTAAGAGTTTGCCTGTTAGGTAAATTCTGCTCCTCTTTCTCCTTGGGAGAAGCAGGTTAAAATTAGACACAGCCTCACACGGGTAAAGCAGAGCAGCGTTACAAAGGAACAGGAAAAAATTCAGAGCAGGGCACACAAATGACCCAAGTCTGGAGAGTATCTTGATCTAATGTAACTCTGGTTACAATTATGACATTGGCTTGACTTTTACCTGTCACTTGTGATCACATTCATCACAGATCTCACGGTCTGTGCTGGACATTTTCACCAGCAGCCAGCAGAGCCTATGGAGCAAAGAGCCCAGAGATAGCTCTTTGTGAGTGATTGTCTCAGTGTAATTCTCTTCAGGGCACTCTTTCTCCAAGGCCCAAACATTCAAGCTCACCTGTAGGAATCTCAGCTGATGAGCCTTTGCTAACAAGACATAAAGAGGAAATGTGCATCTTTAGCACACCATTAAAAGCCTCCAGCTGTACGAGGGAACTCCTGGGCTTTCCTTGAGTGTCACCTCGGTTACAACCACATCTGCTGTCTGGCAGGACAATGACCCCTCCTAATCTGTTCATCCAGACCCCATCCACACCTGACTGCGGTGAAGAGGAGCTTTTCCATCGACTGCCCCAAGGTTTAGGCTGGCTATGCCACTGGGAGATTCTCTCTCTGCAGCCATTAGAGCAGTTCAGCTGATCTAAACTTGTCGGAGAGAATAAAGAACCCACCTGCTTCCAGCGACAGGAAAAGTAAAGTGAGATCAAACAGAAGCAGGAGGAGAGAATTCAAGCAATGCAAGAGGTGGCTGCATGTCATTTCAGAAGTCACCTTTTGTCTTTGATCTGTGCTTAGGGAGCGGGCACCTCCTGGATCAGATGGCCAGTGGAGAAGTGTGCCACCAAAGCCATCCCACCTTGAAATCTCAAGTGTTTGCTTTCCCCAGGGATCCTCCTTCTACTTCCGTTGCCGTGTAAATCATCTGCCTTAAGATTTCCTTTAGAAAAGCTGAATAATACAGGTTAGGGAGCAGGGAGCAGGACTTGTGTCCTCCCCTAAGGCCAGGTTCATTCACTGTGATAAGTTGAGCCCTCTCTTTTAAAACTGTATTACACATGCACAGGTAAGTCCACTAGAGATCAGGGACTTGCTATAAAAGCTGCTATGCAAATAAAAAAGCCCTGTCTCTGAAAAGGTTACAGTCTGAACACATGAGACACATCAAGGCTTTGACTGGAATGATTTTGAAGACGAAGCACTTTGAGACAAAGCAAGCTTCAGATCACACAGAAAATCTGTGGCAAAACTGTGGATAAATCCCACTTTGCTGAATCCTCACTTCTGCTCTTCACAGCTCCTTGGAGCACTGCCTGGGTTTTGCTAGCAAAGCATTTGTTTTAGCAGCACACTTTGGGGAGATAAAACACCGTGCCATTTTCATGTGGCAAGAACATGCAGCATCTTTCTGAAGGCCAAGATTCGTATCAGGTGTGAATGCAGATCTTCACCAACCCCGGGCATGCAACAAAATAAACCCTCTGCATTTAGTTTGTTGATGCCTTCAGTGAGCGTTAACAAGTGGAAAAATCACGGGGAAGAGAGAGCCTGGTGTCAGGTTACCCCATAAATTGGTTAAGGCTGCAGAGGGGATTACAGTCCCAGAGCCATCCTAAGCACGGAGATGTCATTACGGCAAAATCAAAGGTAACCATGGGGCTCGGCAGGTAACTGTCAACAGCCACGGGAAAGAGCCAGCCTGGGAAGGAGCTCCACGTCAGGATGAAATTCAGTCACCTTTATTTTCATTGCAGGTGAGGGGTCAAGCAGAAAAGCTATCCCCAGCGGCCTTTATTTACAGTTTTCAAGGGAGCGGCTGATGAAGCATTTAGAGGAAGAAGGATGAACCTGCTCTCCCCTCGCTCCCAGAGACCAGCCTGATGACAGACAGGGGATGCTGTAATGGCACAGGAGCTGGGAAGGAGCCTTTTATGAATGAAAGGGCCGTGGTGCTAATGAAGTCGCTCACAAAACTCCCAATGACTCCAACAGGCCAAGATTCCATCTGTAATATTTGCAGGGAGCCCGAGGAAATTATCTTCCCACCAGGACACTCTCTGTAGCACAGGAGCTCACTCCCAGCATTGCTAATAACACAGAGTGCCTCAGGCAGATTTCAAAGTATTTTTTTCAACTTTTTTCTTTTACATTTCTTCTTTCTATCCTCCCTAGGCAACCAACCTGAATTTCTAGAAAACCACTCTATTTTTTTTCCTTCTAGACATGTTCAAAATTTGCTATAAAAACCTTGCGAGGTTTCTGTGTTTCTCTGGATCTCTTGCTGTTGAATGAATAGAGAATCTATAATTGGTTTTGTGTTGTCAAATGAGAGTAGCTACATCCATGCTTCAAAAAAAAAAAAAAATTACCAGGAGCTGTTCTGTGTTCTGAGGTCACACCCACAGAGCCCAGCCAGCACTCCCAGTAACAGACTGGTCCCATGGAAATTGCCCACTGGAGAAGGTTAAAGCCTCTGAGCCATGCTTGGGGATGGAAGAGTTCTGTAAATCCCAAAACATGCCTGGTCCCTGCTAATGACTGGACAGCATGGACTCCTGCAGGTCACTGCCTGGGCCCATGGCACAGTCCTGCTCAGTGCAGAGGTGGAAATTCAGCCACTGAGCATCTTCTGGGCATCCAGTGTTCTTCTGTGCTGCTACCAGGTAAATGGAAGATGACTTGCAAGGGAGTTTAAAGTCCTCACAGCTTCCAGCTGACCAGCACAGGGAGGAGGGAGTGATGGCATCACACAAAACCCCAAAAGGCACAGCTCCAGCTCCTCCAAGGACTGTGGGCTGCAGCCAGGCCTCCTGCCATTCCCAGAAATCCCATCCAGACAATGAAACAGAACGAAAAAGGGTGAAATTTCTCCTTTTCCACTCAGGCACTGCAAACCCTCCTTAGCCCTCCCTCCTCTTCACAGACCTAAACCCAACAAGCAGCCAGTTTTGCAAGGGTTAACCAGCATGAAATGAATGTGGAGAGACAGTCCAGGACTGTAATCACTTATTATTTTCAGGTAATGTGCTTTATCTCCGACTAATCTCCTCATCTGGAGAAACACTCACAGCAGACAAGAGTCACTGAGGTTATCTCTGATGATGGGGCTCCACGGGCTGCTGGCTGCCAGGGACCCAGGAGAGGCCAAGGAGAGGACTTCAATTATGGCCTGAACTATGCTCTGGTAGCTGAAAGGCCATTGTTTAATCTACTAGAAATCATCTATTTTAGCAGATAAAGGGATTACTCGGGTTTTCTTTTCCCCAAGAACAGCGTGTTATTCCAACTACTAATGGAACATTTGGTATTTAATTAAAGAAAAAGCACGGGGAGAAGCAACACAGGCATCAACATCACTTCTGGGGAAATTCAAATTGATTGTCACCCTTTGATGCTGCTCAATCACCTCTATCTCACTCACCCTTCCTACAACCCAGATTAAATCATCTGGTTCTCTCCATCTTGAACATTTTTTTTTTCTAAGGGATCTCACCCAAAACTTTGGGACTATGTGATGTGAACCCACTGCTCTGCAGGAATCTCCTGACTTGTAAAGAGCCAGATTACACTCTCCCTGTCAAGAGAAGAGTGTGGAAATTTGATTTTGCCTCTTCCACACGCTTGGTGTTTGTTGCTGTCCGTCAGGGCTCTGTCTGCCTGGCCCATTACAGTGACCTGGTGGCACAAGTCCCACGTTTGGAAACTCAAATTGGCTTCACTGCTTATGGATGAACTGGAACTGCTGCACGCAAAAAACCTGCTCTTTGTCCCTTTTCTCTCCCAGCTCCCTTGTCTTTGCCATCTCCACTTTCAGAGATGTTTGTCCTTTATTTTTTGTCTCACAGACTAATGATGATAAAAGGGCAGGGCAGCGAGCAGTTACAAGTCATTCTCAAGTGCTCCTCTGTGCTCAGCAAGTACAGGTTCCTGTTTTTTATGTCCTCCACCCCTTCCATCCACAATCTGTGGACCCAAAGGCTCTGTGGGGAAATATTAAGAGGCAGGTGCAAATGCAGCACATAAGGGTCCACACCTCTGTTGAGAAAATTGCAAACTAACAGCAAAAAAAAACCCCAAATGAAAAGCAATAAACTCATTTCTGTTAACATCTGAATCTTAACCCTCTTCCCTTTACCGGAATAAAGAACAGGTTATGTTCAAAGAGATTATCCATCCATGCAGCGTCAAGAGCTTCCTCACAGGGGTGACTTTTTGCACATCCTCCTGCTGACTGTCCCAGTCCTGGCACACTCCCAAAATCGGTGACATTTCATTGCAAACACCAGCTGTCTTTTTTCATTTCTCCTTCCCAACCATTCATTTCTTTGCACACAAAGCAAGGACAGCGACCAGCTGAGCAGCCTGATCTTTTGGTTCCATAATTTTTCTGTGTCTTTTCACGGCTGTTCCAGTCGATCTACGCCCACATGTGCCAGCTACATCCTCCTTCAGATCTGTGTGAGGGATCTGCTGCTGACCTGTGTGGTGAAATGCCTCAGACAAGCGGGGCTGTCCATCTTGTCCACCCGGCTGCTGCCTGTCCGTGCAGTTCTCATCCTTTCTCCCTTTCCTCCTGGTCTTTGCCTGGCTCATGCCAAGGTTTGATCTCCATCACTCACCATGGCACACAGCAACCTGACTCTGCACGCCTGATGAACCAGCACCACCACTGGAGATGTGATCATCCTCAGGTTTTTGATCTTCTGTCTTTGCCCAAAGCCTTTGGTGGCTGTAACTCCATCCTTCACTTTCTACAGGCAGCTCCAGAAGTTACTGGGAATTATCAAGTCACCCTGTCTGCTACCAGTTGATGTGTTGAACCAGTTGTTCAGCTTGTTCTTGACCAGCACTGCTGACCTCACCTCTTCATAATGTTCTTCAGCAGCTTCTTGCACATATCATATAGCCCCAGGACACTCCACACACCTCTTGCAACACACCGGGTCAAATGACTTTTTGAAATTGTGCAACTGAAGAGATGAAATGCTTCTTGATATCTCTGAACTTGCCAGGGATCAGCCTCTTGCACTGGTTTTGCTGTACTGTCCCTCTTGCTTTGTGGAAATGAATCTGCCTTCTGACTCCCCCAGCAAGGAGCACAGTGAGGAATTTGTTTGGGTATCAGGAAACACACAGTGTTTGGAAGATTCCTTGTGGGAACTCACCCACTAGGAACCCTTTTCCTTGTTTAAGGGATCTTTTCTTTCCTGGTAACACCCAGGTGCCTGGTTGGGCCAGTGACCCATGCCACAGCCACACCAATCCATTCTCAGCCCCTCAGAATTCTTCAGTCTCCTGACCTTTAATAGAATTATAGAATGGTTTGGGTTGGAAGAAACCCTAAAGATCATCTGGTTTCAACACCCTTAGTATGGGCAAGGACATTTTTTACTAGACCTGATTGTTCTCAGTCCAGTCCAACCTGGGCTTGAACACTTCCAGGGATGAGGCAGGTTCTCCAGTCAACCTGTGCCAGAGTCTCACCACCCTCACAAAGGATTTCTTCCTAATATCCAATCTGAACCTGCCCTCTGTCAGCAGAAAGACGTTCTCCTTTGTCCTGTCATGGCATGCCCCCGTAAAAAGTCCCTGTCCAGCTTTCTTATAGGCTCCCTTCAGGTACTGAAAGGCTGCAATAAGGTCACCTCAGAGCCTTCTTTTCTCCAGGCCAAAAAATTCCAATCCTCTCAGTCTTCTTTGCACCTTTGCTAGCAAGATTTTCTTGCCAGCCTGCTTCTGAATCATTATAACTTCCAAAACACTGAGAATCTCTAAATCTCTTGATGGGTCGTCTTTACAATCTCTGGTAATATTTTCGCTATCTCTTCAGCCTGTCCTTCTCTGAAAGCAGAGGGATCTCTTCAACAGTAATGCAGAAGACCCCAGGGGTCTTGCTCTCCCTCTCCTTGCTAATTTTGGTCTTCCTAAATGCCAATCAGAGCTTTTCAGCTCTGTTGATTGTTTAGTTTTTACACCTGCACTTCTTTTTGCTTATGTAGACCCTGTAGAACCTCATGAGAGCCTGCAGGCCCTTGCCATATCTGCCCTGGTCAGTATTGCCTTTGCCAGTTTTTGACATGTGCCAGTCACTCACAAATGTGAGTCACTGGGCACATGAGTTGTTCCCTGCCAAGGTCAGGCTTGGGCACGCCTCGGCTGGCAGCAAAATCACCCGGAATTCTGCAAAGAAACCAAGGAGGTTCTTCCTCAGCATCAGTCACAGGAGCCCACAGAGCTGTGAGCATCAGGGATCCTGCTCCACAGCCCTGAGCAGAAAGGCTGATTGCTGTGAGGTGACAAATCTTAAATTTACCAGGTTTGGTTCTTTTATGAGTGTGATTCCTGCTGATGCCTCTCTTGTGTTTTGCATCACTGCCTTAAAAAAAGGCTTTTCCGTGTGGTGTTTTCAACACACCTGGTTTACAAAGGCACACAGTATTGTGCTGGAACCTTTTTATCTGGCTCATTAGCAGTGAGATTTTACCCAAACTGATCTCAGACTCCTGTTTCTGCTGGCCAAAGCTTCCATTAGCAACAATACCTCTGCTGGACCACTTCCCCTCATCAGATACTGGCCAAGTTGGAGACAGCAGACAGACAAGAAGGGTGAACAAACTCCAAAATGTCTCTTTACAGTAGCCTTTATAGTGTCACTGTGGTGAGCTGTCTCTGTGACCAGCCAAACTGAGCCACTTCTCTCTCTCCTGCTTCGGTTCTGGCCCCTGATTCCTGCTCTGACTTTGTCCTTTATCCTCAAGCTTCAGTTCTTGCACAGATATTTATAGACTACAAATAAGCCACCCATGATATTCCCTTCCTGAAAGTAATTAAAGCAGGTTCCTTGAGAAGCTTCAAGGCATAGCTGCACATTGGGTGATGGTATCTGCTCACAAACGTGGTCTCAATTTTAGTTTAATTCCCATAAGGTGTTTGCATTGTATTTAACAATACATAATAAATAACTTCATCCCTCTTATATTACCCTGCTACTCATGATTTTATAGGTGCCATCACAATTGCAGGCAGCATCACTATAGAGTTATTATAATTTCTTGTTCATGTGCCTCATTCACCCCAAAAGCACAACAAGGAACAGCTGATTGTTCTCAAAAGCCCAATAACATTTAAAAAGTTATTATTTTTTGATACCATCTCCATCAGTCACTTCAATATCGGCTTTTTTTCCTAAATGTGTCCTTTTTCTTTTCCATATCAAAAGACACTCTGCCCATTTGCCCCCCATTCCCAGGCAGAGATAGCTCTGTGTCAGTGAACTGTTCTCTTCCTTATTTAACACTCCATAGCCTCAATTTTAGACTTCTTCACATCTGGTAGACAATGATCTTTTATTATCCCCCTAAATCAATGACAGAAACAGAATAATGAAACAATTCCCACCAAATTTCCCTGAGAAAAGAGTCAAGGATTCATTTTTCACAGCGAATTTCTGAGATCTTGGTGTAACCAGTCAGATCCACTTAATTTGCACCATGGTGATTTTATACCAGCAAAATCCACCTCCAAGATGGAACAAATCAAACACTTCCAGAAATCAGTTACATCAAGAGTTGCTCCCTCTTGCTGGAGAGCAACAGCAAATTAATTTGACAAGATCTATTTTCTATCTACACACACTTGTTGCCATCAGTTTCACTGCCTTCCTTTAAGAAAGAAATTAATCATTAATTAAGAGATGCATTTCTTACCTTCAACAATGGAGGGCTGAAAGTCTGAGCATCACTGAATCATTTGTCCAAATCTTTTAAATAATGAGCCAATATCAGCTTTCTTAGTGCTCTAAAATCCTCCCAGTGTCCCAAAATGAAAAGCCAGCATTAATGGCCCACACAATATGTTCCTGGTTCAGAGAGTTCCGAAACCCTTGGCTGTGAATTAGCAGAACTGGTTAATTGTAAAATATTTCATTTATGTGGTTGCTATTTAATAAAATCCCTAGTTATTAATGGAGCCCAAAATACTCTTTTGCCAGCACCTGAAACTAACACACTATCTGATTTTTTTCTGCCCCAGACAAACATGGAAAAGAAATACTAATTTAATACTCCTCCATTTCCTGGTGGTGGTGGTGATGCCAGCCACTGCCTTTATCTACTAATAGTTTTGATTATTTTTACCTTAATTGACCATAATTTTATGTTTTTCTGTTTCTATTATTGGTTAGAGTGGAGGTGGCTTATTCAGATGAATTAGGACCAAAAGATTTTGGCCTTTACCTTACCCTATAGGTGTGATCGCTACAGAATAACCAGCCCAGAGCACCAAGTTCTATTTCAAATATCCCATTACACACAAAAAAAACCATTTTAAAAGCATGGAGAAGCTTTATTTGAGCCCAGGCCAATTTCTTGCTTTAGGCAGGAGGGAAGAAGCCCCTTGCTCAACATTCCTCCCAGAAAAGACACAACCCAATGGCACAAGTCAGGCACACGTCATTGCCAAGTGGACTCTTTTACTGTTGCAAAAATAAAACGAGGAAAGATTAAATTCATGTGATCAGAGTGAGGATTTTAAAATACTTTTTATGAATCTTAAGCCTGAGGAGAGGCTGGAGGAATGCAGGGTGCTGAGAACTTCAGCAAACGTGTTTCCAAACCCCTGGAGCATGTTCTTAATCCAGCCACAAACAGGTGACTTCCTTCTGTCTCCCACCAGGTCCCTTTCCCCCAAAAAAAACCACAAAAGTCAGGATTCTTTCCCAGTTTTGCTAAAATCACTGCTGATGCACAGAGTTACTGAAGCCTGGCCACATCCCTCGGTCCCTCAAAACTTTGAAATTCCCACTGGCAACTGTCTCACTCCCAAGGTGTCTATTTAATCCCACTTTTATTAGGAGCACAGCTCCGGGTGGTTTACAGGAGTTACAAACAATGAAGCTTTTATCAAACCTTCAGCTAATCAGCTGCTAACAAGCTCTCACTCAGGAAGGGGCTAGGCAGGCCCAGGTTAAAGCTAACCTGAGGGGATAAGAAAAAGGGAGAGAAAAAAAAAAAGGATTGGGAAGAAGGTGTTCTTCTCAAACCGGATTAGTGCCCCAGTCAGCCACAGAGACACTTGTGCCAGCACAGCAGCCATAAAACAGTGAGAAGTGGGCACAGAGCAGACACTGCTGCTTTCAGCCAGGGTGTTTGCTCCCAGCAGCCTAAAGTGCTGCAGCAACTACAGCTTGTGATGAACTATGATTTATTCCTTGCTTTGTGCCCAGGTCCAGGGGCTCCGTGACACCCAGCAGCATAGAATTGCACTGAGAAAATATTAATATAAATAATCCAAAATGTGAACCCTCGGTTTGCAGCCTGCAGAATTTAACAGAGACCGTGAAGTCAAAACCAAAGCAAGCCTGCTGCTGGTAGCCTGAACATCGTGGGGTGAGGACACCTCCCCAGGAAACATCACAGAGTCTGAAAAAATTTAAAAAAAATAGGTTTGAAAACCTCTGATCTTATCATAAGATAAACTGGCAAAATTATATCGCCAGAATTTCAGCGCAGTACGTGACTAGACACAGAGAGGGAGGAATATGCATCATTCTCCTTAGGTAGGGGATAAAAATTACTTTAATCTGTGTACACATACACAGAACAGCCTTCCCAAATTCACACCACTGAAATATCTATTGTACACCATAGATATTCTCTGTTAGCCATTTGCAGGACAAATCAGGGGCTGAGTGAAAAAAAAAGAGATGGTCTTATATTACATTAATAGGGAGGAATAGGGAGGAATATGCTTGGCTCTAAAGAAGGGAGGGTTATTAGATCTTAAATTGAACTTGAGCTGCTCTTAGTCAATTCCTTATTGTTCTTGAGGGTGGAGACACTGGAATACTTCAAGAGATAATTTTTCCATCTTGCCTCTGAGGATGAAGAACTCATTCCCAATTTCACTGATTACTCTGGAGAAAGATATAAAAGAATTTTTACTGAGCAGATTTTATGTGGACCATGGAGTTAGCACCTTGCCCCTTGCCAGCTCTGGGGAAAAAGTCAGAGTTAGATTGCAAATGCAGCCAAAAACAAACCTGCAGAAATCTGGAGCCACTGAAGGGATCCTAGTTTCTTTATCCTCCTGGTAAAGCCAGTAGAAGTCAATATGGGTTATTGTGTTCTGTCCCCCAACACATATCCTGTGCTTAGAGCTCAGCATCCTTGGGAAGCAGAGAGGTCCAGGTGGGTGCAGGTATCTGTTCCCACTGCTGGGCTGGGCACTCCGGTCTGAAGCATTTTCAGGTTTCTGTGCTCAGCTGCACACACACCTGAGATCCACACCAGCAAAAGGGAGCCTGTACCTACATGTTCAGAGGAGCAGGGCCTCAGAGACACAGCCTGTGTCTTCCTGCAGGGGCAAAGTGCTTGCTGCTTGCACAAGGACAGGCACAGCACCTTAAGCCAACAGTGGGGACAGCACCAGGCAAGGATGGGGAGGATCTTCCTCTCCTGCAGCACTTGGGAAGCCTTGAAACATTTTCCAAGGCAGCTGGCTGGAGATCTTTGCACTTAATCCCAGCTGGCTGGGGATACACTCAGCCTAACTGGAGGTGCCACAGGCTCCTCTAGCCAGCACACCTCACTGCCCACTCACAGAGCCAACAAAGCTGCTGAAACCCAGCCCCAAATCTGCTCCTGGTGATGGGCAGTAGCCTCAAACTCTTACCTTGAATCTGATTTCAGTTTTGTGTTTCATCATCTCTTGCCAGCTCCCCGGTGAGTTTCTGCGAGGCAAATGTCTCCCAGAGCTCTCTGGAAAAAAAGAGCAGCATTTAGAAAGTAGAGAGGCAAGAGTGCTGGATCTCTTCATGCTCTCCTCATGCCTTGGCAGAAGAGAGCAGCAACAGGTCTGTACTGAGAGCTGATGTTTCGAGACAACACTGCATCCTACTTGCAGGATAAATGCATTAAGAAAATTAAATGTTTTTACAGCCGTCACACCATCAAAGCTTTATTCTCTCCCCTCTTTAAATTAAGTGTTGGTTTGCATATCCATGCCATCTCAGCTATGTAATAACCTCTCTAAAGCTATTTTTGTTTCACATTCCTTACTTTTTGGTAAAGCAAGCTGGAGTTTTCTGAGGACACGCATTTTTATTAGAGCTAATTCAGCATTATTTTCTAACCCGTTTCCTTTGTTGGAGGCAGAGAAATCAGCTAAGGGAAGCTCGAAGGCAGCACCCCATGCCTGTGAGGGAAACTGCCTTCCCCGCCTCGCCATAGCCGGGCTGTTCCTCTAGATGGCTCTGCCTTTGCCCAAAAACATCAAATCCCCGGAGCAAAAACCTCGATTTCGAGCGATACGGCGACACCACTGACTGCTCCTCTCTCTCCTGCAACGATCGCCGGGGTTTTAGCCAAACGGATAAACACAGATTTGCTGTAATTTTGGAGAATAATATTTTCGGCTTAGCTCTTCAGACTCAGAGGGAAATTGCTTTTTAAAAGTCTACCTGATTCTTGTCCTTTACGTGTCCTTTCTAGCTGTGATTTCCCCGTGAGCTGCTTGGTTTGGATGCCTGTTGTCCCGTCAGACTCCAAACCGGCATTTTCCAGCGCGACCCTGCTCTAAAAAAGATGAGGAGCTGTTATAAATCTTAAAGAGAAGGAAGCTGAGAAGGGAAAAGGCACCTTGTGAAACGTAATGTAAAAATTTCTCCTGCTGTCCTGGGTATCCAAACAAACAGGGGAAACTCTTTCCCAAAGGGATGCAAAATAAAATCAGCAACAGCAACAGTGACGGCAACAAAATAAGAACAGAAAAAGGAAAAAACACACACGCACACACACAAAAACACAAGGAAAAAAAAACCCAAAACAAAATAAAACAAAACAAAAAACCCAACAAACCCTCCAAACATCTCTCTTTATGATTAAAGGAGAAAACCTCAAATCCTAATTCTTTAAGTCAGCCACTTTAAAGTTATTCTCTGTCTCAAAAAATGTTTATTTTGTTTACTTTTGAATGTTTATTCACTTGTTTTAAAAAGAAAAACAGAGTTTAAAATCCTTCGGCTGTTATATCCCTGCTCAAATCACACGGGGGATGAAAATTTGGGATTGGAGTCAGCTCGGGAAAGTTTCTCTGATTTACACGTGCTTTTATAACTTTTATGGAAGACATAAAATGCAAAGATTTTTCCCAAACTCTCCTCTGTGCCCCAAACCCTGTCGTCAGACCAAGCCGCCCAGCACTTGCAGAAAGCGCTTCGTGTATACAGAGGAAAGGGCATTTTGGGGCATTTTTACCAGCGGAAAACTGAACAACTCCATTTAAGAACGAGGCAGGAAATGTACATCTCATGTACCTGGTATTTAGAAAAAGTCTCTAAATCCTCCCGCAGTATTGACCGTATTTTTGTTGTTACACGTGTGCTTTTCCCCAGACCAGAAGATTTGCCGGAGCTGGCCCCTGTGTAGATCCCGGGTGTCGGGATCGTTATGAACACCGAGAACTTTTTCTCTGCAAATTGATGCTCTTTCCGTCAGGCTGTCCGGAACACTAAGGCGAAAATAACTTTTATTCACTAAAACTCGCCCCGCGCCACCCAGCCCGAGGTACGAGCGAAGACGCCAGTTGTGTTCGTGTGTTTAATTTCGGGCAATTCCTTATCCAAAGCAATTCCTTATCCAAAGCTAATGAACTGCGATCTCAGCCTCGGCTGTTGGGAGACGGGTGGCAAAACTACACTTCAGGAACAGAGTTTAAGCGAATTCCTCCCTTGGCGTTCCCGTCGGGGGAGCCGCAGGGATGCTCATCCCCCTCCCACCTCGGCGTTGGGGCCGAAGGGATCGGGGGCGATCGCATCCGTGGGAATGCAGGATGGCATCCCCGAGCATCCTGGCAGCGCGGACAGCTCCGGAGAGGGGGCGCCCGCCCCGGGGGCGACCGGGAGAGACCCCCAGGTCGGGGAAGGGGGGGACGGCCACAGCACGAGGGATGGGTCCGGCTCGGGGATGCTGCCCCCGCGCTGCCGGGAGCCAAATCCCTGGCGCCTCCCGCAGCTCCCCCGCCGGTCCCTCCCCCATCGCCGCTCTCGGGGCCCAGCCTTGCCCCCCTCCGCCTCCCTGCCCGCCGCCGAGCCGCGCTACTGGCTGCTCCCTGCGCGCCGCCGCCGCCCGCCCAGCCCCGGCCCCGGCCGCGGGCGGGGAGTGAGGGCGCACGGCAGCGCCTATAAGGGCGCCGCGCCGCAGCCCCCCGGGAGTTTCTGGTCTAAGGCCACCGGGGCCGCGGGGCGGGGGGTGTCGCCGGGAGAGGACGGGAGCGGGGGGGAGCGCCGGCCGCCCTGCATGGCCAGGGATTATGAGCGCCGGTGAGTTGCAGCAGGCGCAGCCCAGAGCCTCGGCGCCGGCGGCCGCCCCCGCGCCCCCGCAGCCCCGCAGCGCCCAGGAAGCCCCCGACATGGCCGTGTACTGCAGTGAGAACTTCAGCGTCTACCCCCAGCCCAGCCTTCACCCGCCCGGCGCCGCCGCCGCCGCCGCCGCGGCCGCCGCCGCCGCTGCCGCCGCCGCCGCCTCCTCGGGGCAGCGGGCGGGCGGGTACGCGCTGGGGGACTACGGAGCTCCAGCCAACGCCGGCTACCTGTGGGGCATGAACAGCCCCGCTCCCTACCTGCAGGGCCCGCCCGGCGCCGCCGCCGCCGCCGCCGCCGCTCCGTTCCTGCCGCCCGCCTCGTACGGCTGCTCCCGGGGCGGGCAGCTCGTGGGCTCGCCCCCGGCACCCGGCTCGCCGTCGGCGGGCGGCGCGGAGCTGAGCTGGTTGAGCCTGGCCAGCCAGGAGGAGCTGTTGAAGCTGGTGCGGCCCCCCTACTCGTACTCGGCGCTGATCGCCATGGCCATCCAGAGCGCGCCCGAGAGGAAGCTCACCCTCAGCCACATCTACCAGTACGTGGCCGAGAACTTCCCCTTCTACAAGCGCAGCAAGGCCGGGTGGCAGAACAGCATCCGCCACAACCTCAGCCTCAACGACTGCTTCCGAAAAGTGCCTCGCGACGAGGACGACCCCGGTGAGGTGCCGCGCCGGGCGGGAGGGATGGATGGGCAGCGGGGAGCGGCGGGTGCGGACACGGACACGGCCGTGAGAGAGGGGCGGCAGCGTCCCCGTGGCCGGCGGGTCCCCTGTCCCCTTCTAGTCGGGCGCTGTCCCGACACCGCTCTCCCCTTCCCCTCGGGGCAGCGCTATGATGAGATCGCGTTTCTCCATCCCTTCTAATCGGATGCTATGATGAGACCGCGCTCCCCGTCCCCTCGGGGCCGGCGCAGTGAACAGACCGCGCTGCCCCGTCCCCTGACCCGGGCGCTGTGATTGTGACCATCCCGTTTGGCCCCGGCCCGGCGCTGCCCGCGGGAGGTGCAGGCGGGGGCCGGCCCCGGCCCTCTCCCCCTCCCCGAGCAGCCCGGGAGCGCCGGTTGTGCAAGGCCCGGCTCTTTCGGGCCGTGATTCACGGCTCCCCTCCCTGCCCGCCGCTGTCCGGGCCGGCCCCGGGGCACAGCCGGTGCCCGGGAGTGGGCGGAGGCGCGCCCGGACAGCGCTGCTCCGGCCCGGCGGGGCCGGGACGTGCCGGGCCGGAGGCTCTCGGGACGTTGTGGGGTCACTGCGCCCGTCCCGGCCGTGGGCAGGAGGCGAGTGCGGACAGCTGATACCGCCACAGCACTTTGCACCAAGGCTTGTGCGAGAGGCAGCTTGTCTGCAGACCCCGCAGCTCAGTGCTGCTGACCTGCCGTCCCCTCGGTGTGCCTGAGTGTGCCAGACTGCCTCTCCATCAGCTTTTCTATGAGCTATGGTGCGGGCACTGCCTTGTCACCCACTGCTGAGACGGCTGTAAGTGTCCCAGCTTCTATGAGGCAGCCAGAGCAAGGGGAGCCCCTCTTCACATTCTCTTTAGCCAGCTCAGAGGTAGAGGTGCAGATCTGTTTATGCTTTGGGATGGGGAGATTCTCCTCTTCTATGGCCTTAAGGTTCACTTGGGCATTAGAGGGAAGGAGGTGGAAATGTCCTGTAGACAGGTTTTGGATTCCACGTACTGCACAACAGAGGGAGGAGGAGCAGGTGCAGGAGGGATGTGGGTCCTATGCCAGGTGGACAAGCCATGGATGCTGCTTACCTTCAGCAGCGGGGCTTGCTGTCGCAGAAGCTGACTTTCTTTCTTGTGTCTCCTGTTTTCCACCAGGGAAGGGAAACTACTGGACCTTAGATCCCAACTGTGAGAAGATGTTTGACAACGGGAACTTCCGTCGCAAACGCAAGCGGCGCTCCGAGCCCAACGCCCCCGCCACTGCCTCTGCGGCCTCCTCTCTGGGGGGCCTGAAGGCTGAGGAAGAGAGACCCATCCCAGCCACAGGCAAACCGTGTGGAAACAGCCCACCCCCAGAGCTGGACCCCTCACCCTCTGCCAGGGACCATCCCAAAAGCTCCTCTCCCTCCAGTATCATTTCATCCACCCCCAGCTGTCTCAGCACCTTCTTCAGCGGCATGAGCTCCCTGAGCGGCGGGGGCAGCCGGCTGACGGGGGGTCTCAGCGGTGACCTGCATCACAGGAACTTCTCTGCTGGACAGCTGAGCAGTGGCACTTTCACCCCTTCCAGCAGCTCTTCTCAGGAGGTGCCTTCCCCAGACCAGCTCCAGCGGGTCGCGGGACCTTCCCCTGCCTACTACAGCTCCTTCCACCCCAGCAGCGGCAGCCAGGGAGCCCAGTACAACCACTACTACAACTTCACAGTCAACAGCCTCATCTACACACGGGATGGGACAGAGGTGTAGGGTGCTGGGGCAGCCAGACAGCGCTGCAAAGGGAATGGGAGTTGGACCATGCGCTTTTGCAAACAGCATTTCAACGTGGGCGCTTCCCAGGAGTTCTTCCAGGAAGACTGATCTTCTCACCTTTCAAAATAAGAACACCCCTTGAGCACCAGCAGAAGGCAGATGCAAAGTTGTTTTTTTTTTTCCCATCCAGGAAAACGTTAGGTGGTGTAGATGGTTTGCCATCTAAATTCTGCAGGCATGAACTGAATTAATGTTTTCAGAGGTTTTCTAATCCTGAATGTAGAACAAGAAGTTTAAAAACCATAGCCATAAAGTGGTATTGGCAAGAGCCAAGTGTAGACATCCAGTGAGTCTTAGAAGAGAGCAGGAAAAAAATAAATGAAGAGATTTCTTATGAAGTGCCTTGTACAATGTATTAAAAAAACTCTTCTGCCAGCAATTGCCTCTGTAAGCCCTTGCTTGTGCCCTGCTCCTGCAATATGCAATGCACAGGGAAATACTCTGTATAAACACCAACCCAAAACCTCCTCAAACCCATGGAGGGTCTTCCTGTGTCTGGCATATTGTACAGCAGGGCATGTCTTGTAAAACCATCTTCTTTCCCTGAGCTTAGTACCAAAGATAACTCTAGCCACGCAGCTTTAGCACAAGAATAAACACTGGAGTATTTTTATACATATTTGTACGTAATGTAACTCTTCTGTACATACGTTTCTATGTGGTTTTATATTTGTAAATTATGCTCTGGAGCTGTACTTATTTATAATGTGTTTTAAACTTTGTTAAAGTTTATTTTACTTTGTTTCCCCCCCCTTTTTTTTTGTTGTTTTATTTGTCTTGAATTTTTTGTTGGTTTTGTTTTTGTTTTTAGTGTATTACTGAAATTTTCAGGCTGAACAGCTGTCGGGAATAAAATATTAACAATTGTTAGATATTGGCCTGGTTGTTCATCAGTATGTTTGAAGTATTTTAAAGCTCTGTTGGAGACAGATTTTTCTTTCCCATCATTTGGGATAAAAGGTGTAAAAATTTATGAACAATTTCATCTGCACAGTAGGGCAGAAAGAAACCTGCTCTGCTCCCAAAGGAGACACATCTGAGCTGGTTTGCAGTTTCGTGGAGTCTCGCTGTGCCGTGTGGGCACTCTTTCGGTTTTGTTTGTTTGTTTTTCCCAATGGTCTGAATCACAACTGCCCTTTTTCAGCCCGGTTTAGTAAAAAAAAAAACAAACTAGCAAGAGTAAAAGAGGCGGGAGAGGTTCCAGCGTGGTGCCAGCTAGCAGGAGGCTCAGTCCGTTTTGCAAATGAGTTTCTCTAATGGCATTGCACCTGTTTACACTGTCGGGCAGTGAGGAGGTGGCACCAGTCAGCCAGAGGGTCAGGCAGCGCTTCTGGGAATCCTTCCTGATTTCCTGCTGCTGGGAAAGGAGAATGCATCATCCAATATCCATTGTGCTAGACAGCCCCTCGTTCGTGCTGTTGTGTGCAGTTACAGCATAAATATAAGTGTCTTCATGAGGAATGTAGCATCCACAATGAAGTTAAGCATGAAATTGCATCTGTTTAACTTACAGGCATCTGCCGTGATTTAAGGCCATCCCTGCAGGCTATTCAGAAAACAAAATAGTTGGCAGCGCCTCTGCACTGGCTACCTGCAGAACATACAGGGCAGTGATGCAAGACAAACCGCTGGCCTGATCCAAAATATAATGAAGCCATGACGAAACGTCAGATGATTTCCATGTGCTTGGGATCAGGACCAAGTGCTTGCCCCGGCACTGGCCAGCCGCCCTTTGTGCAATTGTGACCAGAGGGTGGGTGGCCCCTCCTGCCTCTCCCCCCTCCCCCGAGCCCCTTCCCAGGACAGATACCATCTTCCTGGCTTTAGGGGTAATTCCTCCTGATTTTAACTCCATCTCAGGTGATGCAGTGGCAGCGATAATGGGAGGAAAAGGGCAGACTAACACTAGGAAAAGGACAAGGGGGTCAGTCTTGTCCTGCTCCAATCCCGCCAGGTGTGGAATATATTTGGAGTTTGGGCTGCTGAGTTTGATCTAAGAGCAGTGGAGGGATTCCCAACACCTCTGAAAGATAAAGATCCAGTCCCTAAGTAAGCCAGGAACTGCATACTTGTGTATCTAAGTGACCATTGCACCCCTTCTCCACTCTGCCAGCCTGCTCTCAGACCTCAACAAGCCTTGAGCCAATGCAGGACACTCGTGTATGTCCAGCTCATGTTCTTCTACTCAGATTTTTTAATTTTACCCTCTTCCATCAGCTGTGTCTCTGCAGGAGTCACCCATAAATGTTTGAAGATGCAGAACCAATAGCAAATTCATGTTGCCACTTCCATCAGCTGCGTGTTTCTGCACAGGACCCATAAACTTTTGCTCCTGAGGATCCCAAATCTGACAAATTTGTATTGCAGGGTGGCCTGCACCTGGCAGTGTGTCCTCAGCAATATCCAATGGCTCTCAATGGGGTTTGTGCCACTTCAGTTGGCAGGGGCATAACCAGAACCTGCCAGAGCAGAATCAGAGAAGGATTCACCCACGACAGTGTTCCAGCCCTGGTCCTGAGGGATGGTGGTGTTCTCAAAGAAGGCTTTGGAAGGTCTGACTGTCTGCAGTGCACCTGTCCAGCCATAGGCACCGAATCCTGCTTCTTCCAGGGAAAACATATCCTTAGCTGGAACCAGGGAATGTGGCCCCCCCTGCAGAGGAGACACCCCCGGTGTGCTCAAGGGACACTTGAGAGGAGATTTCAGCAAATAGGTACCCAGTCTGCAGAGGAGACAGTGAATGAGCTAATGGCAGCCTTTTAGGTTTCCTTTTGCCATTGAAAGAGACTTCTTTTCAGCAAATCTTGGGAGAGGGAGGGCAAGAGGATTGAGTTTAATGAAAGGCACTCAAAAGCAGCAGGGCTTTTGTCATGGGTTTAGGGATTTACTGAGACTCCCCGATTGAAGGAGGGGGAAGACAAAGGCAATTAGCCTGCTGTCCCACCCTGAGAGTCCCCAGTCCCCTATAAATGCCAAGGCCATGCCTGGGTTGGGCAGTTCTCCATGACAATGAGCCTTTCCCCAGCCCGAGTCAGATGATGGCCCAGGAGCCCGGGGCATTGCCCGGACCCAGGGAAGTCAGAAAATTGTCCTTCCTTAGGAGGAAGGCTCAAACTTCAGGCCTTCATCCTCTCTGCTCTGGCAGCTGTGGGGATCACCCCGTAAAATACATCCTTCACAGAGCTTCTGGCTTTAGGGGAGCAGTGATTTCATGCAGATTACCTGGTAGCCCACGGATCCCAGCTGCTGGTCGCTAAAGTTAAGCATCACAAGAAATCTCATCTTTGCTTTCTCTACTCTTTTAGATTTTCGTTTTCTCTCACTGTTTTTAGTTTCTCCACTTATTTTAGGCATCAAGAGGTGCCTCCTCAAATGTGGCACACCCTGTGAAACCGTGGCTGTGCTGATGACGGCAAATACAGCTGCCTGGTACCTCTGCAACACTCCCAGCACACACACCTCCTAAAAAAAAGGCATTCCCTGCTTGAAAAGCAGCGCAGTCCAGAGGCATTTCGAGAGATGCCTTGGATCGGTAACACAGATGCTCGCTGGCTCCTACGTGTGGCATTTCTCCAGCACGGGGTCGTTTAACTCTGCTCAGCGCTGGCCTTATCGACCTGCCAGCAAAGGTTGGGGCAGGCACCCACTGCAGGTCTGCACTTGAGCTGCTCCGCAGTACAAAGGCTCTGCCAGTACAGCTGGATCAGCCCAGGCCCCTAGAGGAGACCCAGCTCCCATCAACAAAGGGAACTCCTGTGCCAGTGGAGTTATCCCCCCACCCCCAGCAGCATCGGCGGCATTGCGGGGCGGTGGGAGGGATTCCAGAGGCAGAACAGAGCCATCCGCGTTGGGATTCATCGCCCGCCAACTCCTTCAGAAGTGGGGCTTCAATTACTGCCACTGGCCATGGGTTGTGGTTTGCTGCTCCTCTGAAGGTGGAGCCTTTGATTTGCCCTGTCGCTCACCAAGTCCGTGGAATTTGGCCGCAGTGTGTTGTGCCTGTGCAGAAGGTTTTATTCCCCCACCCTTTTTTTTTTTTTTTTTTTTTTTTTTTTTT
>VZSR01003371.1:3297674-3465699 GCA_013398615.1 Brachypodius melanocephalos
GATGAAAAAATTCTTCATCAGACTTCTGGAGATAAGGCTCTACAGACCCTGCAGATCTGACCTGGCTCTGAGTGTGATGTACCTGAATTCTGCCCAGCTCAAAAATGGAAGCTGGTCCTGTCAGTCTGGTTCTGATAGCACACAAAATAAGAGGGACAAAGGGTCATTTTGTAGCTTGACCAAAGAGAATCAAGATGAGGATCAGGCTTGGCTCATAGTCCACAGATGGCTGACACCTCAGCTGTGCCAGATGGAGACTGCAATCATTGGGAAATTGTTATTTTTCCTTAGGTTTTGGAGAGTAAAAAGACTAGTTTTATTGCCCTGTTAGAAAATCCCTTCAAAACTAATTTTTGTTCCCAATTTTTTTTTAATATCGCTGAAAGAAGGAAAACATTGATTTGTCTTTTCTTTTTTGTCCTGTTTGGCAGAAATCTCCACCAAGCTGAATTTCCGCCCCGGTCCCCCTCCCTCAACATTTTCTATTAAAAAGAAAGTTGATGGAATGTTTTTGACCAAAATTACTGAGCGCAATATTCACCTGGGTAAGGTGACGAGAATTTGCCCCTCAAGGAATAACTGAAGTGTAATGTAAAACATCAAAGGTGTTATTTTTTTTTTTTTACCTTATACCTGAGCTATCTCTGAATCATATCAAATAATCTTCTCATTTCATAACACCATACAATGCAGGCTGAAAGTGTATGTGATCTGCTTTGTGTACTGCTGAATGGATGATTAAACTGTCTAACCTGAGGGATAGTCATCCAGGGCCTGCCCCAAACACAGTGAAGTCAGGGGAAAGACTCCCACTGACTTCAGAGGGCTTTGGAGCAGACCCACAGTCAGCCAGGCTCTCTTATACTTCAGGTGGTGTCTATGAGACTGCCCGGGGACACGTAAAAGGAGCTAAAGATTGCACATTTGTGAAATGAAAGCTGCAGGCCTGATCCAGGCAATTGGCTGTCCTAGGAGAGCAGAAGCTGTCTCCCCATCTGCCCCAGCTCCTTGGATCATTTCCCCTTTCCTGCAGTCCATTGTGTCTGGGATTTATTGACAAAGCAAAACTCCTGCCGTGCAGCCGGTCCATGTTTGCAGTAACAGTGACAGATCAGGTCAGGACTGATGGGTAACCTGCCTCCAAAACCTTGAAGAGATGCTGATTTTATATCTAATTAAAGAAAATAGCAGAGCTGAGGGCAGTTTGGAGGGTGGCAGAACCCACAGCTCACCCCACCACTTCAGTGCCACCACAAGGAGTGATCCTGGGGTAGTGTCTCAAATCCAAAACAGTGCAGGGAGTCAAAGGGAACACGGAGCAGAATTGAGCTTGGGCTTCCTTCAGCAGAGTGAATGATACTCAAACAGGGATGAATTACATTTCCCATGTGTGGAAATGATATTTAGACTCATGTAAGTCTTCTTATGATACTCAAACTGGGATGAATTAAATATCCCACGTGTGGAAATGACATTTACACTCCTGTAGGTGTTCTTCTAGTCTAGACAATGGGCATCTAATGAAGGTGTTGGGCAACAGGTTCAAAGCAGACCAGAGGAGGAGGTGCCTTGCAGGTGATGGAGATACCCTGGGATCTCCTTGTTTCAGGAGGTTGGGTCTCACCCTAAAAAAAGAAGCTGGCTAAATAAGGGCAGACAAATTGCTCTCTGCAGGTGCCTGAAGAGCTAATTTAGGCCAAGTTTTCAGACTCTCCCAGGGCAGTAATTCATGGATATCTGCAGATATGGGACATTTGTCATGTGGGGTTGTGTGTCTGGTTACAAATACTACCATGACCACCAGAGAAGGAGGTTTCAAAGCAAGACACAGCCCTAATCCATAGGTGACCATCCTTTCTCATAGGAGAAGAAAGCTCCTGCCAGAGAATTTATTTGAGGTGGGATAGGAAGTTTTGATGAGCTTTTTTACTCTACTTTGTTCCTGTTCATGCACTGCTGTAATCTGTGCAAGCATCTTCCAGCAATGCAACATGACCAGTGTATTCTATCTTGCCTGCTGCTAGAACTCCTCATGAAGTGTAAAGCTTTTGAATTTAGTGACCTGCTGAGCCACTTAGATGCTCAGAAGTCAGTGGGATAGAACAGAATTCATCCAAGGGTGCTGAGGAAGCTGGCACAAGAGCTCACCAAGCCCCTCTCCATCATTTATCATCAGTTCTGCGTAACTGGGGAGGTCCCAGCTGGAGGTGCCAATGTGACACCAATCCATAAGAAGGGCTGGAAGGAGGACCCAGGGAAGTACAGTCCTGTCAGCCTGACCTCAGTGCCCAGCAAGGTTATGGAACAGATCATCTTGAGTGTGATCACCCAGCACATACAGGACAGGCAAGGGATCAGACCCACCAAAGGTTTTGGAAAGACAGGTCCTGCCTGACCAACCTGATCTCATTTCATGACCAGGCGACCTGCCTAGTGGATGTGGGGAAGGCTATGGATGTGTCTACCTAAGCTTGAGCAAAGCCTTTGACACAGTCTCCATGGCACATTCCTGGAAAATCTGGCAGCCCATGGCTTGGTCAGGTGCCCAGGGAGGTGGCAGAGTCATTGTCCCTGGGGGTGTTTAAGGCAAGACTGGATGTGGCACTCAGTGCCATGGTCTGATTGATGTGGTGGTGTCCAGTCATAGGATGGCCTTGATGATCTCAGAGGTCTTTTCCAACATGATTGTTTCTGTGATTGTGCTTTCAGGAAAATACTGCTTCTTCTTTATCCAGTCTGCTCTCCTATTCTCCTAGAACAAGTTGGATGGGGAGGGCAGCCTGGCTGGAGATGGCAGGAGGTGAGAGCTGTGAAACACTGAAATTTGCAGCCCCACTGTCCCCAGCACTGCTAGCAGCAGTTTTGAAACTGAGCTCAAATCATTATTTGGTCAGTAGCATCAAAACCATCGATGTCTCAGTGGCAGAAGGTTGGACAACCTTTGCTGGGCAACAGGAGAGCAAGACTCTTGAGAGAGCTGTGGTGAGATGCCCTGGCCCTGTACTGCTGAAGCTTCATCAGGGCCCCCATTTGGACCAGAGATCATCTTCAAGTTCAGGGAAACAGATTTACACCCTGGTTAAGACAGTGTGAGTTTGTGGCTTTCACAAGCAAAGTGAAAATAAACCACAATCTCTTCAGCCTCTTCAGACAGAGCTCTCAGCTCATGGGAAATGTTGGGGGGGACTTTGTCCCTGCATGCACATAAACCCATGTGAGTTGATGGGGAGCAGCTGGGCTCTGTAGCTGAGGCAGTGTGTGACTAAACGTGGGCAGAGGTTGTCAAAAGATAATAAGGGCTGTCATACTTTGGTAGAGAAAAAATTAGTGTCCTCCTCATCTCCAACATTTGTCCCTTATCCTTGGCAGCACAGTGGGGAAGCAGACCTGACAAGAAACCAAGGAGACCCTCAAGGAATCAGGGAATGTGTTTATTACAATGGAACAAGGGACAGGGTTTATTTTCACTGTCCCAAGCAGGGAATATGTGAGCAGTGGGAAAACCACAACAATGAGCACGTCATGAACGTTCAGGTCATTTAGCATAACTCTGAATGCTGTTTTATTCCAGACAGCAGCTGCTTGTCACAGTGTGAAACCTCATGCCCTACCCTGAAAAGGTGACAATCCAAAGAGACAAGTACGGCTGAGGAAGTGTTACAGGCCTTGTTTTACTTCAAGGGGTCAAGGAACATCACATGAAAATGATTTGTTAGAGGTCACACAGTGCTGTGGCAGAGTTGGATGTCCCATCCACACTTTGCAATGCCTCCATCACTAAACTGTCCCTGCTGAGTCAGCCTGAAACCCTCTGTCACGGCTCCAAACTCATCCTTCCTTCGTGCTGTTACAGGGAAGCACAACAAATCCCAACATTTCTTGCTGAAATCTTATCTTTTCACAGAGGTATGGGTGCTGCTGGGGAAACATTGGTCCTGCCTAGGAAATCCTGCAGCATTTAATCTTCCTCCCTCCAAACCCCACAGGTGACCTGCACATCCAGGCTCTGGTTCTCTCCAGAGGGATTCTCATAAGTGGAAGACCTTATCTTAACCACAGGACAACTGGAAATGTGCTAAACCTGCCATAAATAATACCAGGAGCTGAGAGCTGCAGTGACCAGAAGCTTGTGATCCCTTTCCACACATCACAAATCTGCCCAGGTTTTGCAGTGAGAACATTTCGTTTGCACACCACAATATTAGAAGAAAGGGTTAAAATGCCCTGTGAGCTGAATCCTGCTCTGGAGATCTGATAATCTAATTACAGCAGTTCAGGTCCCTTCTCTACCCCCAGTGCAAACCTCTTTGCACCCAGGAGTGATACCAATCTGATTCCACCCAGTTTGAGCTCTCTCCAAGCACCAGCCTTGCTTGCACTTGTGCAGCTCCATGAAGATACTGCAATGCTCTAAGACCATCAATTCTTCCTGTTCCTGAGGGTGAAGGAATATTTTTCTCCCCGTTTCTGGTGTACAGATGAGCCCTTGGGCTCTGGTGAATCGCTTTGGATGCAGGAATGCTGCATTCCTCCTTGCCACTAGCAATTTGTTTCCACTAGAAGTAAAAGGATGCTCAGAGTTTTTGTGAGGAGGGTGCTGGAAGCAGGAGGAAGGATGAGCTGATCTCTTTTCCTGGCCAAATCACCATGACTGGATCCTCAGCTGCTAGGAGGTGTTGGCTCAAGAAATCTAGGAAAAGATTTCAATTTGCAGCAGAGGAACTGCCCCAGCTCCCTTCGTGTCAGACATCCAGGTGTGTCTCACTCCCTGAGCTCCCCTGACTGTGCACAGCCCATTTCCCCTGCTGCTGACAGGGCCTGGCCACCTCTCTGATGCAGACACCCACCTGCAGACACGTGTGATCCAGTGTCTTACCTGCAAGCTGCATCCTGCCCTCCCTGCCCACCTACATGCCTGGCTCTCAGATCCTCACCAAAACTCCCCAGCTCTTTCTAACAGTGGGATTGGTTTCACCAGTTTCGGGTGTTTCCAGCACAGAGTGTCAGATGTCTACATCTGAATCACCCTTTGAACTGCTAGAGAAATTGGGATGATGCACTTGATTTTATTATTTAAAAAAAAAAAAAAAAAAAAAAAAAAAAAGGTTTTCTTCAGGAATGGATTAATTTGTCCCTAGATTTGTCCCTACTGTCAATGGAGAGATTTGCTTTAGTTGGCTCAGGTCCCTCTCCACAGTAAAATAAGTGTGATTAAACTAATCAAGGGCATGAAGGGCAAGGAAAGAGTTGTACTTCACCAGGCCTGGCCTTCAGACTTCAGACCGTGCTGCTGCAAGCTGGGAGAGGTGGAGGGAAGGAGGGGTTAAACGGGATAAGACAAACTCATCAGGAACCATTCATTCATTTCACTGCCCGTGGAAGACGTCCTTTTTTCCTTTGGCTCCAACACCTACAGGAGCCACTGTGTTCCTCCAATTGTTGAAGGAATGATGCCAAGTCCCTCTTCTGATGCAAATTCCTTGGGATGCATCCTGCCATTCACAGTATGGACAACTTCATTTTCTCTGAAAGCAGCGTAGGGAGCCACGCTGGGCTCAGGGTGACTGAGTGACACCGAGAAATGGAATTCAATGTCTCTGACTGTGAAATGCAGCTCAGGCAGTGAAGAGGAACAGCCCACATGGACCCTCCCAACCAGTGAGCTGCTCCAGTTGTCTTTCACTGGAAGGATGCAGGCAAATTTGCCCAGTGCAGTTTTTCCACTGGCATTGCTGCTTGGAGTCTGTCACCACCAGCCCAAAGAAATGAAGGGAAAATCTCCCTTCTTCCCTACCAGTGGGGGAACTCTGTGTTTTCCTCCACTCTCCTCAAGGTTTTCAGTCAAGGGGAAGAAGACCCTCCAAACTATCTTTTCACATTATATTTTCAAAACCTGCCTGGGGTAGAAAAATCAGAACTGGTCACACCAAATCACATTTAGACTTAAAACCCTTCTGGGTTCACAAAGTGTTTCCAAATCTTAATTGCATTTCCAGTCCTGACACCTGTATTGAAATGTACTGTATGTGTTAATTTCAAATTCTTTTCTTTTTCCATAATCTTTTTCAAGTTTTCTTGCAGTCAGGCAATAAATCCAATTAGGTCCATGGATGTTAGTAGAGAGCCAGATTTAATTTTCAGCTCCAGACGTTATTTTTTTTTTTTCTTTTTCTTTCTTTATTTTTATTTGTAATTTTTTTCCCTTTCTATTTTGTTTTGGGGTTTTTGTGGGGGTTTTTTGTTTTTGGAGGTTTTTTGGTTTTTTTTTTTTTTTGTAATTTCTCCTTTTTTCTTCATCTTTTTTCTCATTTATATTCCTTCCCTTCCCTCTCTAACCCTTTACAGAACTCACACCATTACCTGGACTCTGCTCCTCTGCACGTTCCCCCTTCTTGTGTAGGCTGAAACTGCTGGAGGTAGAGGTGTGGCAGCGATGTTTGATCTTACTTCACATTAAAACTCTTCCATCGAGGGCTGATCCCCCCACGCACACCTTCACCTTGAAGAGCATCCTGCTCTGTCAGTGCTCTGCGGGAGCCAGCAGGCAGGGTAAGGTAATGCCTGTTGTAAGCAGGGCTGGCAGGATCAGCCCTGAGCAGGCTGCCATCCCCACGGGGCATGAAATCTGTAGCCTCCTCCAAAATAAAGGTGAACGTGATGGCACTGCCTGTAGAGAGTTCATGCCTCAAAGCATATTCTGGCTCCAGCTGAGGATGAAACCTCACCAGAGCCAGGATTTTGCCTGTGAAGAAGTGCACAGGATATTCCCTCTGAGGAGCATTTCAGAACTGCCTGTGCTGTCTCTATTCCTATGAGGGCAGGATTAGGCATTAAAGAACACCTTAATCTGCAGCCTTTTTTGTTCCCAAATGCAACTGAATGGGAGTTATGATGGCAGTGACTGATTCCATAAAGCAGAGAGGCCCTTGCTGTGTGTTAGGGACCACTCAGGTGTGAGGAGCATGCACTCCCTGAGCTGCCAAGCAGGCTGCAGGATTGTCACTGCTGCACTCTCTGGGATCTAAGCAAATCCTCCTCTGTGTCACTGGAGTGTTATTAACACTGAATAGTTTCCTCACAAAGTGTTTTGAAGGAATGTCACTAGAGGGAAACTAGATGGAAACAGCCCTTCAGGTCCCTTTTCTGGTGCCCATCCCTGTGTCTGGTCATTTATTAGCTCAGTTCTTACCTCCAGGAGCTCACAGGGACACCTAGCCCAGCCAGGGATGCTGCCCTACTGCAGACATCTCCAGGAAAGGCTGGGAGCAGCAAGCCTTGGAATGCTCTTCACATGGCATATTCATGCTGGGGACTGATCATGGAATCACAGAATGGTTTGGGTTGGAAGGGACCTCCAAGATCATCCAGTTACAGCCCCTGCCATAGACAGGGACATCTTCCACTAGACCAGGTTGATCAGAGCCTCATCCAGCCTGGACTGGAACACTTCCAGGGACGGAGCAGCCACAGCTTCCCTGAGCAACCCAATCCCAGGGTGTCTCACCACACTCACAGTAAAGAATTTCAGATTTTAAGTAGAAGAGAAGTAAAAGTCCCTGCCTGTGGAGGGTCACTTTTTGGGCAGTATCCATAGCAGGGAAAGCAGGAAAGGTCATGTCTGTTCCCAAGGCATGAAGAGGTCACCCTGCCCCATCTGACCACAGATGTGGTAGCTGGAGCAGTCAGTCCTAGGTCTGGTCCCTGTAGTGCCTTCAAGCTTTCCTTTGAATAGGTTCCCAGTGGAGACCTCCTCTGTGGTGTTTTATGAGCTGTTCACTGGCCAGTGGAGGAACCAAATTTTGGCTCCTGTGGCCACAGGTACCACCACCACCCTTGGTGAACACCCAGAGATCAGGGCTTCTTCAACCCCTCATTCACCAGGAGGTTGGACTGGGCTACTGGGACATGGAAAAGACATGGACAGCTGTAAGGGAAAAAAAAAAATCGAACTCCATTAAAAAAGATCAGGGAGTGAGTGAGTGAGTGAGACACACAGAGAGTGATTCAGTGTGAATAGCATGGCAGACAAGCCAGAAACACGACCAATACCTAGAGGTGTGAAGAGTCAAAGGACAGGAACGAAACACAGAGGATTGTGTTAGTAGCTATGAAACTAAATACAATCAGCTGAAGTAGAATGATTGCTCCCCATCTCCTCCATTGCCACTATTTGTGATAATTTTAAAGACAATATTTGCTAGAGACACAAAATGGCCCACTGGGAGAACACTGAAGGCCTCTGAGGAAGAGTGGTTTCTGTACCTGCTCCTACCTCTCCTAATCATTTGGCATTTGACAGCACCTCAGTGACAAACAGCCTGCCACGTGTCTCCAGCTGTCTGAGGGTCTGTGGCTGTTCCACTCTCCTCTGCTGCACCCACACTGAGCACAGGAGTCCTTTCTCCAGCGAGATGGGATGTCTGCTAAAGCCTGGTAATGTGCTTCATGGTTATTAATCCATTTGTCTCACCAGGTGCTTTTCTGGATTTATCAGGGCTCTTCAGACTATGGGAAAAGACAATATTTCCCTTCTACATTAAAGGAGTAAATTCTTGAGGAAGCAAGAAGGACTTGCATTGAAATTAGTGGCAGGGACCATGTAGGGTGGTGTCTTCATCAACTGGAGCGGCTCCAGCACCTCAATGTCCTTCCTGAACTGAGGGGTCCAGAGCTGGACACAGCAGTCAGTTTGGCCTCAGCAGTGCCCAGCACAGGGGGACAATCACTGCTCTGGTCCTGCTGCCACGCTATTGCTGAGACAGGCCAGGTGCCACTGGCCTTCTTGGGAAAGATTGGCTGCTGGTGACCAGCACCCCCAGGGCCTTTTCCACTGAGCCGCTTTCCAGCCACTCTGCCCACAGCCTGGAGTTCTGCAGGGGGTTGTTGTGGCCAAAGTGCAGACCCAGCACCTGCCCTTGTTGAACCCCAGACCCTCGTTCTGTCCATTCAGCCTGTCCAGATCCCTGCAGAGCCTTCCTGCCCCCTGGCAGATCCACACTCCCACCCAGCCTGGTGTCCTGTCCAAACTGACTGAGGGTACCTTCCTCCCCTCATCCAGATCACCAGTGAAGAGATTAAGCAGGACTGGCCCCAGGGCTGTTCCCTGGAGAACACCAGCTGTGACACCCCACCAGCTGGATGTGGCTCCAGTCCCCACTGCTCCCTGGGCCTGGCCATCCAGACAGATTTTCACCCAGCAAACTCTGCACCCATCCAAGCCATGAGCAGCCAGTTCCTCCAGGACAGCAAGGTGGGAAAGAGTGTCAAAGGCTTTCCTAAAGTCCAGGTAGACAACATTCACAGCCTTTCCCTCATTCTTAGTGTGTCCCCTTGTCAGAGAAGGACATCACGTCATTCAAGCAGGACCTGCCTTTCACAAGACTGCAAGAGGAGTCACTGCTGCCTCTAGCCTCTATCTCAATTTAGCTGAAATTCATCTTGGACATTTCTTTTTGGTGGGTTACCTCGACAGTGACTACATCCTATTCATATTAGGCGTAGTCCCAATTGTGGAATATCCCAGTTAGCTGTGGCTCTGAGGTCATGGCAAGGTGGCAACGTAGTGCCATCAGCATCCCAAATGTCCTGTGGCTGGATAACACCTGCCCACTGTCAGTTCCCACAGGGACATGTGACATAACATGGACATAACCTGAACATGCGCCATGGTGGCTGGGTACCCACGTCTTCCCCTGCTCCCATGTCCTGCCACCATAAACACAGATAATCCCCAGCTCATGCTCAATCAGTTCTTCTGAAACCACTTCATGGGCTTGAATTTAAGCTCTGCTTTATGACCGAGGGAGCACAATCCTTGCAAAGCCCCAGTAATCATAATACGTGGAGGCAGAATTGATACATGTGGGCTTTTTCTATCACTCAATTAAATGGTTAGTTTATGCAACATGCCGTCTTTTTGAATCAAAGCTGGGTCACTGTTAGGCTGAGGTAACATTAATTATTTTTCCGCCTGTCGGATCCCATGAAAAGGATGTGAAAATGGCCTGTTTATGAAAGAGTGCGGGCAAAGGCTGTGAGCTGATTATGTCAAACATATTCAAAGCTTCCTCTGCAAAAGGGATTGTGATCAACAAAGCATAGCCCACACCTGCACCCATTTCACAATGAAAGTTGTTAGGACCGTGAACCTATTGGGGGGAAAGAGAAGTTGCATTAACCCTTTTGGGGAACGGGATCCTCCACTGTAGGATTTACACAAAGTTGCTTTTCTTATGCCCTCAAGTGGATCCCAAGAACATTACCCCAGGAGCAAAACCAATCTTTCCCACCTAACTTTTTCCATGCATTGGCTTTTTGAAGATGGATGGAGCCATCAGTTTGATGCATTTCCTCCTGCTCTTTGCTGAGTTCCAAAGGGAGTTGCAGAGAAGAGCTGTCTGTGCTGAAAGAGCAGAAAAGCAGTGCAAGCTCAGTCCCAAAAGTTCTATTCAGGGCAATCCTGGCACCCTCAGGGCAAGTGCCTATCTCAGGAATCACAGTGCTGGAGTCAGGCCACCTCCTTAATAAAAAATGTATCTGCCTGGAAGGCAGGAAGAGAGGGAGGTGTGCTCTCAGGGAAAGCTGAACTGCATCCCAACTGCAGGCTAGTTACCATACCCCATTTTTTTTTAACTTACCCCATTTTCTTGCAGCCCTGTTGGTTATACTACTGCTGGATAAGATGGTCTGAATTCAGCACTCAGCCTGGCTGGAGCAGGAGGTTGGACCAGAGTTGTCCTGTGCTCCCCACCAATCCAGGTGATGCTGTGACAGGTAGAGCTGCGTCCTCAAGAATTCTTGTGAGATTCATGAGACTCAGGGCGACCTTGCATGTGCTGCTCTGTGGGGGAAGATGGGACAGAGCGCTGTGCCAGCATCTCTCTCTACATCCTTAGTATCAGCTGTCTCTTTTCTCATTTGGGTGGCAATAGAAAATAGATTTACAGCAAGTGTGACCTCCCTGACAGCCTGTGGTGACCCCTGGCCAGGTCACAGTGCAAGCTCGAAAGGCAAAGTGGGTGCATTCACCTGGCATTACCCTGCAGCACCCCAGGAACTGTGCAGGAAAGAGCTCAACATTCAAAATCCTGATATCTGGCCAGAAATTCTCAGCTCATCCTGTCATCCTGTTGGCTGGTACAGATGAGCCTTCCATGAGCAGATGAGCTCTAAGACAAACTCCTCTGAAGCCATCTGAAGTCAACCACAGCACAAAAGATCCACCCCAGGATAAAGATGGTAATAAAAATTCAAGTTTCTGTTCATGCCTCCTGTGGTTTAGCAGATTTTCCTGGCTGTCCTCTAAATCCTTTCTGGCTCTCGTGCCAACTGAGTATTGTCTTATGGCAAGACCTGGGACGATCCTTTAATTCAGCAAAATTTCTACTGATTAATGTAAGAATTCTGCCTTAATAAGGATGCCATAGACTAATTGCATTTGTTCTAATTAATGCTCCTGAGGGGAGATCTAGAAATGCCCTGCTAAGCATCACAAAATATAAAACCAGATTAAGGAAAATCCCCACCTGACTCTTAACAAGTTTGAAGTTTTTCCTGATTCATTGCATGATGGTAAAGAAAATATTCCTCTTGTAGGTACTGAGACAGATTTTCCAGAACTATTTCCCCACATACACTCATGTAAAATAATGTTGAAATAATTCTACCCTGAGTACGGAGCAAAAGTAATTACACAATAAACCTCTAAAACTCTCATGTTTTAACATCTTCAGGCTGGGTTTTGGAGTCTTTAAAGATGAAATGCTATAAAAACATTGGCTAAATGCTCTTTGGTTGGGCTCTAGTCTTATCTCTGGGCCATGGGAAGTGGAAATGAGTAAGTAAGAAAGCAAGGTATGTTGCAAAGAGGTGTCAGTGACTCAGGTAAGAAGGTGAGGAGGTAATTTTTCATTAACAAGTGTTCTCAAAGATACTTTAACCTTGTTTGGAAACAAACAATCAAACAAAACCTCCAAATACATAATCTAGCAATCCTCATAATTAGCATGGAGCAAGGAAAAGTGAGTTTGGTAAACAAAAACTCAGCTAAGGAACTATTCTTGATTAATATGAACAGCGGTTGCTGGAAAAATTGTTTTATTTAAAAATCCTTCTTTTTTTCTTTTGACAATTTAAATCCCTTCCCTCAGGAGTTTAAAATAGCTTCAAATATTTAAAAGGAGCAGAGGGTGAGAGCACTTTAGTTTAACAAATGCTGCAAGCTCTTTTGAGAGCATAATGAAAGATGTTATAAATGATGGAGAATAGTCACTATTTGATTGTAATTATGTAGAAATACACCAGATCTCTCAATAGTATTTGTGAGGGTCATTACACAAATCAGACTATGGCTTTCTGCACAATAGTTGGTTCAATCGTGAATACATCCCTTTAGAAACCAGAATTTCCCACTTGCAGGATATTCTCATTTTAATTATTTATTCTTAAAACTTTATTGAAAACCTAAAGCACCATAATTTTCCTGGAAATTATACCCTGCAAAACATTCATAAATTGAAAGTGTCAGCATGTGGACATATTTTCAATATATTTTTTCCAAAATCTTAGTGGTTTAATGCACTAAATGGAACTTTTAGCCAAAATGTTTGATTTTGATTTTGAAATTTTTTCCCCTTAAGGAAAAAAGAAAAATTAAAATGCTTTTTAAACTAATAACTACTCATGAAAATTTTGTGGTGAACAAAACAGCAAGATAAGACCAAACCAGCTTTTGAAGGGGCTTAAATATTTGTGGAAAAAAAAGTAAACATGAACCCTGTCTGAAGAAAAGTTTGTGTTTCCAGGATGTGACATTTAAAAGCAATCCCCTCCTCTGGCTGAGAGCAGCTCCCAATGCCAATGGCCCTTGGCAGCCTCTGCAGCTTCTGTCCCTCCAGTCTCCCCTGCAGGTGGGACTTTGCCAGCTCCAGGCACTGTGAAATTGTGCTGGTGCTGTGTGGGCTGGTGTGGGCACCACTGCAACATTGCCTGCAAGGCTTCTTGAGCAGTCCCTGCTACACCTCGAGACTCATTTTTTTTCCCCCAAAATTATTTCTGCTCCTGGAGTGCAGACCAAGGTGCAGCGTGCTCAGGGGCCAAATAGGTGACAGTCATCTGATCACAGGCAGGTGACCTGCCCAGCCCCTTCTCCATCTGAGCCAGCCCCAGGCTCCTCTTCTCATCAGGGAGAGAAACTGGATTTCTCAGAGCCTCTTTAATTCAATATCTGCATCTGAATGATGAAACAAGCTCCACTTGGCAGCTCAGGAGCAGACATCTTCTATACAGACATCTGCAATTAGGCAACGTGAGTCCTGACTATCTATCCACAGCTGATTTGGCTATTCCTCTTCCTTTCCCTTGGAAAACCACTGGAACATCTGACAAGCAGTCCAGGAGCAGAAGAGCTCCTCAGGCACTGCCCATAACATTTCCCCACTGTGACATCTGGGACATCAGCGCTGTGAGCTGCCTTTCCTTTGGTTTTTCTCTTTCAGCATGGAACCAAAGTGAGGACTCAAACCCTGTAATAGCACTGATATAGGAGTTACAGCATGTATATGGCCCCTAATAGATCTTTTTATGGCTTTGACAAATGTGCCCTGAATTATTCATCCCCATGTTCACATCACACCCTTGTGGAACAGCAGGGACCCCTCACAGCCTGGCTCAGAAGGTCCAGTATCCCTCCACAGGTGATGTCCACAAAACCTGTCCTTAGTCTGGGAATAGGAAGGTGGCATTCTGACACAAGTGCAGAGGAGAAAGGAAGTGTTATTGTCATCTTGGATTGTTTGGCACCCAAGATAACACCAACACGTCAGAGGGAAGGAGAGGATGGACAATGATTTGTAACCTCTCTCCTCCTCACTGGTGGTGGTTTTTCATGACATGTGGTTTGTTTTGTTTGTTTCTTTCATTGGAGCTGAGTTCCAAACATGCAGTGAATGGAATCAAAAGGTGCTTGCTTACCTTTGGATTTTCATCTGGAGGTGTACCTTCTCCACCTCTTTGCATTTCTCCTTTTTCCACATCTTTCTCCAGCATCTCCAGTGGCAGATGCAGTTTCTTCTCAAAGGAAATGCTAGCAGGACATTTTCCCTTTCCTCCAAGGGCTTGACTCATAATTATATACATGGAAAGATACACAAGAGATTAAAAGAGGAGCAGCAGGCAGCCAAAACCAAACTGATTTATGTGCAGTGTGTGACATATGGCAACATGAGACAAGATCTCTGGCTTGTGGGCACTCTGGCAAGACACGAGGTGCCTCCTTATGGCAACACCTCGTGTTTGCAGAGCTCCCATTTCTGCTGCTCTGTCCTGGGTTTTTTCACTTCATCTTCAGGCCTTCAACGAGAGGATCCCAATCTTCCTTGGCCAGTTCTGACTCAGGCACTGCTCAGACACGTGCACAGGTGAGAGCCACACAGCTTCCAGGGATAAAGCATCTCAGGGAACATTTTTTATCCCATTTTCACAGACCATAAATGCAGGTTATCCTATTTATCAACCTCAGAAGGGAGTGTGAGGGCAAGTTAGTGTTTAAAGAACCATGTAGCTGTTGGTTATTTTTTCTATTGTCATGAAAAGTCAGAACATAGAGCAGGCAGTCTGGCTCAGATCACCACTCTGCCTGTCCCAGTCATGTCTCCAACAGGACCAAGAGCAAGAGTTTGGGAAAGGGTTATCAGGATAAATCAAGACCCTTGTCTTTACCTTTACATAGCCTTCATTTGTTTCCCTCTAAGCTGAAATAATAGCAAAGGATTGACTATCACCTTACTAGCCTTTCCTTTCTTTATCCATCTTTCCCTGGAACTGAGTCATCATGTGAGACAGGGAAGTCAGGAGGTGTCTGCTGTCAATGGGAAAAGCAGCTCTCAGTCAAAGGCAGCGGGGCAAACCTGCTTCCTACAACCAGGAAGGGAGTGGAAATTTCCATGGGGCTTGTGCTTGTGGGTCCCACCAGTCTTGCCTGCAAACCTTCTACCTTTGATTCCAAGGTCTCCTCACAATGGACTTTTTAATTCATCATTCTGCCTTTGATGAGTACTGCCAGATTATTTTTCTTATCTGACTTAGGAAAGATCTGACAGGATCAGTTAGCTAGCTCCAGGGTAGGTTCTTTGAAAAACAATGATTTAACAGGGCTTTCTTTTACCTCCTCTTGGGGTTCTGCAAACTTTCTGGTTAATCCAGCTCTCTGATACACAGCACTGCCCTCAGGGATGCCTGGACAGGCTCTGTTGAGGTGCTGGCACAGCCTGACCCGTGGCTGTAACTCCTCCCTCAGTGGGGCCATGAGGATGTGGAGAGCATCTCCAAACACAGCCCCAGGACAAGGGGAAGCCTCTTTGGGCAGCATGGAGGTCCAAGGTGCTTGGAGTTAGCAAGGGGGTAAGCACTGAGTTAATCTGCACTAAAAGTGGCTGCCAGAAAGCTCTGGCTGTGCATTCCTCTCCCCTTTTGGCCTCTGCAGAGCCCTCTGTGAGGGTGGAGGGAGAAATGATCCCCACTCAGCTGGAGCTGGATGCCAGTAAACACTCAGTGCTCAGCTGGCTCCGGTTGGTGCCCAAGCTGCAGGGTTTGCTGGGCTGGAGGGGACACCAGCAGCCATCCCAGCCAGCTGGGACCCTGGCAGGAGAATCCCAGGGACACCAGGTCCCAGCAAACACCAGGGAGCTGGGTCTCCTCCGTGGGAAAGGCTGCTCCATGGTGAGAGGGGTAGCTGGAGGAGCTGTGGTGTGGGACCCGTGGTTTGTGGCACTGTCAGACACAGAGTGGCTCACGGAGGGGTCGCATGCTTGAGCAGACCCGAGCAATTCACAGTCAGAGCTATCAAAGCAATGACCCAGCTCCCTTAACACGCTGTCTGAAATCGTGTTCAGAAACTATAACACAAAATTTTAATGCTCCACTGTATTGTTACAGACAGGCCAACAATGATGTTTTACATCTACACGTCACCTTCCACACCAGAGAATCCCATTGGGAAGGTCTGGAGCGAGTTCAGGGAACTCTGGGGGATAATGGCATTATGTAAAATGTCCATACAGGCACACAGCAGCTCAGTGAAGTATAATCCTGGTCTCCTTCCAAAGCTGGAAAAATTTTAATAGGGGAAGATAATAATTTCTGACACTGGGGACTCACAGAGAATTTTGGATTTACCAAATTTGCTGCCTGTTCCTAAGCTAATGCTCTCACTGTAGCCCTGTTGAGTAAAAGGGCAAGCAGAGACATCCCATCACCATCCAAACCAGTGGAAGGAGATGGGCAAGACCATTGTTCTTCTGCAAGAAGGAGAGACACTCCAGGGTTAGGATGACTGGAAAGCCCTTTATGGAAAAAAAGGGAGCCCAGGCAGGAGAGAGGAAAAGAAGCTGTGGGTAGAGGGAGGGGGCTGTGGGAGCAGCACAGGGCTTGCAGCAATGGGGCTGTTTGTCTGCTGGGAGGTTTGCCATTTGTCCAGATTGGAGCTGGTGATACAGCAAAGCTCTTTCTCTCTTCACTTATTGTTATTCAGACAGATAGAGTGTTTCTTTGGTTGCCATATAGAATGAATTTCAGATGTGATGCCAGAGGATATTCGATATGAGATCTAAACAGCTCTGTGTGTAGATTCACGGTGCTGTCTGTGCTGGAACATGTTGCAAGACTTTGAATCTTGCTCTCTGTTAGTGCCATCAGATACACCTTAATGCAATCAAGGGTAACACGCCCAGCTAAAGAAAAGATGTGACACCCTTGCTGTAAAGCTAACAGAAAACTCGCCAAAAGGGAACAAAATCCCATTTGGCAAAGCCTCAATCAGCTCAGGGGAAATTCAGAATTGAGAGTGTGTAAGTGCTCACAGTGCCCTGCACAGAGGGTATGGAGGGAATTCTCAGAGCAGAGAGGGAAAGGAGACATTGGCAGCAAGGTACTTTAGATAACAGAGCTCCTGATCTTGCCTGAGATTCACCCTCTGCTCCGAGGCTGGGAACAGCTCTCCTGGATTCACCTGTCTGGATAAAGAGCCTCCTGCCTCCAGCTCTGCATTGCCTCCCTTCCTGCCCAGGGAATTGCACTGTAATCCCTGCTCCTTAAAACCTTTCCTTCATCCAATTTATTTGGGAAAGATTAATTAGGCACTATGGGTCCTGTGCAGTCCTTACACCCAGTGCAAATGTAGCTGAGCTGGATCCCACATCTGTGGCAATCACCACATTCTCTGCCACTTCAGACAGTGGAACACTGAGATGTTTCAAAATGTGTGTACCCATCCGAGTTTCTTCTCATGCAAGTGTCCATCCCCCTCTGTGTGTTTGGCTGTTGCTGGAGGGAAAATCTTCTGTAGATTAAACACAGAAATCTACTCATGCAGAAATTAGGGTGTTCAGAACCCCCTCGATCCAGGTCACTTCCGTTTTCTGCCCCTCCTTTTCCAAGCACACTGTCATTTGGCTGTCCATCCCAGAATGGGATGCAGCACATGCCCAGCAAAAGCCTTGAGCTGTGCAGATGGAGCAGGATGCCTTTAGCAGACTCTTCATCAGAGAGCAAGATGGGAATCATGTATTAAAAGGTAATTGCCTTTGCATGGTTTCCTGTAATTTTAATTTTACAGTGTGCAAAAAATAGACTAGATACCCTTGGTAAATTTTTTGTTCATACTCATCATCTTCCAAGTGATAATTCAGTATGCAGAACATGAAAAACTAGAGAAGAGACTCTGAAACCTGCCCAGAGAATGTGAGCCCACAGCCAACATTCTGCAGTAGTGTGGTGATCTTCATACAGGTCCAGCGCTCTCTGTCATTCACTTCCAGGGGGAAGCCCATGGTCAGTTTTCACAACTGGCCCCATAAAATTAACTCAAGTGGTTGTGGTGGTGTCAGATTTGAATAGTTTGCAGCACCCAAGATTTTTCAAGTGAACCACAGAATCATTTCATCCATCATGGGATTGATGGAGAATGGGATTTCTGACACCTGTTTTCACTTTTAGATGTGCAGGACATTTGTCTTGCCATCAGTATAGACTTCTCCATTCAGACCGAGCATCACTCCTGTCACTTTAGCCTTTTTATGGGAATGATCCTGCAGAATGACAGCTGTCCCTGAAACTGGCACTGAGAGGGATGGCCACAGGAAAGATGGGGGATGTGATGAATGATATGAGTGTTACTGTCAGTGACTGTCAGACTGTTTGACACCTTTCACTGCAAAAGCAGCTCTCCAAGCCCCACAGCTCCCTTCCTGACCTGCAGCCTTTTTATCAGGCAAATGAGGGTTTGACCCTGTTTTTCTGATGGTTCACCATTATGGGAACTTTCACACCCAGAGCAATTTGTGGTCAGAGCACTGGGCTAATAAGCAGAAAATTAAGTTAAGTTGTGGCTTTGGAATAGATACCTACATGCCCATGAGCCAGCTCCCCATCTAGAAAATGAACATATTAATACTTTCTTACTCTACTGATTGTCTTCTGTGTTTACCCCAGAAGATCTCTGTCAGGATGGTCTTTGGTTGTAGAGGAATTGAGAGGAGGACTCTGAATTTGGTCAGCCCCTATTGTGCCTCTTCACCCTCTCTGCACCTGCCCTCACAGCCCAGCAGGTAAGTTCCTCTACAATATGATGACAAAAATTAAGTATTCCCTAAGACAAGGTCTGAAGGCCCATCAACATTTTGGTTTTGGGTGGTGACTGCCTACAGCTGCTGCTTCTGCTGTGACCCAGAGTAGCCCAGAAATACACTTTGTTTCATTTGTTGATTATTAAAATATATTGGATTGCTAAAAATGAAGAGAGATGCTCAGTGCTGGGCACAAGGAAGGGACGAGGGTTTGGCCATGGTGATGATCTGGAGTGTGAAAGCCTCTACAATATAAAAGAGGAAGTTTTTTTCTGTACAGGACAGGATCTCATGTATACTCAATGTACACAAAAGACAGTCATCTTGAGAATCAAAAACTTCCTTTCCTCAAAACTTCTCTGAGACAGTAAATGGACTCTGCCTATAATTTTATTAAACACTCTAGGTACTATTTCACATACAACTTGACATATGTTGAGTTACTCTGCCCATCCTGTTCCTCACAATATTGTCAATGATTCAGTACAAAATGTACATGCATAGTACAATGAAAATGAACAGGGCAAAGGAGAATCTAAATGCAAGTACCAATTAAATGTGGGTGAAGAGCCATTATGATCACTGTCCAATGACCTGCAGACACCACACTCTATTCAACAACTGATTATTCCCACTTCAGGTCCCCTGCTGCTTTCTGCAGCTTTTACAAACAACAGAGTAGTAAATGTCAAGTCTAAGAGGTGGAACCTGAAGACACTCACCTATGTGCCTTTCCTGTCTGCTGGTGGAAGCTCTAATTACAAGTCTGAGTTCAAGCTCAGAGGAATGAGCAGTTGATAGTAAAAAAAAAAAAAAAAACTATATCAATCTTAACCTATGGAAAGACAGAACTTAAGGAAAGACAGAATGAAGGGGGATTGCTTAGCATAAGGAGGAGAAGACAGAGTGGAAATGGGCTGTTGGCCTTTGAATACGTAAAAAACTGCAGTGGAAAAGAAGGGAGTGGTCTGTTCTCTGTGTCCATGGAGCAGCACAAACAGCAATGGTGTCTGAATCCCTTGTAACCATTAGGAAACATTTCCAGCAGCAAGGTCAGGATGCAGTGAGGTGCTTTTACTGGGATGCCTGCAGTACTGGACACCTTCAGAAAGTCTACCCAGTTTACAGAACAGACTTCATGTGTGGAGATAGAGTTTTTTAAGATCCTTGCAGACCAGTTATGATGTCAAAAACTGATGCAGTGGTTAGATAAATGGATGTCTCATATCTCTGCACCTTTTTTCCCTATAATTTTAAAATTGGAGATGGCAGAATTCATGTCCCTGGATTGACAACTGTAATCAGACAAGGAAGAAAATAAAGAGCAGTAATAGGATTACCTGAGTATCACAGTTTGTCAGACCAGGATATAAAAGACAAAATTCATAAATCATGATAGAAACTCAAAAGTTACTGAATATGAAGAAGAGCCAAAGCCCTCCATTTAATCCTTGTCTCATCAGACTGGTGAGCAAGAATATAATAATGCAGTTCAGCAAGCCTTCAGCATGTGTGTGCACTTGGTATGTACTCAAATATGAATATATGTGTGTTCGTACACTCTAATTTTCAGACTTATTTTATTGATAGTAATGGTGTAATAGTGAATGCAGAGTGGAATCCCTGTAATACAAAAAATACTTGTTCTCATTCAAAAGCAAAAGTTTATGTAGCCATTCTTATGATGATGGAGGTTCCATTCAGAACAGACACGTAAAAAATACTTTAGTAGCAAAACTCATCCCTGAATTTTTAACTATACACATTTTCAGTTGTGACCCTGTTAAGATTGGAGACAAAATGCTATTTCTTCTGATTTTTGAGATACTGGCAAACGTAATTAATAATTTACTTGTCTACATTCTCCACATTTCTGATTATACAAAGTTAAAACTGCATGACCTGTTCAGGTAGGTCATGAGCATTTCTGGTGAACTGCATATTTTTAAAACCTTGCACAGACAGGAAGTGTGGAGATTAATGATCACTAGCTACAAAAAAAAATCACAGATCTCTTGAAGCTGTGAGCATTAAAATGTCACAAGCTGCTGAGTGACAGTATATAAACATTTACAGCCACAACACACACTTGATGATAATTTTTTATTAAAATAATAGTTGCTTGGTATGGTTGTCTCTGAGTCACTTATTTTTGATGTGCACAGGTAGATTTTAGAAGTCCAGATATTATTACTATGTCATCAGGAAGCTGACATTGCTGTACTGCTATCACATTTACTGTCACTAATGCTACTTGAGGACATTTGGGCCAACCAATAATGGGTTTCTGTGGTCCTTAATGAAGGATATTTCCTGAGCAATAGGTGGAATTTGCCCTATGTCAAAAATTGTTATAAATTAGATGACAGTGGCAGCAGTAACTGCTTGTGATCATATCCCCTGAGTAGGTAACACTGCCCTGAGATTTGTACAGTTAACTTGTAAACATTCCTGGGGAGGGGGATTCCTCTTGGGAGTCGGCTTTGTAACAGAGAACATTGCTAACCTTGGCTCAGTCGGGAATTTATTTCCAATTCCTCCTTCCTCCATCTCCCATGCCAAAGTACATGGGCTTTCTCCTAAAATAATTCAATCCATGAATTGCATTCGCTGGTACCTACACCAGAAATTCCTCAGCATCCTTCAGATGTCAGCTGACAGCATTCCTTGCTTCCTCTCACGGACTTGGTCAGCACCTGGTAAGCTGGACACAGCTTTTTCTCATCTTTCCCCCCAACACAGCTTTTGTGAGGGCTTTACACATACAGACTGTCCTCAGCACTGCATGTCTGAGGTCCCAAATACCCTGAAGCCTCTCAGTCTCTGGGAGCTGCTCCGTGCGAGTTAAATTGATTTCGGCACGCCTCAAAATTGGCTTTGCAATTTAAGACCTTAAACACCAACTGCAGACTCCTAAACTTGAAAACTGTGCCTTGACTGCTCTTCCCTCCTGTTTCCCAAGGTGTGGGGCAGACACAACTCAGTGGAGTTACACCAGTGCCATTTGCACAGCAAAGAGGAAGGATACAGGATACAATAATGCCCTTGGATGTGACTTCTGCAGGATGATGACATTCCATGTGCCTGGGCTGTCCTGTTATCCTGGGAAGCAGAGCCTGGATGCCAGATGTTGGCCCAAGTTCAGGTGCACACAGGCCTGTGGAGCCCTGGTCACTACCAGCACAGCCACTGCAGCCCTGGAAGGGCTGTCAGAGGGAAACACAGGGCTTGGGGGCAAAGGAGCTCCCCAGAAACCTGAAATGAAGGACAAGTGTAAGGACTGAGTCCTGCTATTACTGTTCTTTTGCTAATGTGCTCCGCGCTGCTCTCTTTATAAATTACTGAATTATCCTTAGGAACAAAAGGTATTAGGGTCCTGCAAGCTTCTCTCAGTTTGTGGTAGGACTAATTCATTAATGTGGCTCCAACAGGAATGTGTGCAATGTTCTTTCTAATTGGACATGACTGGTCAAGAATGACTTGGCCTCCATCCAGATCACACTGTCACTTATGCTGTATAATAAGCTACTACTACTGGCCCATGAATCAATTTTTAAACAATCTCCAGTAATGAACTTGGACGGCCCATTGTTGTTGACAAAGAAATGCACAGTCCTGCTATTGTCAAGGGGCTCAATTATGGGTTCTTGCTGATAAAATAGAGGAGGGGGGGAAAGGCGGGGGCGGCCTACGGACAGTAGTGACAGACTGAAAGAAGTGTTTCATCTCTGGGGTCCTTACAGAGGATGACAAGCCAAAAGGTCAGTTTCATAGAGGTTTAACTTGAAATGTCTGAGGACAAAAAAGGCATCTAGAATCATTAGGAAATGTGAAGTTTGACTTGCACCATTGGAAATCCCTAATATATTATTTTAACTGTAGAACCGACAAACTCTTTGCCCACTGGGTGGGAAAGAGAGGTTAAGGAAAGTAAGAGCTTTATATTTCTCCAGTGGGGGGGAATAAAAAGGTTAATTTTAGTAACTCTGGGAAGAGTCTGTGAGGAAACTGTCAATGTTTCAGCCCATTTACCATTGTCCTGAGCCAGCGGAGTCAACGCGGTTTAGCGGCACAGGCTGCTGCCGGCGCTGGCTGCTGGGCGCCGGGCTCCCGGTGCTTTCCCCTCAAATAACCTCACCAGTCACCGAAATGTCAGGGCTCTGCCCAGTTCCCCCTGCCTGAACCAGCCTCATCAGCACGGCAGCGCTGCTTCAGCGCTGCACACTTTGTTCAGGATTACTCGCACGTTACCGGGATTCCCTGAGCCTGGCGGCATAAAGACAGGGAATATCTCTGCAGTGGTTCTTAGCAGTTGGGGCTGGCATGGAAGAAGATGTGTTTGAAATGTTCTTCCTAGCTGAACAACACCTTACAAAGCAAGTTCCTTGTCATGCCCATATGGGGCCACAGTTACCAACTCTTTTTTTTTATGATTTAAAAACACCATACAAAGTCAGGGAGTTGATACCAGGTTTCTTCCAGCAGCAGAGGACACTGCTGTGATCCCACAGAACAGTGCCCACCCAAGTTAAAAAAAACCAAACAAACAAAAAAAACCCCAACCAAACAAAAAAAAAAAACAAATCAAACCAAACAAACAAAAAACCCCCCACACACAAAAACAAAAGAAAACCCAAAAAAACAAACACCCCCCCCCAAAAAAAATTTAAAAAAAACCAAAAAAACCCAAAAAAAAACCCCACCAAACCACCAAACCAAAAAATAACCAAGCAGGGTGAAGATTTCCAAGTGAATATGTCCACCAGGCCCATGAGTAAAAACTTTCTTTCTTGGTGATTTCATCACAAAGATGGAGGAGAAGGGTGCAGGGGGGCCTGCACTAGGCAATTCCACTATGTTTTTCCCAGGAGGGTGAGCCACTTCTCCATCTGGGTAAGACACCTTGTCTCCATTCCCCAGCCACAAAGCAGGACAGCCTCAGTGCTTTTGAAAGGCCAGCCTTGGGCAGGACCAGAGGGTGGGATGTGGTGAGGAGGGGTCCAGCAGGGAAGTGGGGAATTAAACACATGTGGAAACTTCACTGGAGCAGGAGTGAATCTGGACATGCAAGGCTGATGCCTGCTCAGAGGTGGAGTCTGAGCCACACCTGCTGCTGGGAAGGCTGCTGGGGCTTGTCCAGCAGATGGGCTCTTCTCACAGGATAGTCCTTCCAAAGCCCTCAAGCAGAAAGGGGAGAGAAGGTGCTGAGGACACCATGCTCAGCACACCCCAACACCAGCTTGAGTCAGGGAGAGGTGCTCCAGGACCACATGTGGCAGCACACAGGGACCTGGTGGAGCACATCATGCAGAGATTTCATGGAGCAGCAGAGGACAATTCCACATGGAAGCATGTAGCTTGGCATGGTTGGCTTTTCAATATTGTTCAGACCCCCAGCACATAGGAAAAATTCAGCTGGGACAAATGTGGGGAGGCTGTCAGCAGAGGAAGGTGCTGGGTTGTGGGCAGCAGGGCCTTTGCAAAGACAGGCTGCCACTGTTGGAATATGTCCTTAGGACAAGAATCTGTGTAGTGGCACTCCTTCTCTGAACTGCTGAAATAGCTTGCAGGTGACTCCCAAATTTCTCAAGGAAAGAAAGGAAAGCTTCTCATCCCCATTCTCCCAACTGGCAAGAAACTCTCTAGAACATGCCCTCCTGTGAATATACCCAGACCTGTGGTGCTGATGGTTTGTGATTCACCAAGCAGGAATGCATCTCTACATCCAAAAACTGGGCTCTGGTTTTTCCACTGCTCACTGGGATAGAGAAACAAGCAAAAAGAAGAGACTTGAGCCCAAGAAGAGAAAAAAGGGCTTTGGGGTTAAGAGTCACAGACATGAGGGGATGAGGACTGGCTTTCCACCCGGCAGGTTGACCCAAAGCTCACTTCTATCAGCAGAGAGCTGAAAACAGCACTTGTGCCTACTGACAGTATTTTGAGACACCATCATGCCCTGTGGAAGTCATATTGCAGCAAGCCTGGTCCATGGGACAAGAGCCAGATGTCTCAGCAGAGGTAATTCCCACATCAGCCAAGGTCTCTGTAGGGGCTGAGTGGAGGAGAAAGGTCTTGGGAGCTGGAGCTATTTGGGCACTGGCTGAAAACCCTCTCCTTGCAGAGCCAGAGACTGCAGGGGCCGTATTCGGTGCCTGTCTCAAGTCTGGGCGACCCCGTCTGTTCCCATTAGGAGGCCCAGGCGGTAAATTGGGCCCTGAATATATAATTAAGCAAAGGGCACCATCCTGAAGCCAAGGTTCACACTGATTTGTTGTGGCTGGGGTGGGAACAGCCCTTTGCAAATCAGTCGCAGGATGTTGCTCCTAGTCAGCTGGAAACTTGGTAGCTCAACTCCATAAAAGCTGGATCTAACGCTTCAGCTCCCCAGCTGGTTTCAGCATCCTGACCAGCACGCAATCCTGTGGCTTGCTTTTCTGCACGACAGTCTGGAAACCTTCCTTGAGAGCCTCTTGTTTGCTGGCTGCCAGGATTTGCCATGCAGATTCTTGCCAAAGGGATAATATAAACAAAGCATAATGTCAAGTTTCCCACACAAGTAAGATGATCTATTAGCACTGCACTTTGTACTAATTATTGCACAGTGGGTGGGGGCTTGTGAAAGGAGATTTATGCATTCAGCTAGCCTCACTTTTATTATTTGTAAGTACTTTTTGGCAAGGAATGAGCGAGATATGTATTTTATTGTTACGCTGTTGCAAACATCCTAATCTTCCGCACTCATTAAAACCTCATAACAAATAGTAAGAATGATATATTGCAGCCACAACGAGCATCTCATTCATCCCCAGGTCGGGGGAGGGGGGCAAGACACGGGAGAGGGAGGACAGGGCAAAAGGGAATTAGTTTTTTTGGGCCATGGTCGTATTTGAATCGCTTGGAGAGCCCAGGTACCTGAAGGGAGGAAATAAGGGGATGGACGAGGAAAGGCATGGATGAGGTATCCGTGTGGAAGAACGATGGTGCTGCCTCAAAGCGTGAGTCAACACTTCCAGAAAGCAAAAGCCCATTTGTGCCCTTCCTGGCATGAAGCAGTTAAGTTCTATATTTGCTCTGAGAAGTCACATCACTACCCAGGAGCAGCCAGGCTTGCAAGACTTGTGCCTATGTGTCAGGTCCCGGCGTAAGGAAGAGTCTGGGGCATCTTGGGAAGGCATCTCAGAGTATTTCTGCACTGCCTGGACCAGCAAAAAGGGCCCCAAAATTTGCACAGTGCCCCAGGTTGTCCTTGAGGAATTCACTGCTGCATGCTGTACCCATGGGATTGGTGTTGGGTGAAAGCCAAACTCTGTCTGTAGTTTTAGGGAAGAAAAGTTCAGTGGAAATTGTTGTCACAGGTTAAAGGGCTCTGATAGCACTTCCAAGGCCTCACAATGGTTTGTAGGACTTTTTTTTTACTGCAAACCCCCAGATAAAGATCAGAAAAGATGACCCGGAGTCGTACATGCATTCTTGGCACCTTGGAAAAGATTGAAGGAAGAGATGAATGGAAAAGTGGCAGGAAATCCAGTGAGACACAGTCCCACCTGCTCCTGCCCAGATCTGCACATCACAGCTGCCAGAGCCATCCCCACCCTGGGTGAAAAGAGAGCTGAGGAGCTCTGTTCAGAGCTGGTGGGGTTTCTCAGCATTTTCTACCCAGTCAGAGTCCCCTACTTGCTCCACTGTTGAGTCATCTGTAGGGGTTGGGTTAAGACAAGAACTTCCATCCTCTTCATCTGTCATTTGTCCCACCCAAAATATTACATTTTAAATAATGTCATCCAGGCTGGTCATGAGCCAAACGTTGCTGCCAGCCCAGGACCTTTGCCCTGGTCAGAGGCTGTTCAGGTGTCCTTTTACTCTTCACCTGCTTCTTCCAAAATAGCGCTCTTGTTCTGTCTCTTTCTAGCCTCCCATAAGTTACATCATCAAACTGACTTCTGGTCACAAGAGAGGAGAGTGTGACCCAGAGGACACCTCTGACTGTCTGGGGCAGGGTCAATGTGGAGAACAATCAAGCTGGAAGTCTTAGACATTCTGTTTCCAGCACAGCTTTGAAGTGGCCACTTGTGTCAGGCAGACACAGCTCCACCCTTCTCTAGGTACTTCCAGAAAGGGACTGAAAATACTATTCACTATTAATAATAGTGAAAATAACATTCACAATATTCCCTCCAATCTCAAAACTTTTGGCATCATCTTTCTTCTTCAGTTTCAGGTAAATAAAGTTTTGGGACTGGTCAAAAACTACAACACAGAAGTTTTGAAATATTTGGGAATGGCTCTCACATTGTCTTCTTCCCCAAGTTTATATGAGTTTTCCAGCTCTTGTTGGCTGATCCCCAGGATGCTGCTAGGAAAAAAAAAAAAAAAAAAAAAAAAAAAAAAAAAAAAAAAAAAAAAAAAAAAAAAAAAAAAAAAAAAAAAAAAAAAAAAAGACAGGTAAGATGGAAAGGGAGAGAAATGGTTGAATTTAGGACATCACAGGTATTGCCTATAGAAAATGTTGAAGTATAGAACACTTCACAGAGATACTTTTTGGTGTTTTTCTTTGTTTTTTTTAAAGATGTCCCTTCTAATCCTAGAAGTTTCATCCTCTCTTCCTCTGGCTGAGCTCTGCTGCTGCAATGGCACTCGCAGGGGACCAGGAGGGAGTGTCCCCATGTGGGAACAGAATAATCACAGACCCTTGGCCTTTGCCCTCACATGGATATAGGAGGTGGAAGGGTGTCCTGCTTTGCTGCACCATCTGGAAGCATGGGCAGATTGTTCATTACAACAGAGTCATGACTTGGCTAATAAAAATGCAGGGGATTTTTATTAGGTCCCTATCTGTGTTGGATGCTCAGTTGGAAGAGCAGCACAGGGTGGAGAGGCTGGTTTCCAATCTTGCCATCAGTATGTCTAATAAAGGATGTTTTGGAGACAATTTCTGGAGAAAGCCTGGCTGGTCTCTGGGGTAGGAAGCAGAAGTAAAGGGGAGAAACCTTGTGCCTGAGACAGGAAAAATGAGGATCAAGGAAGTTGTCAGTATTAAGTAACACATCCCTCTGGCTTAAGTTGCCAAAACAGAGATGAAGAAACACACCTGGCAAGGAAGGACTTGATACTGTCTTGGGAGCCACTGGTGTGAACCCAAATTGCTCCATTAAGGATCAATTGCTCCCAAATGCAGGCACACACTACTGAATGAGAGATTGCTGAGGCTGCTGCTGCTGGTAGCAGGAGATCATCCACAACTCTGCCCTACCACCCCACCATGGTGTGAAACCCCAGCTGAGCAACCTCACTTCACTTGTCCCCATCACCAGCAGCAGCTAAACCCTGCCTCATGCCTGCCCAGCCACACTTGCTCATCTTTATTTGACTTTTTCATTTTTCAGACCTTATCCTGATAATAAATTTGAGACAGAACTGGGAAACTCCCTTCTTCAGCTGGTATCTGCTGTGATCTGGTGTTATTTCTGTCCTCGCCTTCCTCCCCATTCATCTCCATTGCAATGTAGACTGTTATCCCATCCCTTCTCCCATCTCCCCCAGCATGCTGCACTCAATCTTCCTCTGCACAGGCTCAACCCGAACAAACCTCTTTTGTCGGGCCACCCCACACAACAAGAAAATTAGCATAATTTGGGCATGTTGAGGCCATCACAGCAGCTACAAGCCATGATTACGGTGCATGTGGTTAGCACAGCCTGCAACATCAAACAGTGTGTTTACAACAGATGTAATCCCCAGTGATACAACAGGTGTATAACAGTCAATACCAGCATTGTAGCCATCAAATAGCTCCGTGGCACGTTCACATCGATCCAGTATTAATCCATCCCCCTCGGGGTTTGGGTTGTGATTTATATGACTCACTGGGAGGTTTCGGCGCCTCTTTGGCACAGCACCAAACTGCAGGCAGGGATCAATGTACAATTTACCTTTGCAGTGAGAGGTTTTTGGATCCACACTCCCAGCAAGCCAGGTTTGACAATGGCTCTTTGAAAAGGAGGGCTTGTCAGAGCACGCAGGGGCACGTTTCTCTCAAAGGGTGATTCATGAGCTGCAGCTCCAGTGACTGTCCTGGTTTTACATGCTCCAGTGATGATGAATTAAAGCAGCAACAGGAGCTCAGCCCACATCAGCTCTCACAGGCTCCTGCCCACACTGTGAATTTCCTCTGCATCCCTTTATACATCAGCCCAATCCGTTTACCTAAGTGAGCAGGAATACAGGAGAGCATGGGATGAAAGCATACCAAGGGAAGGGAGCTTCTGAATCAAAGGAAAATCCCAAGGTAGCACATCCAAAACCAATGGAAATACTTTTCCATCCAGTCTGTGGTTAAACTGCTACATTTGAGACCAAAAAATGGGTGAAATTCAAGATAATGAGGACTGTTCAGAGGGATAACAAGAACATCTGCAGCCACCTAAGACACAGGGTGCTCACCTGGGGCAGGAGTAGGAGCCTGGCTCATGGCTCTGCTCCTGCCTAGCAGGAGTCAGCCCATCTTTGGCTTCTAAAGGTCCTCATTTAGAAACTCATCATACACCTAATTTTAGTTTGCACCTCTACAGGCAATTTTCAAGCAAAGCACCAGCAATCAAATATGCACAGATATTAAATTAGGAACTGTCTTTTAATAAGGAGGGCAAAATGCTCTGCTGAAGAAGCATGGAAAGGAAGCTGGTGTTGTGCGTGCTGCAATCCAGCAAACGAGCTTCGCTTGCAGTTGTGGCAAGCTGGTAACTTTCATGAGTATTAAATGCAATTAAAGAAACAAACACTCTCCATCATTCCCCAGAGTGAGAGATATTATCAGTTGTGGCTTTGTATTTTTACATAATCACAGTTTAAAGGAACATTTTTCCATATGTGGAAATTCCCTGTTTTCTCCTCCAAACGCTAACAAAATCCTTGCCTCTGGCTGGCTCCAGTCTATTCATGGCTCTCTGTTATGGCACTCCTGCTTGCCCCAAGGCCCCAGGGAGAAGAGCTGGGCCCAAAACAAACGCCAGAGGTGAACGTGCTGGAGATCCAGTCCTACACCCAAACAGCACACGCTCCCCCTGCTCGGGGTGCTTTTGAAAATTCCCCTCTTCCCAGCGTTGAAAAGTTTTTGTGATCTCACAGACCTCCTCTCTCAGGCTTCCCACTCCAGGGACGTGATCAAGCAGCACGTCCCACCCATCAGCACGTGCCCATCACCCAGAAACTCCTGGGTGAGTAGTACAAAGGGCACAGCCAGCCCAGGAAGCTCCACCTGTGCCACTGGGGGTCAGCTTGGGGTCTGGATAATGAAAACTGCTTCCTCCTCTGATACTATTAAGGGGGTTGAGCAGTTGAGTGTGTGACCCTCCAATGGGTCACACACGAGGCTTTGGCTCCATGAGCTCAGCTGCTCTGCACTGGTTTCATCCTCTTCCGTCTTCAACTCAATGGCCACATTATTTTCTCCCTTGCTGGGAAGTGGGGCCAGGTATGGCAGGCATAAAGGAGGCTCACGCCATGGGTGCACGGCTCAGGATGTCCATGTCTTGCACAAAATGTTTGCAAGCCCAACCTGTCTCACACACCCAGCTAGGAGCATCCACACATGGTTGTCCATGTGTCCATCTGTACCCCATTTCTGTCCAGCCACAGTCACTATTCCCCACAGGCAAGGCAGATGTGCTCCTCCCACATTTCAATCCACTGGCCCCAGCACCCTCTGCACCGGGTGGTGATTTCTGGCTGGCCTACACGGCCTTTCTGGATTTGTTTGTTTGTTTGCTGCACACACTGTTTGTGTGCTGTTTGCCTGCTGAGCTTTTCTCTGTCTGCATTCAGTCCGTGGGCTGGCCTGCTCCGCTCTTGGATGGCATCTCACTCACTTGCAAGTCTGCAGAAGCTGCCTGGTTCTCTTTGCAAATCCCCAGCATAAACAGGACCATTCCTAGGTGCTGAGATGAGGGTCTTGGGGCATCCTGAGCTCCCCCACCACCTCACTGAACTCCAGTAGAATTCCTCTAAAAGCTGGAAATTTGCTGACCAAACCTTGAAACAACAAAGGTCTGCTTTTCCAGTGGCAGCAGGAGAAAGTCTAATGGCATCAGTACACTGAGGGGGTTATGGTTCTGTGATTATGGATGTTGTCTAAAGAGTCACAGAATGGTTTGGGTTGCAAGGGACCAAAAATATCACAAAATTCCAAGCCCCCTGCCACAGGCAGGGTTGCCACCACTAGATCAAATTGCTCAGGGCCTCATCCAACCTGGCCTTGAACAATTCCAGGGACGAGGCATCCATAGTTTCTCTGAGCAGAAGACTTAAAACCACATGGAAATCATCCAGGAAAGTCTATTCATGCTAAGCCAATCTCAGGAGACACTTGGGACCAGACCTTGAAACGTGTATCCACTGGATGATCCCAAAGGCTCATCTCAAGACATGGGACAGCAGCCATGGATCACCTAAGAAAACAGGACAACAGTGAGGAACAGTCCCACCATCTCTCTGCCAAGCCATGCTGTTAAATTAAATTCCTTAGGGAGGGGCTAAGCTCTGTGGTTATGCTGACCAGATCCATGCTGTGCTTTCACACTCTCCTGCATGCACATTCCCAATTTTGCGTGAGACAGACAAGAAGACACCAAGGCTTTGAAGTTTGTCTCGGACCAAGGCAGTTATTGCTATTTTCCATCTGGCAAGACTTTGAGGATCTATGGCTCTTTCCAAATATGTTTTCTGGGAATGTTATCGTATTAGAAACCATTTAGACATAAAACGTCACCGCTCATGGGAAAATCTTGTTAACACAGAGCCACCAGTGGAAGCTCTTCTTAAAAATTCCTTTCTGCTTGATAAAGGCTTTCCTTATCTAAACAGTGGTTTGGTGTCCTCCCCCTGTAGGCTGGTGTTGTGTCACAGAGTCGGGGAAGCCTCTTCCTCGAAGGCAGAAGAGGGAAGTCTAGATGAGCTGCCTTTCATGCCATTGTTTTGGTGGCTGGTGCCTGTAGGGCTCATGTTCATTATCACTGCCAGGGGAGCAGCCTGGGCTGCTCTATCTAAGCCAAGGTGCTGCTCTGGTACTGGACCCCATGGCCATGCACCCACCCATGTCCTGGAGGCAGCATCAGCCCCTCTATGGGCAACCAAATTCTTCCCCTCCCTCCTTCCTCTTTCACTCCTCTTCTTCCTCTGTCAGAATCAAATCAGCCTGGATATCGATCATCTCTGATGCTCACACTCATCCAGCCACACAAGGCAGCACCTAACAGCTGCTATTTGATTTTATTTCTAATCTCTTGCCATTTTTTTGACCAAATCCCTTTAAGCCTCTTTTAAATAGCTCAGGGACCACAAAGGGCTATTCCCCAGCTTTGTTTCTCCTTGTGCTCTGCCTTTTTCAAGCACCTTTAAATCCTTGACACTTTTACCCTTTCTGCTCTTGTCAAGCATTGCATACAGCACAAGGTTGTCTCTTCTGGACTCTTATGGACACCTTTGCAGAGCAAGGATCTCACTGGTTACCTACATGAACCTGATGCTGCACTACCTTTAGCTGCAGGAGATCTAGCAAAGATGACCATATTCCTGAGCAGCTCCCAGCTTTCCATGTAGGATGGAAATTTCAGGGCCTGCACGCTGTGAGGTGAGCTCATTCCCTCCTGGGAAGGGAAATGCTACTGAGGCCAGGAAGAATCACCAGAATCTGGTGTCCAAGGTTCCCTAAACCAATGTCAGGTTATTCAGGATTCTAAGGGCCCATACCAGGATGTCTGGATCTCAAGCTCAAGCCTGGAGCTGGAGGCATGGCAGCTTCCAAGGGAAGTAACTTTACAGGGTAGGAGAGGGAGAGTCCTATGGCTGTTAGGCTCCTGGCTTGCAGCAGAGAGGCTGAAAGCCCAGAGGTAGATTCACCTTTCCACCCTCAGCCTACATGCCTAGGCCTCTGCTTCTGGTCCTTGAAAGCTTGCTGAGGGCCAGACCTTCCTCAGAGAGGGAGCACCTCAGGATAAGCAATTCAGCATGTTCCTGCAGTGCTCCACTTGCAGTGTCCTGTGGCTGCGGCCGCTGTGATCCTGAGCTGGGGGCTGGAGGCACCAAATTACCCTGAATTCCCTGTGTGCACCTGCAGTGTCCAGCCTGGCAGGGACCTGCAGGAACCGAGTCCAAGATCCTCACCCAACCCGCCCCACACCAACCACTGCTGCTGAGGAGCCTCAGAGCCTGCACAAGGTGACTCCAGCTGGCCCATGGCTTGGGAACACCTGCTGTATTTTCTAAGCCTTTCTCAGCCCTCCTCTTCCTCGGTCTTGCCGAGCTGTGAGGTGAGTCCTTGCAAAACCCGAAGGATTCGCTGCAGAGCATTGCTTGCATTTTTGATTCTGCAGTTCAGAGCCCTCGAAAGAGCCCTGCAGCCAATTAGCTCATGATGACGACTGATACCAAACACTGCTTCCTCTTACTGCAAGAGAGTAAAAATAAACAACATCCTACTGTACCCACCTCTATCCAAGAAAGCACCCTAACCGGTATTTATAGATAAACAGAGCTACATTGCCTGCTGGGGTCTGCTGCCATGAATTTAGACCTGAAGACTGAAAATCCAATTGTGTTTATAAATCAGCTGTGACATGCCAGTGTCATGTCATCAGCAGAAGGCAAAGGGCATGTTTACTACAAGCAAAGGCACACGCTACAGTCATATGCATAAGCAAGTTTCTGTGCAGACAGGTTGTTTTTTGCATAGTGGTTTTTTGATTTTTACATGACTTCAGGATAATGCTCTAGGAGGCTTCTTTTTTTCCTTAGTGCAATTTTTTTTATGGTAACATTGTTTTTTCCCCTTTTGTGATTGACTGGAGGTTTTGTTAGGTTTTGTTTTTTTTAATGTTCTGAAGAATGTTTGTGCTTTTTTTGGCACCTTATTACAGACCTCAAAAACCCTGACTAAAACCCTGGCTGCTTCTAAAGCTCCTGCTAAAGGAATTCATGCTTCTCTAAATTTGCTGTTCACATTTCTCGTTCCAACTGATATTTTTAATAATAAATATGGTTACTAAGAATAACTGTTTACCACCTCTGTCAGCTCCAGTCTTTTATTTGGACTCAGATCTCACCCCTGGGTTACCTGTTTGTCTTGAACAAAAATCAGCACTACATGGGGACCCTCCTAACAAGTTTTCTGGTGTCCTTAGGAGGTGCAGCTATCAGCCAGCCTGAAAGGTGGCATGTCACAGCCTCCTACCCATCTGAGATCTCGTAGGTGCCACGATTTACATGGCTAAACCCAGGCTTTCCCAATCCCCAATCCCTCTCCATGTATCGCTTTATTTTCCCTGATGCCTCTTGCCTCCAGCTCCACAGCCAGACTTCCACATCCATCCTCTTCTATCATGCCAGCCAAGGTTTTTAGCTGCTTTTTTTTTTTCTTTTTTCTTTTTTTTATCCTCTAGACCAGGTCCTCTTATTAGATATGCCCTTTTCACTGACCCTGAATTATTGCTACCCATGGTCTTAGAAGAACAGTGCTGTTTGTTAGTCTAAGAGCACATGTGACTACCCTCTTCCTGGCCAACACCAGAGGTTGCACCAGAGATTTTTCAGGCCAAAACCCAGGCATTTCAGCAAAAGCTACAGGCTCTGAATGTGATCCGTGAGGTCAGAAGAGGACAAAGGAATCATCGTCTATTCGGGGACCTGCCGGAAGACACTAATCAGAAAGACGTGCACGCATTTATTCCAGAGCATGCAAGAGTTTCCCCGGGCAGAATCTAACCTCTGTCGGTGGCAAACATCCCATTCCCGCTGCAACGGGGCTGGCAGCAGGAGCCGGGATTTTAATGCCCGGGATTTTTCCTCCAGCCCATCGGGAGGGAGCGGTGCCGGGCCGGGGCTGCCTGGCGGCGGCGGGGAGCAGGACATTAATGGGGAAGGGCATCCCGATCCATAGGGGTCTGGGCTGCAGCAAGGTTCCCAGCTCGGCGGCTCTTTAGGGTTTGCAACAATTTGCAGATTAGTGTTGGCACTTCCAAGGCCGGGCTGGCAGCGAGACCTTTAACCAAGACAGACAGATTCCCTGCTGTGGCACTGTTCAGCGGCCTTAAATGGAATAACGACGTCTCTCCAGCTTGGGTGATATTGGGTCAATCTTTTTCTGTTTCACTGTGTTTCCACCCCCCTCCCCATCCCCGTCCCCGTCCCCATCCCCATCCTCCCCCCGCCGCAGGTCACGGCGCAGCCCGGGCTGTCGGGAGCGCTGCGGCTCCTCTGCCTTTGTGCTTTGGGAGTTTGGGGAGGGGGGGGGGATCATTTTTATAACTCTTTGTACCAACGCAAGCAGAGCTAATGGTAAAAGGCAATCAAATCTTCTGCTCCAAGGCATAAGCTGGTTGCCTGCAGGGTCAGGGAGGAATTTTTGCCCTCCTTTCTCTCCTGGGTTTAGAGTTTGCTCGGCATCAGCTCAGCTTGTGCCTCACCCAAAAAAAACCCCTCTCTTGTTCTTCCTTATTTTTGGTGAGAAAAATGACAGAGGGAATGACAAGTGCTTATGGAGTCCCCAAGGAAGCTTTCCCTTACCACCTACAGCAACTAGCGTTCGGGGAGCTGCTCAGGACTTTGCTGGATCTCGGGGCAAAGCATCAGGTTGCCTTTTCCTCTAGAGATTTCTCTCTCTGATGTGTTCTCAGTGAGAGTTTTCTGCCTTTAAGTCCTTTCTTTTCAGCTCCAAACCCCTATGGATGCTGGTTCTATTCAGACTAAGCATTCATGTGTGCCTGCCTGCTGGAAGCCTTGGGGTGGGAGATACCACCACCACCCTGGCATCCCAGCCTGACCCCCTTCCTTGGGGAGCAGCTCGCCTTAGCTTGGGTCCAGGCAATGCAGCAAGACACGGGGCAGAAATGCAAGCAGGCACAAGCAGGGAAACAAGCGTTGGGAAGGCAGGAGTTCAGAGGTAAGCCGGCTGTCCTCGGGTAACAAACTCTGGGCCACCCACATCAGAGCACCAACCTCAGCTCCCTCCCAGCAAAAATGACCAGGGGCAAATCTCAAAGGCAGAGCCAGAGCGCAAGGCACACACACACACACACACACATATACACACACACACATATACACACACACATACACACATCCCCCTATCGGCACCAAAGGCATCGCGGCCTCTCCTCCCGAATCCCCAGGATGCCGGTGCCAGGGAGGATGAAGATGTGGGGTGGATTAATTTAGGCCCTCTCTTTGCTCTCAGCAACCCCTTCTACCCCCCAGACCCACAGAGGGGTGAGCACACTGCTGCTGCCTCTCACAAGAAAGAAAACATGCACTTGCAAAAAATGGAGTCTGGAAAACTTTTTTTTTTTTTTTCTGTAGCGTTCTGAAACCAATAATTAAGTTTAAAAAATAACTCAACAACAATTAATGCAAATTAAGTGTGAGGTCTACGTTACCGGCAGAAGTTTGATTTGAAAAGAGCAAAGCAAGCAGTTCTGGTTGGGAGCTCTGATAGTTTGTCTGGTACAGATGGTCAGAGAGGCAGGGCAAGGGAAGGAGGGAGGGAAAGTGGGTGAGAAGACACGGCTGATGTGGGGTATGAGCCACAGATTGCATGAGACCCTCTGGAGTGACATGTGGGTTACAGCAGAACTTTGATCCTCTCAGATCGCACCAAAAGAGCATTTGGGTGGCGGTGGCTAAGCAGCACTGGCTCCACTCCACCGTCTCGTCTCCAGCATGCTCAAAACCTTGCCCAAAATAAGGCAACCTTGCCCCAAAATCAGAGAGCTCTCAGACCAGGAGAGGCAGGGAGAAATGCTCATGAGTTTGATTGCACGATCCATCACTGCTAAGCACCTTTTTGATATATCGTCTTCTCCCGGGTGAAAATCCCACCCTCCCTTCCCAACCCTGCCCGTCTGCCCTCCCACTCTCTTCGGGATAGTTTGGTGCCTTTCAGGTCCCAGGTAAGGCTCCTACCAACACCCAGCTGTGCCCTCCCATGCTGCAGCCTCCAGCTCATCCCTTTGGCGTGGGGGCACTCCCGTGTCATTCGGGGCACATCCGTGTCTCCCTCAAGAGACTGTCAGAGGGCCTCATGCTGCCAGCCCCCCAAATTCATCATTCGTTCTAGATCTGCACACTAGACCATTTCCCAGGGGATAAACTCCCACAGTCTGTCCCCGAGGACAGCCTTTTGAAAGAATCTTTAAATTGTTCTTAATTCTCATTTAACTGGGTCTCCTTGTCCACCCCAAATCCTGCCTGGGGAGATGGAGGGTTGAAAAGTGTCCATTTCCCTCCTGGCTGACCCCCTCGAGCGTTTTTCATTGGACAGTCACAGAACAGCAGCGTCCAGCATCCCATTTTCTTGAGATCTTTAGGGTCTCTTCAGAGTGACCCTAAAGAAGTGACCTAAAGAAGGTATTTTGGGCTACTGTGGGGGCCGGGGGCAGCAAGCTGGCTCGGAGCTGCTTTCCCCCACATCCCCCCTGCCCTCGCAGCCCCCTCCCCGTGTCCCCCACCCACGGCCCTTGGCCGGGGGAGCCGCGGCGGGGCGCAGCCTGCCCAGGGCTGGCAGGGCTGCGCCAAGAGAGACATCAAAGTCTCCCCTGGAATGTGTGTGGCTCTGCCGCTGCGAGAGAGATACGGAGCCAGGGATCATGAAAGAGATACTGCGATGGTTATCGCCACATCAAATCAAGGGGAAGCTGAGCGTCGGGCTTGCCAACAATACCTGTTATTGTTCCTCCCCTGTGCGGCACTTTATTAAGCGCTATAATCATTTTAATATTCATGCATCTCCGCAGCCATTCCACCACCCTCCTCCCCTTCTCCTCCTCTGTGCTTTTCAACATATTCCACATTGGAAAGTGCCTTTCTTGCATTTCCTGGGAACTCGCATTCCCTCCGGGCAGCAGGTGTTTCAGTCCGCAGCGCCCGGGAACGTCCCTCTCCGCACCGGGAAAAGGGGATTTTCTCGTGGGCTTTTGCTGCGCTCTCCCTGCACCTCTTTCCATCCACCACCGCCCCCTTTTCCTTCAAGTGAAAGCTAATTAAGCACCACCCTGCTCAAATGATGGCATTGTTTCACTCTCAGTGGGAGAGAGAATCTTGAAGTCCTTGTCCAGGCAGACATCCCACTCCGTGGGGTGTGTGCTCCCAGGAAATCCCCTCCATCTCCTGGTGGCTCAAGAGTGGTCTGAGGGTGTCCCTGCACGGATGCTGCAAGGAAGATGAATCAAACTGGTTTGTACCAGCCAGCCTTGGGATGAGCCATCCAGGCACAACAGGAAGGTCCCTTTGCCCATCCTTCACAGGCTCCCCAGGCTTCATTCCTCAGCACAAAAAATAAAACTGACTGTGGGGTGTGTCTGAGTGTGGGTACCCCAGAAATCATAAAATCACAGAATGGTTTGAGTTGCAAGGGACCTTAAAGATCATCTAGTTCCAATCCCTGGCGATGAGCAGGGACATCTTCCACCAGACCAGGTCACTCAAAGCCCCATCCAACCTGATTTTGGACACATCCAGGGACAGGACAGCCAAAACCTCCCTGAGCAACCTGTGCCAGGGCCTCGCTATCTCACAATAAAATTTTTTTCCTAATATTCAATCTAAATCTCCATCAGTTTGAAGCCATTTCTCCTTGCCCTATCACTACATGCCTTTTAAAAACAGCTCTCCCCAGTTCTCTTGTAGCCCCTTTAGACACTGGAGAGCGCTAGAAGGTCCCCCTGAAGCTTCTCCAGGCTAAACACTCACAGCTCTCTCATCCTATCTCCACAGCAGAGGTGCTCCAGCCCTCTGAGCATCTTTGAGGAGTTGCTGCAACAGGTCCACATCCTTTGATGCTGGGGACACCAGAGCTGACCTGGTCCCACTGCTCCCCAGCACCAGGATAGGCCAAATCCCAGCCAAACCATCATCCCAAAACCAGCCCAAAATCTATGCTCATCACCTCCATCCTCTTGCCCCATCCCTGGACCAGTGGCAGCTTATCACAGCATCTTTCCTGTGGATGGTGACCATCATGCTCCTGACAGCAGGTTCAAGGGGGAGGATGTTTATCCAGGGATTACAGCCCCAAGAAATACCTATGACATGGAGATTTATCTTGTGGCGTCCCATCCATTCTGGGCTGGGCAGTGTTTTCCCAGGGGTGGAGGTGCCTGTCACCGGATCCCTGAGAACAGCAGCATGATCCACTGGCTCTAAGGCCTTGAGAAAACAGCAGATTTGGGAGTGGTTTCACGGGCAAATACTGCAAGAAACTCCTTCAAATGGCTGTTTAAGGGATTAGCTGCAGATAAGGGAGGAGAAGTGTTGCAACTGGCAGGCAAAGGCTGCTGCTGGGGATATTAGGGGTAATTTGAAGAGGCTCCAAGCCCGGTGATGTTCTGCTTCACCACTCTCCTGAAGACTCACAGTGTTGTTTTCCTCCTGCCCGGCCCAGTTGTGATCCACCACAAAAAATGGGGCCACATACTGATTTACTTTCCCCAGAGACACCACTCCACCAGGACTGGTGACAAGGTGAGGGACACTTCAGCAAAAACCAAAGTCCAGCAGCAGCCCCTCCACCTGGCTTCCAGTTCCACACAGAGCCCACTGCTTGTCCCAAAGTTTACTTTCATTTTGAGGCACCTAAATTAATTTTTAAACTCCTTCCTCAGTTTAGTTAACTGAGTGTTTTCACTTGTAAATGAGATGGGGAAAAGGTACCTCTGAAACCATTAGAGAGAAATTAAAATTTAAAAAAAGTTATGGTGGGATAATTGCCCAAATTCCCCCGAGTAACTTGGGATCCCTTCCAAACCCAGCTTTTTGGTTACCATATTTGAGTAAAACCTTCCCCTGTTTGGAGTATTCAGAGCACCTGTGGTGAAGGGTGTTGGGTTTAATCAGAGCCCAGTGGTGGTGATGGAGGGGTGCAGGGGGACAGGTGAGGGGACAGCAGAGCCTGCCTGGGCCAGGGAAGGGTGACCAGGTACCATGCTCCAGGGACAAGCTCAGGGTGACCCAAAACAAGACAGAACTTCAAGGAGGGTCACTTTTTGGTCCGGGGAACACGTTCTACTCGTGCCTGCCCAGCAAAGCCGCCTTTCCCCGGGCTGGTCTGAGCCCGGTGCCGCGCCCATCCCAGCACAGAGCAGGGATGCAGGATGCAGCCCCAGCTCCCTCAGCTGCAGCTGAGGTATGCACAGCTGGTAGGGCTCTGTGCTGCTGTGGAGTTCCCCCGAGTTCAAAGCTCTGCTGCTGACTTTGTACCCTGCTGGAAGACACTTCCCCTGGCCGCCTTCCGGGTGAGATTTCATAGCTGCAGGAGAGAGGCCTTTTCATCATTTAGCCTCAGCCTTTCTTTTTTCTCTCTCCTCCCCCGCTACCCCACCTCGTTTTCTTTTTTTGGTAACAATATCCTATACAGAAAGGAAACAAACAAGTTAGCTGCTGGGTCTCCAGGCTGAGGCAGCCTCACCCACACACAGCAGCCGTGGCCCTTGATCCCCAAAGCGCTGCATCCCCTGCACCATCCCACGGGCACGGCAGAGCCCATGGGGGCAGAGGGGCGTTTGCAGCTGTGTGGAGCCCCATCAGCCCCACGGCAGAGCTCAGGGTCAGGAGGGGACAGCTTTGCTGGGGCAGAGGGGTTCAACCCAGGACGTGCATCAAGGGTTGGGGATCTGAGAGGCTGGTGTGCAAACACGCCTCTGCTTTGTTCTCCTTCTCCCACGGGGATTCTCTTGGGGGCACAGAAGTTATTGGGTCTTTTTTCCTTAGAAGGCAGCATAAGTGATGCTGGGGTACCTGAGCATAACTGTGATAGTCACACCTTGTGTCTGGTTGCAAAGCAGCACAAACCTTAAGGGACACCAGTGGCTGCTTGGTGTCCTGCGTCCTCCTGTCCACCCACTCATCAGAAAAAGCCACTTGTGAAGCACAAGCCACCTACAAGCAAGGCTCTTAAAATTGCCACCAAAGCCTGGCATGGCCACCAAGTAGAGGAGAGACACTCAGGAGCCCTCACACCTCAGCAGAGGTAATGCATGGGGCTTTAGGAAAGCATTCAGGGATGTTCCATAAGCCACCATGAAGGGCTTGAGTAAGGGCACAACTGAGAGATTTACAGGCAAAGCTGAGTCCTTAGAACATGCAAAGTGATAGGAGGGGGTGGTTATCTAAACATAAAATCATAGAATCATGGAAAATTATTTAGGATCATCGGGTCCAACTGTTAACCATCACTGCCAAGGTCACTGCTAAAACATGTCCCCAAGTGCCACATCCACATATTTTATATCCCTCCAGGGATGGTGACACCACCACTGCCCTGGGAAGCCAGTTCCAATGCTTGACAAACCTTTGAAGAAATTTTTCCTGATATCCAACCTAAACCTCCCCTGGCACAACTTGAGGCCATTTCCTCTTGCTCTCTGATGCAAAATATCAGATTATTCCTACTGGTGCTCCTGTGCCTCCATGCCCAGCACTTCACAAAGCTTGGTTGGGATGGGGTCTCTTCCAGCACGGTTTAGCTGTGCTGGGAAGCTGCAGATGTCCCAGACACTGCAGAAATCCCAGGAGTGACAGTGGAGGCATGAGGTGGAGAAGGAAATCCATGCAAGCACCTAATGGACCTGGGATTTGGGAATATACCCACTTCTCTTCTTTGTCAGCTGGCTGCTGAGCACCTCACAAGGTACAAATCATCTGAGCACCAACTCCCCTTGGAGCACAGCTGCGTGGCCACCAAGAATTTCAAGACACAAGAGCAAAGTTTATCAATTGCTGGATGATCAAAACTCCATTCCTAATTTTGAAGTGATGTCAATCTATTTAACCAACTGAATAAAGTAACCTAAGTTTATTCTGGGGCACATGGTCGTACTCACAGCTTATAGTAAATAGGTAAGGCAGGCAACTTAGTGGATAACAATCGTGTTCAGGGGTTAGGGAATTGTTAGGAGCTGTTTTGCCAAGATAAGGTTTCTGACATCCATCATTGCTTCTGTCAAACCCAAGAGGTTGTGAGCAGGGTGAGCAGCTGCCGTGGTTTTGCTTTATTAGAAAGCTTTCTTGAGTTTACCAAAGGGATTTTTATCAAATATTGATTTTGCAGTGGTGATAATCCCCTGCAAGCAGATACTGTGCCCTGTAGCATTTAAATACCTATTGCACAGCTATTTTGGGAGAGAATTCCAAAAGTTATTTAATTATTTTTGTCTATGATCTATCCATGTATCTCTTTATCTATTTATCTATTTTCATCTATTTTATTCAAAACCAGCACTCAGTCCAAGCAGATTGCTATTCCTGCTGCTGCAGTTCAGCTAAGCTTGATGGGAGCCACAACTTCCTGAGAGTCACTTTAGGGCTCGTGATCAACAGCCTAATGGGGATTTACCGAATTACCGCTCGTTAGCAGAGCTGCATCAGGTTACCATAAACAGGCTAATTCAGCCCAAACCTCCTTCACTGAAGGCATTACTCCTCACTGAGGGCTCTGCATCACTCTAGCCCTCCTCATCTTCTCCAGGATGGAGGCGAAGGAGCAAACTTTCCTCTCTTGAAGAGCTCAGATCACGTGGGAAAACCGCACAGAGCGTGGAGGGATCTTGACATACAAATGTGCGGCGCCTCTTCAAAGCTCCAGCACAGGAGCTGTTTACACTGTAAATAAACAGACACAAGTAGCGGGTGCAATCCTTTTCCTCATGCTCCACTCTTCTGGGAAAGACAGGCAGCTCCAGAGGTACCGCGCCCAAGTGCAACAGCAAAAATATCACCCTCTTTTTGTTTATTGGGGGGTAGTGGAAGGGGTCCTCTGGAATAAACTGGGGAAAAATAGGACAAGGAGGCTTGAAACAGGGAAATAGAATGTCTTCATTTTAATCAGCAGGTTTTCAGAGAAGGCACACAAAGGTGATGATAGATTCTGTCCTGCCATCTCATGCCCTGGCACATCTGGCTTCTCTGCTGGCACGGTCGGTGCTAAGGAGTACTGGGAAATGGGGGCAATTCAGGATCATCCCTCCCAAAGAAATGCTTTCCAGGAGGAAAAAAGTAAACTTCAGATGAGCAACAAGTGAATCATTTACTCCTGTCTGATTATTAAAAGAAGATCTAGACTGGGATGACAGGTTTAGTGAGTATGAGAGTTACTGCTGCGGGTACCAGGCTCCAGCTTCTTCTTGTGGCTATGTGTTTTACACAGACCTTCAGGGGGTCCTGCATGTAGAACCCAAAAACAGCCCTTAGTGAACTGCAGTGGGGAAGAAGTAAAGTTTTTCCCCAGAATGGGTGGGCAGAGGAAGAAAGAAGGGAAGAAAAAGGCCTTGTATTAGTGATGGGGAATGTGGAGCAGGGCAGAGCAGCATCTGTCCCCGGGGAGAGCAAAGGGGTGCCCAGCCAGCGTGCTGAGCACCCTGCAGCTGAGAAAGCAGGGACAGGAGCACTACAGCTGCTGTCTGAGGTGTGTAGAAGGTCTCCTGTGGGTGACCTTTTCAGCTATGGGACAGCTCTGTGACGTTTTCAAGGTTTTTCAGATCTGCCAGAGCTTTGGCCTTGGCCAGCCAGCACCCTCACGTCAGGCACTGGAGGAGGGAAGCAAAGCATGCCTGCCCACAAAAGCAGGATGAGACCTTCCTATGGTCAGGGACGTCCAGCAGCCATCAGAGCCCTGTGCTCAGAGAAAGGTGTGGAGCAGCTCTGTGGGATCCAGCGGGACCTGGTGGGTCGGGTGGCCCTGGCTGGACCAGCAGCCTTGCATCACCTCTTGGCTTTCAGCCACCAAGTGCACTTCCTCCTCCTGCCCATCCCTGTGGGATTAAACTTTCCTCTGCCAGGTGCTCTGTGGTTGGGGCAGGGCTCGGAGAGGCTGGGTGATGGTGGTGAGAGAGCTTTAAAATAACCCAGGGTGTGGACACTTCTCTGGCAGTCATGCTGTAGAAGGGTCTGGCTTGCCCAAACCTGTGCCGTGTGTCCTCGGCCCTCAGTGGTGGGGGCCTCTGTGGTGATGAAATCAGCTACAGGTTCCCTCATAGTGGCCAAGTCTGGAAGACTCCTCAAGGACCAGGACTCTCCTGAAGAGCAGGGCAAAGCCATCCTTTGCATGTCTCCAAATGGCAAGGCTTTGGGTCAGGCTGCACCAGGGCTGGCTGTCAAGCCTTGAGAGCTGAGGTTGGACTAGACAAACTCCAGAGGTCTCTTTCCACCTGAATGATCCCATAATCTGAGGAGTTTCCCTGTCATGGCAGGACCAGTTAGATGCACATTACATGTTGCTCTGTAATGAAGACATATCCAAAACTCCTCCAGACCGAACTTGGGTCACACTGTCTCTGGATGTAATGACACCTTTGTCCCAGCCAGTCCAACAGGATCCTGTTGTAAAACAGACATTGCATGACAGAAGTGTGAGAGAGTTGATGCCCAGATCCATGGCTGGGCTTTCATCAGGAATTAGGCACCGTTGTGTCTCCAGGCGTAAGAGCCTGATGCCACTATAAACTGAGCTTGCCCAGCCAAGCTAGGAGTCCCCACACAGATGTCCCTACAGCCTGTCCATGAAGCACCTGCCCTCCAAACCAGGCTCCAACCATGGCCATCCCCACCTCTGGGTGTTTATTTCCTAGTGTTCTCGCTCTCACCCCAAACTATTTCTGAGGCTGGTTCACAGCACCTCAGGTGGGCAACTAAAGCTGTCCAGAGGATGAGGTGGGTTGAGACTGTGTGTTCCTGCGGTGGGAAGAGGAGGGACAGGGCAGGATGATGCCAGTACAGCTTGGAGAGTGGAGGTGGCTGCTCCTGCTGCTTCTGCATGGATGAAAGGCACAGAGACGGGCAGAGAGACCTACCAGTGGAGGGAATACCCCAACCCACACTCCCCAGCCGTCAGCACCACAGACCCAGCAGCTGTGGGATGGGGGCTGTTCACCAACTGAGCACCCAAGTGCTCCCATTGCTGAGGCCTCTGTGTGCCCCAGTGCTAACCTCCCCGCTGACAAGGGAGCACTAGGGATGCGATCCCATGTGTTTTTGTTTGTGCTCGCTTTGCTGAGGTAATTGCCAGCAAACACTCCAGCTTGATAAGCAAAACATTGGCAAGATGCAATTTCTAAAGCATCTTTAGCTAAATTTGTAGCGGTTGTCTCCAATTTGCAGCCCTGTTTGTGTCTGTGAAGAAGACACACACTTTCTCAGCTCCTTTCTCATGTTCCCACTTGCCTTGCACAGCCATGGAGGTAGAAGGAGGATTCCCCTCGCTTTATGCAGCTTGGCTTTGACTGAATAGCTTCCAGTTACCTTGAAACCTAATCTTCTTTTGAACTCTTTTTAAGTCAGTTGCATTCTTGGAAGGAGATGAGCCTGCGAACTTGTATCATCTGATGAGAGAGATAAGAGCCCTGCAGAGCCCACGCCCAGTGGCAGGCACAAGCCAGAAAACATCTGCACCTGCTCACATGGAAAAAGCATGCGGGTATTAGAGGAGGCAATTTGCCTTTCATGAGTTTGGGGATGTTTATTCCATTGAGAAAGCTGCTCCAAGATGTCCTGGCTGTCTGTTTTGGGACAACTGGCCATCGGTCCTATGGGAGGTCTGGGACACATTGCAAGACAAAATGATGCTGAATGTCTCTAGACGGAGATAATAATTCTCTTTTTGGGGTGGTCTGGTGCTGTGCTTCACAGCTGGTAAAGAGGGCTAATGGAAAGAAGCTGAAAACCTTGCCATCCTTACTTACTTACATCCATAACTCCCAAGTTCTGCTCTTCCTCTTGCCCTAAGACAGAGTTTCAGCAACAAGATGTTGTAAAAATTTAGGTCTGTCTTCCTCGCCAGTCTTCCTTCCAGTATTGTTTCCAACTATTGCTTGTTTCCAGCTGCTCATGTCCACCAGAGACCACAAAATGACCCCAAGGACCACATCATTCCTGAAGATCACCATTCTAGGGCGGTATATAGAGCTATTCCTATTGTTCCTACACCCCAGTCATTGGGTAAAGGTGTGACTTTTGGGTAGTCTGTCAGGTTTCCTGCACTGGTGTACATCCCTGTAGGATGCAAGTGTCTCTGACAAGTGTCTGAGCTCCCAGCTGCAGCTCCAAGGATTTGGAGGTTCGCCTTTTCTCATTCTCATGGAGTGGCCTCTCTCTGCTGTTGGCTTTGCATTAGCAAAGTTCTTGCCACTAAGAGATGAACCCAAACTAGCACGGAGAGACTACTTGAGAGATACAACAAGATCTGCTTGTTCTCACCCCTCCCTCCACCCAAACTGGCCATGAGACCAAATGGTGTCTGCCATGGAGGAGAGGAGGGCTGGAGAGAGTGACAAAAGCCGCTGCATGTAACATCAGGGATGGATGCTGAGCATGAAGCAACCAACCTACCCAAGGGCGAAGATCTGGGCCCTCAGGACTCCTGTGGGGAGCTGGGGTGACGCCACCTTTTTCATGTGCCTTTTGTGCTCCTCCATGGCTTCTTGGATCCCCAGCTTCAAACACAGCTGCTTATCTCCCTGCATTACTCAGTGCTTCCCTACGTGTTCTATAATGCATCTTCAAAGCGCTGCGCTCACCGCAGTGAACAGACCGGTTGATTCAATTAAAGAGACTTCTAATCAACAATGGTAGTGACTGCGAGGGGTGGGGAGACGATTTGGGGCAGCTGGGAAAAAAAATTGCCCTAAAATTGCTCATTGTCAGAGCCATCCGAGGTGATACCTGTAACAACTCAGAAGCCTTCTGTGAAGGTCTCACCCTCAGAGGAGCAAAGGAGCCTCTGCAAGAGCAGACGTGTACTAATGGGTTTTCCTTTTTTAGTAGTGTTATTCCCACTGGGACATTAAAGAGCTCCCCCAGAGCATCTGGGCAAACAGCTAATTCCCCCGAAACCCAGGGCGGTTCATGAGCCCCAATACGTTGGCTCTGAGTTGTTCTCAACCCTCCGGATGCCAGACGCGGGTTTCAAATTGTAACAGTGAGGGTGAGCAAGAGGAAACAACCAGCCTTTTCCCTCTCGGAATTTCTTTGTTAATTAAAAAAAGGGGGGAAATGTGGTGAAAATCTAAATTCTGGTTCCAGAGGGTTTGGGCAAAGTCTCAGCTGGAGCAAAACCGGGCTCTTGAGAAAAGCAAGCTTTTGGTCTGGAGAGCCTCGTGGCTACTGGAGGAGTTTTTTTCCTTTGTATATTACACTTTTTGAGTCATGGCATCGCTGTTTATTTTCACCTTGCTGTCAACCACGGTGGGATGACATCAGAGACCCCCGATGACTGGAGAGGAGCTTCTTTGCCAAGCACCCCAAATGGAACCCCACCAGTACACGCCGGTCACATGATGGGTTTTGGGGCTATGGGAAAGGAGGCGAGTGGGAGTGGGACCGCCGGCTGCCAGAACAGTTCATAGGGCCCACAGCCCGCTCCTGCCCACATCTGAGGAGCCGTGGGGAAGGCGAGCGGGAAGGAGGGAGCTGCAGAGCAGATGCGATGCTCCGGTGGGCCGTCTCCAGCCCGCGGGCCCCGGGGAAGGCGCGCCCGCACCAACGCTCCCGGCGGCTGCTCTTTGATAGGAGCCGTGCAGGAGCGAGATCGTGCATCGGGGGCAGGGAGAAAGAGAGAGAGAGAGAGATCCAGTCCGGGAAGTCGTGTCTATCTTTGTTCTCCTCCTACCTGATTGCGGGATGACTCATCCCCTTCAAACCAGCGAGGCTATTTCTGACACGAGGTGCTACTTGGCGTGAGTAAAGATGGAAAAGCCTGCCCCATAACTTGGATGATAAAAAGGATAATAATTACGCTTTATATAGAAGACTTACAAATAATGGCTTGCTTCTTTGGCTGTTCAAGACCACACACGCTTTTTTTTTTCCTTTTTTTTTCTTTCTTTTTTTTTTTTTAAGGGGGAGAGGTGTGGGGGGGTTAATTTGGGACTTTTTTAGCTGGAACAGGAGATCTGTGTGGTCCCGTAGGCTCCTGTATAATAATTCTTTTAGCTTAATATCTTTTGATCTCCTCTAGGTTATTCATCAGCCCTGAATAACACACTGCTTGACAGTCAGAACTTTTTATTGGTGAAATGGTGCTTCGTTTCACCTTCAAACAAAAGCAGGCTCGATGCTGTGCCTCCCCAGGAACCCATGGGCAGGTGTCAGGTACCTTCGGAGAAATGGGATACTAAGTGGAGACAGGAAGGAACAGGAAGAAAAAGGAGCAAGGTTGACAAAGAAAGTTACAAAGGAACAAAAAGAAAAAGCTGTCCAAAAAAAGATGAGAGGCACTGAAAAGATAAAAACCAGTTAAAATTTTGGAGTCTTTTTGCCCATTTAAATAAAAAATAAAAGGGAAAATAAAGGCTGAAGTGAGATACAGCTAAAGGGAAGTTAGTTTAAGTCATCCTGAGGAATCCAGTGACTATCTGTTTCAAGCCCACAAGCACAGAGAAAAGAAAGTCTGGAGGATAAAGTGGTCAAGGCTGAGGGTTGAGATGCTCAGATCCAGGGAACTCCATTGTTCATCCTGCAAAAGCTGTCAGATTGGAGAAGGCACAAGTGAAGACCACTTCCAACTGAAGGACAGCCCAAGCTCCCTGTATTTGGCAAGAGAGGGAAGTAGCTAAACCCTCTGCCCAGCTAAACCCTCTGATCCAGGATCAACAGCATGGTGAGTGCCAGAACATCTCCCAAACACCAGGAGGGACACTGCAAATGTTTTGAGACTCAGAACTGCTGTGGGACTTTGGAGTGGCACACAGGGCACATCAAGTTCCTCTGGAGATGGTTGGTGCTGCTGGCAGCAAGGAAGAAGTGCCCTGTGAGGGAAACATCAGTGAAGGGAGATCACTGGTGTGACTCCCTAAGGATCAGTGCTGGAAGTCATCTCACATCTTCCCCACTGACTTCAGCACAAAAAGGAACACCATGTTGATAATCAGCTGATCTCAAAAAATGGGGGAAGAAGAAAAGGCATAACTAGTCTGGAAAAAACACATGAACAACACCTGAAAGAGGGTGACATTGAAGAGCCCAGAAGGCAAGGTGGCACACTTAGGGTGGCATTCATGTGACCTTGCATTGGCCATCTGAAATTAGTCCAAACCACTCTGTAATTGGAGAGAAAAGTCCAAAAATTAAGTTCTCCAGTAGGAAGCACTGTTGTCACACACACACTGTATGAGAACATTATGCAAACCAGTGTAGAAGGAAAAACCTGATGTTTGCTCTCACATGTAGTTTCCCCCATGGAGAGGCACAGATGATGCAAGGGCAGATGGGAGGGCGCAATCACAGTGACAGGGACTTCCAAGGACACTGCCAGTGTCTCAGCAACCTCTGCTTGGGAGGAGATGGTCACACAACAGTGCTGGCCAGCACTGGGACATGGAAGTGGGGGACACCACAGCAGTACAGCCAGGAGCTGGCTACCCCAGGAGGTGGCTGACCAGCCTGGGGTTGGATGCTGGCACATCCCCAGATCATGGCATGGGATTTTGATTTTCATCATCGAGTCTAGTTGGGACAGAGTGGTAATAATCCATCCTCAGGCCTCCTACCATTGCTTCTGTAATGCCTGAGGAGCATTTATTCCTTGGCAATTCTGGAACAGGGAAGGATTCTTCCAAGGGCTTTGCACACCATGTAATACTGTAGTTTCTACTTCATCCATAACAGCCAGGACTTCAATCAAAGCCAAAGGATGATGTTTCCCTTCTTTTTCACCCAGGTGCCCATGTTTATCCTGTGGGGTACCAAAAGATCAAAAGAAAGTGAAATGAAGCCCATCTCAAGGTATTTGTAACAAGGTCACCTTGGTTCTGACCTGGAGGACCTGCTGCTGCCAGGCTGGTGATACCCTCTTGTAAGAGGAGAGATGTTAGGAGAGATCTCTGTGGTTTGGTGTCCACCACATGCATCTGTCCATGCTGAGACCTGTCTCCGGTGAGAGCCTTGGGCTCACAGCAGCAAACAGCAAGCAATTTCTGATCTCTGGGAAGCAGAGCAGGTCAGAAATACCATCCCAGTGAACTGTGGCAGCTGTTGGCCAGATACCCAAATCAGAGTTTTTCTCTCCAGGTTTTAACTCCATCCTTGCAGCACTGAAGGCAGGTCAAAGCCTGCTTTGAAGTGAAACCCAGGCTGTAACCCATATGCCCAGGGCAGGCACAGGGCCAGGTTCACACTGTGCATTAGCCCTGGCTCTCAGGGCTTGTGTGTGGACAGTCTGGGCCAAGGCTTTGGTGGAAGACTCACAGCTGCGTGGGAAGATCCTCAGGAAAGGGGCCAGCAGTGCACAGGCTGCTGTGGAGCCAGGTGGGAGTGAACTGACCAGGACTAAAGTGGTCCAGCACTGGTTCTGGGCAGGAACCAGAACTGAGATCCTGCATGGAGACCTGCTCCAGCCAAGCCCTTGTGTTGCTCCTCCTGGATGTGGATCTCCGGCAACATCAACCCACACTGGCACTGGGACAAACCCAGGCACTCAGAGCATCCAGTGCCAGCAAGAGCAGGGCCATTCTCTGCCTGCTGCCCCTGTGAGGGCTTTGCAAACCAGGCCCATCACAAGGGTACCCATGAGGGTATGAAAGTGCTGGGAGAGGGAGAGCAGAAAGGCAGAATTGCAAACATGCAGTCTGAATCCAGCAATTCTGCAAGGTTATTGCTATCAATACCTTGATTGGGGCTGGAAAATTAAAGATGAAGATCAAAGCATGGTATCTAGGCATGGATTAAAGAAAGAAATAGTAAATAATAGGCAAGAATGTAGCCAGGAACAGGATGCTTTGCTATGAGAAATTACAGAAAGAGCTGTGGGTCTGGATCTGAGTGGCAGAAGGAGAGATGCAAAGCAAACCCAGGCTGAGCTGGCATGCTGGCAAATATCTTTGTGCCCTTCAAACACAACAAGATACAGACAGGATCCTGTGCTGGTTTTCTATGGGGAGCCTGGGTGTGGTGTTGGGGTGTGGGGCCTTGAGCTCTGCAGCTGTAAGGATTGAAGATAAACTGAGCAATGGGCTCAGTGTCAAGGACAGTCCTGGCCCAGCATCCCTGAGACTCTGCTCTGGAAGGAATCTTCCCCCAATGAGGGAAATTGAAGCTATGGCTAAAAATCTGTCCCTCTTGTCATCAACAGGTACTAGAGGAAAGTTATTTTAAACCCAGCTGAGAAGGAGATTCTTTGGCTAAAAATCTGTTGCCTTAAAGACAGTTGTTGAGATGTACTTGAACATCCACCCTCTCCAGCCCCCAGCTGCTGCTCCAGTCTCCCATGGATACATAAACCACCCCTTGAGGACATCTAAGACATCTCTAAGACCTCTCAAACATCCTCAGGGGCCATGTGTGTTTGACAAAATGTGGTTGTCAAAGTTGCTTAGAGGTGTTGGAGAGAGCTCACATAGCCCAGATAACTCTGTTATAGACACACCCCCAAATTTAGGGATTTGTGCCTCAGTTCTGAGTCCCAACAGAGCTCCAACTGGGGAACCTTTTTCCTGCTTATTGCTGAGCTGCCAGTTGCTTGGCCGTAACGGTGGCTGCTGGCAACTGGCTCTTGCACAAACATAACACAAGGCTCTTAAGCAAAGCAAAATTCATTTATACAACACTGATAAATCCTCATGAGACACCAACAGAGCCAATGGGTCAGACAGGTCACATTTCCATACAGCACGAATCAGCTTTGCTACATCCAAATGAAGGCAGTCACATCAATTTACTCCTGCTGGAGAAGTGGGCCCAAGGAACTTGATGGGAAAGCTATTTCATCTGTCATGCCTTCACTTCTGAGAGCAGGTTGTGAGGCAGTTTACTGAGTGCAGTGCTCAGATGCAATATGATAAGGCACTTCCATGCCTGGAAGAAATACCAGTCTAGGGAGATTTTAATAATGACTGCCTTGCAGAAGGGTCGTACTGTTGGGCAGTAAATATCCTCGTTCAGTCTGTGAAGAAGAGCTGCATTTCATCCTGGTGCACCACTTTTCCTGTTAAACCAGACTCCTAGGAAAGACTAATGCGGAAGAAGATGCAATCAAGGCAAGCCGGTGGAAAGATAACCCATCAATTACCCAGCGGCTCGGGATATTCCTTCAAAGGCCCATTCAATTAGACATCTGATTTGCATGTCTTTCCCATTTGCTCTAGGTACTCATTAGGGGCATTTAAATACAACCCTGACTGCAGCCCCACAAAGCCTTGGGTGGATGCTTTTGAGAACCTCATTTTAGTTTATCAGAGTTGTCAGAAGTTGCAATTACTGTAGAGCAAGAAACAAAGTGCTTTATCACCCCCTTGAATCTGCTGGGATTAACACCCCTCTTGCAAAAATAAGTCTCTTTGCAGTCTTTAAAGATCCCAAAGATCAAGATCTCTTAAGCCTCATCAGAGGGACAGTCACAGTGGCCTCCAACACTGGACTGATGTGCAGCTCAGCTCAACGTTGCCCTTTTCCCCTCTTTTTAACAGATTTATGCCCAAGTAATTGGTTGCTATCCTGGTCCATGACGACTCATACCACGGTTCAGATTAAGTCAGGACCAGCTGCTCTCCCTTCAGACAGAGAGCAGGACTGGGTCCTGGCTGCCCTTGGCTGCAGTATCTCGGTTTTTCAGCACGGAGAGGGGACTGCCCTGCTGTCCCCACACGACAGGTCTGTCCTGTCCTCCTGTCCTCTCTCCCTGACCTTTGCAGCTCTGTCCCAGCCTTGTGCTCTCCATCCCAGGGTTTTGGGCTGAGCTGCTACTTCAACATCATCTGAGCTGAATTGGGATGGGAGCAACACGTGGACCCACATCCAGGTTCTTGTCTGAGAGTTTGGATTCTCGGATAGGGAGCACAACTACGCCAAGCTTGGCCAATGGTTGGGATATCCACACTGTCCCTATCCCATGTGGATATTGGTCTCTAATGAGCTCAAATCTACCTGAAAACTTCTCAGGAGTCTATTTTAGTACAGGATGTATGAACTGAACAGTTTCAAGCGTGCCTTCCCCCAGAAAATTTGCCTGAAGTTTGCCCAAAATTTCAAAGGTTGCTATGAAAGGAGACGCTTGAGCGCTGATAAATCCTTGAGGAAAACAGATTTAAAAAATTATATATATATATATATATATATATATATATATATATATAAATCACCCCCCCTTTTCTCCTCCTCCCCTTTGGCAAAGCAACACACGCAGACGTGGTGTAGACACAGCTGTACCCGCACCAAGGGCTTTGGTCAGTGTAGTGTGGTATCGTGGGAGGCAGTGCAGAGAACACGCTCTGGCAGGAGAAATCCTCCCAGCTTTGGCCCAGCCCTGGTCAATATTTGTCTGCAGTTTGCATGGAACCTGCCTCAAGGGTGTTGAGGATTCCACATTTCTGTGTGTGCCAGGCCAGCAGAGCTGGACCAGGCATGTGGGCTGCACACAGCAGTACCCCGTCCCTGGGAGGGCATGAGGGTGCTGGAAGAAGTAGAAGGGAAAAACCAGGGGTCCCCCCAAATCCCATCCAGTCTGGCCCCACCAAATCCTTTGTGCCTTTGTGCCTGTGCACCAGCATCCCAAATACAAGCAAGAAAGAAGAGTGTTTTAAAAGAAGAAAACCATGTTAGCCTTATCCCAGCCTTTGATTTCTGCTTGGATGTTCTTGTACAAGGTATAAAGGTAGTGTCTCTAATGAGATTACATATTATAGTCAGTCAGGAGCTGTTAAAAGGCTGTTTCTAATGGGATTAAAATGTATAGCACCCAGTTATAGCTGTAATTGCATTACACCCCTAAGGAGAGTCTGTAGTGTAAACTGAAGGCAGGTCAGGGATGCAGCACACGCTGCTTCACTTCAGTATCTCCTGAGCCGCTTCCCTGTTTTTCCTTTTTTCCCCTGTCTTGGATGAAGAACAAAGAGGGAGAAGATTTAGCAGAGTGTCAGGAAGTGACTGGAGGCTAATCCCTCTGCTGACACTCCCCAGCACCAGGGGGAAGTAACTGAGATCAGCCAAATTGGCATATCAAAAGCCTTCTAATTATGTCACTGGTGGTTTAAGCCAATTCCTAACATTCTTATTCATGGAGTTTCCAGCACAAGAAAAACCTTCTTAATCTGAGCTGCTGTTGAGCAGAACTTAATGTCATGGATGGGTTTCTCTTTGTTGGTGCTGGGGATGGCAGGATGGCTGCTTGCTCACAGAGAACAGCCTTGTGTGTTGGCAGGATGTGGCTGGGCATCTCCCAGTTCCTCCTGTGCAGAAAAATTTCGTGAGCATAGATTTATCACCTGAAAAGTAAAATCCAATCCCTCCTCCCTATACACTTGCATTTTGGTCGTGGAGAGCTGTAGTAAGTGCAGACCGGTTTTTCCAAGAAACGATGCTGTGACAGGACAGACTCTGCTTCCCTGCATGTCCACACAAGGTCGTAAAACACCAACCTCCATGTATCCAAATCCCACCGTGCATTCACCTTCTGGAGTTAAACCCAGCAGGGTCAACACTGAAGAAGCTTGTTCAGCTCCATCTCAAAATCTGGGTCTTAAAAATGCTCTTGAGCAAGTCCCTACCCCATGTTTGCGTTCCTTGCTGCCACCCCAGTGCTACCGACAGTGAGGGTCCGTGCTCGACTGCACATGGAATGTGTCCACAGCCCTGGCAGTGAGGATGAGCCAAGGACCCAGGGCATCCTGGCAGCTGGTGTCTGTCCTACCAGTTTGGCCACACACCTCCCTTTAAACAAGGACAGCCAGCTGGTTTGAAGGGTGTGAGTTTAAAGCAGTAATAATACTCGGTCCGTAGGTAGCACTTTTCATCTGCAGCTTCAAATCTCTTGACAAATATTGCTCGCAGTAGCAGAGATCTGAAAAGAACAAAGGAATTGGGTCTGTGCCCATCTTGCTCCTTTGTAATATGCAAAGAGGGCCAGAAATCTCTTTGTTCATGTTAGATTTTATTTATTTTCTTTTCTAATGTATTAGAAATGCAGATTTTCATTGCCCAAGAGAAAACTGTACATCCATATCATGAAGCAGATACTGAGCAGGTGACACTCAAGCAAACAGGGGAGTGATTTGTTCTCAAGCTACTTAAATCACCAGCTTTTGTACTTTTCTGTTGTTACTAATGTTACAACTCAAGAGCCTGCAAAACACTTGGGAGCAAAGAGACTTCTGGTAAGAGCTTGACATGGCACTGTCACCACTCACTGGAGGTGAGATGCTCCAGCCCTGGCTGAGATGTTGGCCCTGCAGTGTCCAGCAGTTCCCGAGCCACACGTGGGCTGTGCAGGGTATCCAGCCAGGACACGGAGGCACCAGGGCTTTGGAAAGCTTCAGTGCCCCTCACCTTTGCAAGGCTGGGGGTTGAGTCCATGTTTGAAAGTAGCTCACAGACACTTCAAGTTTGTTTTTTCTGGAAAGCACCTTTTTTAATGATGTAGTAAAGCATCAGCTGTGCAGGACCAGCACCCAGCCCTTCCAGCTCTATGAATGGTATCTGCCCTCACCCAGCAGGCACTCCTGCCTGCAAAGCCACCCTCCTTTAACCCTTCTGGGGCTTATCCCTGGGAAACACTTCGCCCTGTCTCCAGCATCCCTGGCACCATGTGGGACCACCAGTGCAGCTGGGGAAGGGGGCATGATTCATGCAACAACAGCCTGTTGGGCCCACGTGTGGCCAGCCAGGGTGCCCAGCAGACCCAGTGATGTGGGCACTCCCTGGGCCCCAAATGGGAAGGCAAAACTCTCCCAACCTACGCAAGGCAGGGCAGAAGTCTGGCACCTGCTCACTGCCCCGCAGCGCTCGATCAAAGGGGCTCGGTCCAGGGAAACGTGCGGAGCAGAGCGTACCCCCAGGTGGCTCCTGAGGAGCCTGGGAGTGACACGGCGGGTGCTGGCCACCATCAGGGCATTTGGGCTGAGAGGGGCCCTGCTAACACTGGGCACTGGTAGCAGGGATGGAGAGAGGATTGATTGCAATGGTCCTGGGGAGACAGCAGGGAGGACAGAGATCTGAAGCCACCATGGAGGTGGCCAGCCTGTGGACCTTGGCACAGGTTTTTAGCAGAAGGCACTGTGGGTCACAGCTCAGCCTCATTCAAAGTGTTTTTTCCAATTTACACTGTCTGTTTTCCTGACCCGGGAACTTGAGATGGATATGGGATAAATGAATAACATATTCTCTCTTACATGACACAATTGGCAAGAGAAGGGGATTTAAGGTCCTGCCTGTCCCAAATCCCATCAGTGTTTCGCTGCAGGGATGTTACATCCAGGAGCAGGGCTGGTGACACTGGGGACGTGTGGAGTCCTTTCCCAAGCACTTCTGGCTAATAGAGCAACACAGGGATGGTAGAGGGAAACAGGCTTCAGAAGCAGGATGCAGACACCTGGATGTTGAGCACTGAGCTGCATTGTCAGGCTCATCCCTCCATCAGTCTGCCTGACCTCCTGGGTCAGCTGGCAGAGAGGATACCCTGTTCCCACTCAGAGTCCCTCACAAGCCTTCCCACCTCAGCTGGAGCCCTGCACTAGGGCTCAAGCAGAAGACGCTGGGAGCAGGGGACTCATTTCCATCCCTTTCCCCTGGGTAAGCTGGAGCAGAAAGGAGCCACACTGGCTCCCGAGAGCCGGCTCCCTTGAGATGCTGATGGGCAGAGCCGGGAGCCCGGCCAGGGGCTGCGTGCAGCAGATGCACAATCCATCCCCTACCCTGGGCTCTGTGTCTGACACGCCTCCCCCAGTTACAGCATCACCTGCCTGTTTATACGGGAGATTTGAAAGCTGTTACCTCCAACTCTTTTTATACCTTGGTCTAATCTAGATACTGTTAATGATATTTACTTTCAAGACGCTTACCTTAGATTGGCTTTTCAACATCTAAATTAAGCGTTCCATCCCAGTCTTTGATATCATGACGGCACTTCAGCTACCTTTGATCATATCTACTAAGTATTCTCATTAGTAATCAACATTACTTACTTAAAATAAACACATGTTTTCTTGAAGCTTTGTGGTTACGCTTAATCAGCCGCAAAAATTCCCCTTAAGACGGTTTGTATCATTCAAGGGCATTCGCGTCCATAACCCTAAACAACAACCATAAATAGTTGTTGTTTTCCCTATGCTCTCCAAAATGCTGTCTGCTGAGATCTGACTTTCCAGTGAAAGGATGTGATATCTGTAGCATCCCCCCCGACCAAACCGCTCTTCGATACAGCCATGTAAACTGAATCAGGGGAGAATCGCTGTTGGCAAACTCCATCCCTCCCATCCCGGATCGCCGGCTTTGGCAGAGGGCAGGAAACGGCTCCTGTGGTGCTGGGCCTGACCCCTGACTTCCCAGCAGTGGTGAAACCACCCGAGTCATGGCAGGAGATAAGTGGTGGTGCCTTGGATGGGAGCAGGTACCGCTGGCTTTGCACAGTGCCTGTGCCCTCAGACCGCGCCGTGGCATTCAGACAATGCAGGCACGTACAATAATGGTCCCTCTGACATGCAGAAAATGGTGGGAGGCTTAAATGTTTTGGGCAGGGTGTGTGACTCTGTTATTGCTGCACCCTGGGCACATAAACCCTGCCTGGCTCAGGGTCCTGCATTGGCACTTCACATTGCTAATGAGCGGCCCTGACTCACCCCTGTCCACACTTGAGGAAGCTCCCAGGAGAGGCAAATAGCTGCCTCCCTTCTTCTCCCAGCTCTGAATGTGTCCCTGTGCCCCATTCCACCTCCTTTCTCTTGTACCCACCTCGTTTCTCTACTCTTCCTTTGGGAACCCTATCCTGGTGTCCCACATCTTGGAGCGGCCCCAGATCACCCAAATCCATCGCAGCTGCTCGTGGTGAGGGATGGCAGAGGAGGCTGCAATGGTGACAATGGGCTCCCACCAGGATTTCTCCATCCCACCTGTCCAATGGGAGAGGACCACAGCACCTCCCAGCCTGACAGGCACAGAGGGATTAGGAACACAAACACTCCTGCTGGGGGGTGATTTTGCAGGGTCTAAATCTTTCCTGCTGCTGATAACACTTCCTCTAGCTTCACCCAATCCCCTTCACCCTTTGATGTCAACTGAAGGCACTAGGTCTGAAACAGCCACTGCTGTTCATTAGACCTAATTAGTCCTTAATGCCCTCTTAAATCCCATTTTAAAAGGGGACTATTCAGCACGTCCAGGGCTGAGACAGCCCTAGCTGAAGGCAAAGTTAAGAGGTCTGTGATCAAAAGCAGGGAGAGTGCTCACCAGGTAATTCAAGATGGGGGGAAGGGGGGATTTGTGGGCTGCTACCAGCTCTCACAGCACCAGCTCACACAGACTGGGCAGGAGGGCAGGCAGCATCCCTCACCTGGAAGCAATCCAAACCCATGGATTCTCCTCCATGGAGGAATCTCCAATGTTTGGGATCACTTGTGTCTCCACTGAGATGCTGTTTTCTGATGGGGGCAGGCACCATCAGCAAGGGGAGGAAGAGGAAAGGGTCTGAAGGCTTGGGCAGTTCAGGAATAGTGCATCTGGTCTAAGTCTCAGTAGCAATGTTTTTCCAACCAATTATATTTTTAGAAATGTGTTGAATCAATCTGTTGAATCGACATCTCTTGGGGGCCATCCCTTAACTGGGGGAAGGAGAGCATCTCCCACTTCATCCAACTCATCTCCCATGAATGCAAGAGGTATGAACAAAAGCCAGGGCTGAGTGATTAGGGCTTTGATTTTGAAAGACTCAGTGGTGATGAAATCCTATTTATCCTATGCTCCAGTACCATTCAACACCACTTCTCCTTGCCACTCCATCCCCATCCCATCTCCTTTGTGAGGCTCAAGAGCTGGAAACGGGATATTCCCAAGCCTGGGCATTTGCCTGAGCCACACGACCAACCTCCCGCCTTTAGGTCCAACTTTCTCTAGAAACCAGGCCCACGTCCAAATTAATTTTCTGTATGTGTTGTTGGAGTGATTAGATCTGCAAATCAACATAGCCACAAACTGAATAATGCACCAGCGCCGAGCGCTGTCGGGGCAAAGCCCCAAGTTCCTCGTCAAGTTCAGTCCTGCAGAGCCTGTAACTAATGATTTTTCTCACTTGGCCCAGAGTCAGCGCTCCGTCTCACATGCACACACAAACATTGTACGTGTGCCTTGTTAGCATAGCACGATCTGCAGATAAAGGGAGGGACGGAGAGCAGAGCACTGGCCCTGGGACACTCGTGTCACACCTCTTCCTCAGCTGAGCAGCTGAAACCATGGGAAATGGCAGGATGCTGGGACAAGCATCCCACTACCCAGCTCCAGACACATTGTGCCACTTGCCCCTCTCCCTCTCTGGGGTAGTCTGCAGGTCTTATTTTTGTCGTGTTATTGAGAGTTGGCCCCAAACCCTCAGCTATCCATGAAAGCCAAGGATGAGGTCAGTGGTCTGGCAGGTCCCATGTCTGGACACCACACCCCTGGCCACATGGTCATGGATACAGACAGTGATGGTAGCTCCCAGAAACTCTCCAAGTGTCACCTGTTTGGATTCAGGAAGGAGAAACATACAGGAGAACCAGCCACAAGATGTCTTCTATATGCATAGGCTGATCCCCAGGGTTTATTTGTTGGACTCTGATAGTGTCCTTTCCTAAAGTGGAAATTAGGGTTTCCATCCACACTCACATCCTTTCCAAGCCACACCTCTGCAGGTGGGCTCTCCTAGGGCCCACAGCCTTTCAGTGCAGGGCTGTAGCCCTATTTGGGACCCACCTGGTGTGCTGGTGGGACTCAGGGTTGCCCTGCACTGGGGGAGGCGGCACACAGCTCTGGGCTCTCTGCCTTGCAGTCACCCTCTTGCAGGGATGGGTCTGCATCCATGAGCTCTCCTGCAGCCTGGTGAGAGGCAGTGATCTTAGACTAAAGATAGGGAGGATGCTCATCTCCTAAGCTACCTTCTAGAACCCACCTCTAACACCTTTTAGCCACCTAAAACATCTCCTGTCCACAGCAAGGAGACAGGATGCCCCAGAGGCCCATCCTGCTCCATCTTTGGAGACGTGTCTGGGGCAGCTAGGCTGAGTTGCCCTGTGGGTATTTCTCTCCACTCTCTGCTGAAGGAGCCCAGAGCCAAGTGAGACCGGGGTGACATTTGCATCACTCGACAGACAGTCTCTGCAGCACTGACTTGGAGCACAGCAGGTATCTCAGCTCCCTTTGTAGTCACCAAAGGCCCTCTGGAGGTAAAATTCACCCAGCCTGCTTGCAACTGCTTCAAGACAAGATGAACTGCACCCTCAGCTCCCCTGGCTGTGCAGATTAAATCTCCATCAACTATGAAAAGAACAGAGCAAGACCTCTGGGGCTTTTAGCTGTCTGAATTTAGTGATACGGTTCCCACCCCTGGTGACTGAAGCTGGTTGAGATAAGGATTTGCATCAGTGGAGCATAAGCCAGGGTAGGTGAGGCCCCCATGGCTGGAACAGCAAAAATGGGCTTCCGAGTGAAGAAATTTATCTGCCCCACAGAGATGTTCCTGCTTGGATGGGATCTGTGCTGGTGACAGCTTAGGACAGAGAGGACCCCAAGTGGCAGATGCCAGCTCCAGGACAGAGCAGGTGTTTAGTCCCACCTAAAGCCGCCCTGCAGGGTGAGTGGCACCCCCTGGGCTCTCAGCACTGCCATGCAGTGACACACTGAGGCAGACAATCTCCAGCTTTGGCTTGACCAAACTGACCCACCACTGCACCAACCCAACCCACCTCACTGGAGCCAGCCCAAGGGAGATGTCGTTTGTCAGGACTATTACGATATTTCCTGGAGAAGCACCTTTGTAAGCAGCCTGGTCTCCCAGCCTGACATCCCTGTGTTTCAGACACATGACATTTAATGTAAAGCAGAGCAGAAAATCTTCCCTTTGCAGTGCTGAACAGGATGACTTTGTGCTCAGCTACAGCTTTAGCTGTGATCTCCAGTTCTATTACCCTCTCCATTACCCTGTTCATTCCATTTCCTTATGATGAAGAAATAATGATAAAATGATCATTTTTCCATGTTACTTATTCTTTGTAGCCCATCAGGTGTGATAACTGTAGAGGAGGTTCTTCTTTATATAGCATATTCTAAACACACTGGGACATCCTAATCAATCTCCTTTCCCCATCCCATGAGCTGGATGCTGCTGGAGACCCTCAGTGCTGCTGTTTCTACTGTAGCACTTCTAAACACACTCCTGCAAGGTTCTTTCAAAGGATATTGCCTTAGTATTAGCCCTGAGAAAGAAATTGCATGCTTAACACAAAACCATCTGTCCCCTGTTCTATCCATGTATGCCTTTCCCCCTTCCCTGTGACCATGCAGTGGCTTATCCAGCTGAACATTAACCCAGCAAAGTTTGGTCCCAGTTGAGTCAAAAAAGGTTGTTTCTACAAGGCTGGGATCTTGGAGGGCTACAAAGCTGACCCACGCACCCATGCAATGTGCCAAGGTGCCAAGTGATGGGAGAGGAGCAGCACCACCCTGAGGTGGATCTCCGGAGTGAGACCTCGCTCATGCCAGCAGAAAGGGAAAGGAGTCCTGCAGGTGTAGCTTGTACCAGCTTGCCAGGCCAAGATCAGTGCCAAGGAATGTACCCATGAGTAGAGCTCCACGGGTTTACCTTGGGGCCTCTGCCACTCAACCATTGCTCTGGCTCAAGCCCCAGCCAGATGCTGACACACACCAAAGGTTTTGGGTGAAGTCACCCCAGGAGAGGAGCAGCCTAGAGGAGTTTTGCTCCATCCTGGCTGTGCACCGTACACATGGCCAGAGGAGGGACACCCTGGGCTCACCAGGTAACCACCCAGCAGAGACATCCACCCCTTCTGTGAGCATCCATCAGCCACCCTTCTGCTGCAGAAACTTGCTGGGGACCTTTTCCTCTTTCTGTGGTTTCCTCAGAGAAGCAAAGCTCTAGAGATGGCCAGACAGAAGCAGGACATTCAGGAGCCAGGGAAGCATGGCTTGCATGCACTGCTTTGAAGTTTGGTTGCCTTCAGAGACCAAAGGTCAAAACCCATGTTCTGCTAGCAGAAGTCTTCTACAGACATCTCATTTCTGCAGGAGGCAGGGAGGGACAGTCACCCCTAGTGGACTCAATCTCCTCTTGGCTGACATTTAAGCAGCGTCAGGGATGTGCCCACGAGATCCCAGTGCGCACCAGGACATGGCATGAGGGTGATGGTCCCCAGCTGGATCCTGACACAAGGGGCTCAGTGTGGGAGATGCTGCCCCGGGCCGGTCTCTGCCGCCCACTCGCAGAGCATCTCCCGGTACCCCACCGCGCAGCTTCTCCTCTCGATGCCTTTGCTCCGCAGAGAGATCAAAAGGCATCCAACCCACTGATCGCTGGGTTTTGTGTCGAAAGGCTCCCTGATTACCTCACCATTAGCTGCGCCCATTAAACAAAATCCTAAAGGTTTTACACAAAGCTGAGGTTTCAGATGAGAGGGCGAAGGAATGACTCAGTGCCTTTAAACGCCAAAGTCTTCTCCTCCGTCCTGTTTGTACAGCACCTAGCACGAGGGGTCCAGGTGCACGCCTAGGGCTCTGAAACACCGCCACAATTAACTAATAAGTGTAATAGCAGCTGTACTCCCACCAGCACGGTTTCGTTTTATTATTTAAATATTCAGTTGCGCTGGGTAGCACCTCCCGGAGATGAAGTTTAATTCAGTGAGGTGGAAAATGACCCCCCGGCTGGCCACTGGCAGCCACCGCTGCAGCACAGGTACAGCCGGGAGCCACAGGAGCGGCCCCGGTGCCGGTGAAATCAAGGATGGGACCGCCCCAGGGTCCTGCGACCCCCGGAGCACTGGGGCAGAGCTGGGCAAGGGGGTTTTCAGCTGATATAAGAAGCTCATAGGGCCGATCCGGGTGGTGAGATCCTCCTTAGGACTCGTCCGACTGAGACCCCCGGCTGTAGGAATCTCTCGAGCAGGCAGCATCTGGGGACATTGGTCACAGCGGTGTCACCTGGACTGGGGTGCAGGTGAAGGGGAGCAGGCAGGGGGACAAAAACCTCTCTTCTCGTCCCTTTCCACCCGGAGAGTCAGCAACAAACACCGATTTTCAACCCTAAATAAAAAAAGAGCCGATACAAAACAAGCAGCTCAGCGGTTTGGCAGCGTGGCCTGAGGTTTGTGCTGGTGATCACTGAGTCACTGCCGGGCACCGAACCCGATGGGGAGGAACCTCCAGCAGGACAGGTCTCCATGGGGACCCTGTGAAGTCCTTTCCCGGCTCCCGGCACCGGCGGTCACATCCCCTGCGGAGCCCACGGCTGGCTCCCAGCGCTGATGGGGCTCTGGGAAAAGCGCTTTGCCCTGAGCCTGGCGCTTCCCCTGGTCCGCGGTGGGAACCAGCAGCTCCTATCGCAGAAGAAATGGTGCCATCTGCTGACATCCCCCGCTCCGTTCCTCGAAAGCCAGGGGCGGGTTCTTATCTCCCGCCTGTGATCGGCGTTTGGGGTCGTGCCAGCCTGAGAAACACCCGCACGGGGCCGTGCTGTGCCGGTGGGACATCCCCGCAGGTGACCCTTGGGGTGGGGTGGGCTGGCGGCCTGAGACCCCCACACACATCCAGGGTGGCCCTGTGATCACTGGGAATGGAGACCCCAAGCACTCCTGGGAGAAGAGCTGGAGGGAAAGGTGCTGGTCACTGCCACCCAGCAGGGCTTAATTAACCTCTTATCCACTTCACCGTAATTAATGAACGCAGTGAAACCCCTCCAACAGGCTGCTCTTCAAGGGACATCCCTCCCCCATGCAATTCCTTAGTAAAGTTTTTTCCACCCTAACCTCTGGTTCTACCACCACTGATCCTGTGGGGTGCTGGAGTTACTGGGACTCCCAGAGGAATTTCTGGAAAACAGCCTTTGGCTGGTATGGTGAGCGCTCTGATTTTTTTGTTGTTGGTGGTTTTTTTTGTTATTTTTTTTAATGAACCCTCCCAGAATCATGAAAGCCTCAGCTCCCATACAAGTCCCTGGGAGGTAACTGCATTTAGCATGATGGTCCCTGCTTGAGTTTCAGACCAGATATAAGGAAGAGATTTTTTTTTTTTTTTTACAAGGAGATTGGTGAAGCACTGACACAGGCTGCCCAGAGAGGTGGTGGATGTCCCATCCATGTAAATATTCAGGTAAGTTTGGGCAGAGGTCTTGACTGAGCACCCTGGTCTGGCTGAAGATGTAGGAGAGTTTGGGCCAGATGAACATTGAAAGGTCCTTTCCAACCCAGGCTATTCTCTGGATTTATAATACATTTCTATACATTATATGGATTGGCTCACTATGGCAGGAGATGCCATTGGTCTCAGGCACAGCAAAGGTCACTACTCATGTCCAAAACTGCTGGGAGAAACTCTTCCCTGGGAGCACCTTTTCCCACACAGAGAGACACGAGGCCCCCACGTGGGAAGAACCCTGTGACAGGGAGATGTTCCCACCCTGCCACCTCCCCAGGGACACGGTCCCACCCTGCCACCTCCCTAGGGACAGGTGAGGAGCAGGGGACCAGGAGAACCTGGTGGAACTCGGCCTGGGAATGGCCCAAAGCTGCTGATTTGCTGATTTTCCAAGCTGACCTACCAATAGCAAAACCATCAAAGCAAGAGACACATTCCTGAGGTCTGACCCAGCGTGGCAAAGTCAAGGAAAGATTCCCACTGAACTCAACAGCCACTGGACTGCGGCCACAGCACCTACACATAGCCAAGGCTTATTTATTGTTTTTCCCCCATGGTTTTAATCAAGATTTCATGCCACTGGGCCTCTGTCTCATCCTGCAACAAGGAAGTCAAATTTATCCTACAGTGTCATTTTAAGACAATAGATAACCAAATATATATAGTTAGACATATTACCATGTATGTATAAATATAAAAAAAAACTTATATATTTTATATACATACAAATAACCTTTTAAACTAGAGGCCAGCATAAAAAAAGAGTAAACACTGTAATAATTTTAATTATGCAACATATTCTGCCTAACATATTTATTTTTAATGACAGTCATTTTAATAGCTCTAAGGCCTCGAATTAGTCCAATATGTTCTTAACTATGTTCACTTTAAATACAAATGTAATGACTTTTCCAGAGGGTCCAGTGCCCTGGATGATCTTGCTACACAACAGTACATTCTCCTTAACATGTTTACTTTTAATAACAGGTTTAATGATGCACTTGGGGCCTTAATAACCATGTTTAGTCACAAAGAGAAAAACCAGCTACAAAATACTTTCTCTAAAAACTAGGCTACAGGGGATTGCCGTGCTGTTTCAAAGCCACACCAGCCATCCTTTAATGTGCCTCTGTGTGTTTTGGCTCTGCCTGCACGCAGGCTGGGGAGCCTGGCTGTGGAGAAGCAGCCCTGATCAATTTTTGGAGCTGGTTTTGGGGTGACTTGGGGACCCTGTGCAGCAGCTGAGCTGTTCAGGGTAAAGGACCACAGCAAAAGGTGGCCTCACCTCCTCTCACCCCCGGTGTTCAGAAGTGGGTTTGGGGAGACACAGGGCAAGTTTCAAAGGAAGCTGTTCCTGAGCTCCAGCAGAGGCATCCTGGGGCTCTCTCCGACGCTGCTGGCACAGACGTGCCAAAGGGGAACGCGTTTGAAAAATCACTCCCACCACCCATTAAAAAAAAAAAAACAAAACCAAAAAAAAACCAAAAACACAACAAAACACCAAAAAGCACCACCAACAACTACAAAACCCCACCTCCTACATTTAGCTTTATGAGACCTAGAAATACCACCAAATTAAGAGGTGGGCAGGCAACAGCTGCTCCCTCCTTTCATGCCCAGATCAAGCCATTGCTATGGGCCTGCAGCCCCACTCGTGTCAGCCCTCCTGGCTGGGGCTGGGTGGGACCCCCGAGGCACATCCAGCCCATGGAGAGCCGATTCCAGCTCCCCAGAAGAGATTCACCCAGCGGTGTGGCTGGCAGGGCTTCTCTCCCCGCCTGTGTCCAGACCCGTCCAAGCCCAGAACTGTGTCCGGACCTGTGAAATCTCACACGCCTGGGGGATGCTCAGAGCTGCCTCCATGACCTCCAGGCACAGGACCAGCCCAGCCCATCCCTCTCCATTCAGATTGAAGGGTCACCCCCCACAGGGTGTCACGGATGTCCCCAATGGGCAGCAGGTCCTCTACAGCGTGTGCTAGCAGGGATGGAGATATCCCAGAGGCAACACACTTCTCCCTCCATGCAGGAGCATTCTGGAGCGTGCATCTTGCACCAAAAAAACCCCCCAAAACTCTTATGGTTTGTCCTAAATATAACCATGGCAGACTTTGCCAGGCTTCAGTCCCACTTGCATGAAAAACACTTGCAAGGCTTGAACCAGCTCTGGTTTTTCTACCTTCTGCCCCAGGGCCTGAGCGAAAAGGGAGGGTGGAATCCAACAGCATGTTGTGCATAAAAAGATTATGCCAAAGATAACCTTATTGCTAATAATAACCCTGGAATCTATCCTGTGAATAGGCCCTATTGAATGCTTGAACACAGGCATTCCTCGGTTAGGTTTTTCTGCCTACAAATATTTCACTTGAGTCTTTAAATACTAATCACAGAATTCAGACGAAGGGGTTTTTATCTTCAAAGTGCCGTAGAAAAAAAAATTAAAATTAATTCATTAATCAAGTATAATTAAAGGGTATAAAATATGCCTTTTTCCAGAGCAAGGAGCCAACCAACGCAGCGTGAAGCCATCGTGGGGACTCCAAGCATCTTTCCCACCGCAAACGTGATTTTCCCGGAGCGGCGCCCGGGCAGTAGCTGTGCTTGTTCCCAGCAGCTCTGCTCAAGCTGTCTTCCTGACATGTGTTAGGCTGTATGTCTGCCACGCAGGAAATAGGGTTTGAAGCTCACAGCCAGGAGCAAAAGCTGAGATTGAGGCTTTAATGAAGCTGGGATTGAGTGGCTAGGGTGGTTCAGTGAAGCAGTAAATGCAAACACATTATCACCTGAGAACTTGCTCCAATTTCACACCAATTAACTAGGAATGAGAGAGGAGGGCTGGGGCTGGCTGCAGAGATGGTTGATAATCCTGTGAATGGGCAGAAATGGCTCGAAAGAAGACGCGCTTGTGCCAAAACGAGTTTGTTAGATAACGCCAGTCCCGGTAATTTTGTCTCGGGGAGGGAGCATGTCATTACTGGAGCTGCTTTTATTAGCAAATATTAAAAACATTTGCCGAAATACAGTTGCCCGTGAGGGAAGCAGGGGTGGAAAAAGTAATAAAGCAATAGCTGATTATTTTATTCCTCTGCCAAGGCGTCATATCACAGGGGAAGGGAAGGGAAAAGGGGAGAGGGAGAAAAGGGATGGGATGTGAAGGATTACTGTGGCAAAGCCAGCAGCTCATGGAGGGGAATATCCCACCCTCGAGGAGCCCCTCAGGATGCTTAGTTGTGGATTTCAGGTGGGTTTGACTTCTAATCCAATGCCAGCAGATGTAGGTTTGAACAGGTCCCCAAAACTCACCTTATTTCCATTTCAGGAGTTCAGGTGGAAGAAAGGCAGCACTTTTGGGGCAGTGCTATTAAATGGATTTCTATGGATTGAATGCTAAAACAAATCCCACTCTTGGTGTGCCAGGCCCCACATCACCCCTCCAGTAACTGTGGGTTTCAATGTCTGAGAGCAACCAGCCAGATCCTCCAGATCCACACCAGCCATGAGACATTCTGCAACCAGGAGGTTGGACTGGAGCAAACTCCTGGATGTAAGTGAAATCTTGTTTTTATTTTAAAAAGCATCAGTGATAAACACCTTACTGGAAATGCAAGGGCAAGAACCCCCTGCTGCATTTCCTGGTGACACAATGGGCTGGAGAAGATCTCAGGAGAAATCCTGTGTTGTGTGGGGAACCCTGGGGAAGGTCTGTGCCCCAGGGCGGGTACTCAGGGCTGCCCCAGCTCATCTGTGGCAAGGCAGCATCCAGGAAATTGTGTTATTCTTGAGACCTGCCTGCCCTGCTCTCCAGTAGGGAGCTCCAACAAAATAATTGCAAGAAAGGTGCAAACAGAGGAAAAGCAGTGACTGCAATCACTCAGTATTGAACTACTTCAGGCTATGGGAGGGGCAGAGATATCTCCCTTTAAAATCAGGAAAGTGTTTTCTCCGGTGATGAAGGCTGGATAGCCAGCAAGCGACCAGGACAAACCATAATAAACTAAAAAACCCAAGTATGGTCCACTTCACTAAGAGCCAAGGAGAGTGCTGGGGCTGGCTGCTGCTCCTCATCTCTAATCAAGGTGGGCCCTGGATGCTTCCTGCCCCACTGTGAGCCTGATTTTTCAGCATCCTGCTCGCTTCAGATCCTCACTCCCTTCTGAACAGATGTGGGAAGGAGGAAAAAGCTGCAGCTTAAATGAGCAAGAGTCAGTAACTGCGGAGTCAGGTGCTGGGGGATTCTTTCCCCAGGGCAAGTGGAGGGGTGGCCAGGGGGACATTTTATTCCAGTTGTTCCAGCCATGGGAAGTGGGGATCTGTGGCCTTCCCTGCTTGTGGCATGCAAACCACTCTCCTAAGCAGGAAAAACACTTCCAAGTGGCAGATATCCCATTCCGTACACAACGGTGCTCCCGAGCCCCGGTGCAAATCCACAGGGCTCTTCCTGTCCGCGCTCTCCAGCCTGTAATTATCTTAAAGGCAACAATTATAACTATTGAAACACATGTGATGGGTTTAGGGAGCATAGCTTGGCTAATCCCCACAAGCATCCCGGAGGAGCGGAAGCGAGGAGTTCCCAGGGTGCTGGTGCTTTGCCCGGCAGGTAGGGACCGAGTGGAGCTGCAGGGCACCAAGCTCAGGGTGAGGAGGTGGCGGCAGCCCGGTCCCCAGGCAGTGTGGGACCCCCAGAGTCACCCAGGTGGCAGTGACCAGGCTGGGGGAGCTGGAGAAGGGTCCCCCTGCTCCTCACCTCACCTCGACCCTTCCCAGGGTCACACAAAAAGTCAGTGACAGGAAAACCCCCATCCTCAAAACCTGTTGTTTAAGCTCTGGTCGCAAACTTCAATACCAAAAATATTTCATCTTCCTTTTCCCATGTCAGTCCAGGACTTAGCAGTGAGTCCTGCTCCATTGTCATACACCAAAATAAAGCCATATTCAGACACAGCCCCTTTTCCTCTTCCCACTTCTTTTACTGCAGCACCACACTGTTGTTTCATGAGAAGTTCTGCAAATATCTGTGATGCTCTGCTTGAGGAGTGCCAAGGCAAGAGCAGTGAGATGAATAGTGAAGAATTACACAAAATATCACTGACCTGTGCTCATCACTTTTTAACTTATTTGTTTCTCACGAATCATTAGTTTTGCTATTTTTCTGTAAACATCACCCTCCTGGAGCCACATTATATGTGATTTTCTGCCCTGCTTTCTTTAAGAATTGGTTTCTAACCTGCCTTAAAAGTGCTGAACCAGCTTTGGGAGCCTGAAAATGCAGGGAAGTACAGAGCAAAAAAGAGAACACAAACTCTTTGTTCTCAGTATCTCGTGATCTTAAAGTGCTCGGGGTGATCTCAGGGGTGTCAGGGCAAGGACAGAGCCACACAGGGCAGCTGCTGGTTGCTCTCTTTTCCAGCTCTCTTGTTCTGCTTTTCATCTCCCCCATAACACCTTTTTTTTTTTTTTTGTGATATGGTGTTTTAAATATTCCTAGAATTTGCAAAATTTCTACATTTTCTTCTTTTCCCCCAAACTGTAACATAATTTCAACTATTTGGACTAAAAGTGAGTGATTTTGCCTTTAAAATACCTTTCTTAAGGTTCTTTTTTTTCAGTTTCTGCTCAAAAGAAGCTTGTGTTTGCCAAAAAGAAAAATTTTTGATTCAATTCAAACAAATTCAAACTCCTTTTTAATTAAGTATTTAATTTCTGAATGCATTCTCTTTTTTTAAATGCCTTTTTCATTTCATTTCTACCCCTTTCTCGTTTCTAAAATGCAAATAATTGAGAAAAAATTCCCTTCTAAGCCACCTCTGTTACTGCTGCCACCAACAGCCCCAAAGATGCTCCCAGCTCCGTGCTCCCCTCACCAGGGAAGGAGCCTGCAGATTCTGCCAGACCCCTTCTTGTGTTCCCAGCTCCCTGTGGATACCCATCCAGCTGCATCAAAATCACAAGACAGACACAGCCATGGGGCTGAGGGAGACAGAAAAACCCATAGCAAATCCAGCCTTGGGTTGACAGGACCCCAAAAGGGCTGTGGCTGTTTAATGAACTGTGTGAGGGGTTATCAAGGCAGAAGAGCATCACCCTGGGTGATCAACTGCCCCAAATCGAGGATCCCCTCATAGCCAATGTGTCTGTCTTATATTCTCTGTGTACCTATTACACAAATTCTACACATCTCGGGTTATAAATTACTCAAATGCATAATTAAATGTTCCCATTTACAAAAAAAAAAAAAAAATGCAGCTGTTGACCACAGAAACTTCTCTCTCATGGGCCATCTCTGACCAAGGCATCCTCTGAGTGAGCTGCATCTTCCCCCACCACTCTCACAAGCTGCACAGCAGACAGCCATTGTCTTTCCATGTATTTATTGATTAAGAGCAGCATTTCAGGTAAGTGAAGCCCAGTTGCCTTTAAGGGCAGAAAAAATTTGGGCTTAAGTGTCATTCAGTACTGTGGGCAAAGTGGAAATTTTATTTGGTGGTTACTTTCCATCACGTGAGCATCTGACATTTTATTTGCATTTCTGGAGGGCTTTAAGCTGGGAAATGGAGAGGGCAGCAGGGCTGGTGGGAGCTCCAGTTTCCCTGAGCAGCACACCCTGAACTGGGAGATTAGCACTGATCAGAGGAGCAGCACAGAGATGGGGATTTACAGCAGTGTCTGGTTTTTCACAGTAAGAGTGAAAAAAACTGGGGAAAGCAAGAAACAGGTGAGAGGGATGGAATCCTATCTCCAGCTACTCAGATCAAAATGTTCATAAGGCAACAAGTTTCTTCTGGGCATGATAAATGCATCAGAGCAGCCTGTGTAGCCCAGAGATCAAACAAAGTGATCTCTTGTAGCTTTAAAATGTATGAAGCTGAAAGATCTTAAGGGCAAATAAACTTACTTTGATTGCAGGGCTGGGATCTTGGAAATCACATTCCTTTAATTTCCTTGAACTAGTTGCCTTCCTTGTGAAGGACATGCACAGGGTGGTGAGTTTTCAATGGAAACTGGTTTTGCCTCATTTTCCACTTCTCTCCTGTTACAAGGAAAGAAGTACCAGCTCCAGAGGCCTATTTGCCTCTTCCTATGCAGACAGAAAGGGCTGGGTGTCTGTTTTTAATTACAGCCTGAAAGAAGTGCATTTAAAAGACAACAGAAAGCTATTTAATTAATACTTATCATTAGCACGCATAGGAATGCCTAGCAGCAAACTGCAACAACAAAGCAATTCCTTTTTACTTTTTTCCCTGCACTTTGGATAAATTCAAAAAAATAAGAGTAAACAAATGATTTACACCACGTTTGAGATGACATTTTACAGAGTGAGAGCAGTGGGATAGTAAGTATCACCCTAGGAGAACAGAGATGTCTAAGAGCAGCCTTCTCAATCTCCAGTTTTTCAGTCTCCAGCTCTCTTGGCCAAGAAGTTTATCTTCCTCCATCCATCTATCTATCTTTCTATCTCAGCATTTACACCGGGCTCATCCCCATGTCTGAGCGCCTACTTGTCTTCATACCTGTCCATAAATTACATGAGGCCCCCAGGGCATTATAAATAATAATTCAGCTCCCAAACATTTAGAACACTGTTTTAAAGCATTGGCTTATAATTCACCACGTTGTGGGCTCCTCCCAGCTCACAAATGGAGTAGAAGGACGTGACAGCCCAGTCAGTGGAGTAATTGTCCAAAGATCAATTCCTTGGGTGGCCACAAGCTGGAAGATGGGGATGAACATTGTGATGTACAGGGGAAGGCTGGACTGGTCTGCTCATGGGGAAGAGGGTGAGCATCCTCACTCTCAGCTCCTTTGGGATTTTATATTCCTCTCAATTTTATCCCAGCCAGAGCAGCAGTCAGCCAGTCATCCCACGTCCCCCTTTAGCAAATACATCTCTTAATGGCACTATTAATGATTGGAGGGTTGAACCACAGCATGGCTCTGCTGGTGGATGAAGTCCCCATGGGGCACAGAGGCAGATGGCTTAGAGGGAAGACCCCACATGTAACAGACCCCAAACCACACCAGGACAGGAGCCCAAAGCCCTTGTTGGACACGCCAACTACAAGTGAGTAGACAGGCTCAGGACAGCAAGTTGCTTTGGTACATGTGAGTTATTGAGCCATGACCCTGCTCCTCTATCTCAACACTTTGCATCTCCATCCCAAGATATTGCTTTCTCCTCAAGGTAGGAGTTGGGAACGTGTCCCAGCCATGTCCCTCAGTGGGGGAATACAGTGTCCCCATGGAGTATGGTCACCGATTTGTGGCCATCACTGTCTCCTGGATCACGTGTTGGACATGCTTGGGGTCAGGGACCTGAAACTGGGATTTTTGCTGGAGAAAAGCAAGAGCAGTTGGTGTATGAAATGAATTCTTTTACAAGCCTGTCCTGGGTTTGTGATCAGCTCTGGAAGGTGCAGGGCTAAAATATCAGTAACCCTGGGAACATGTGAAGCTTACAGAGCCTGCAGCCACCCATCAGGGTTGGGTGAGGAGGTACCACTTTTTGAGTGACTTTCCTCACTCCATTTTCCATCTTCCCATCAAACCAGGCTGACCTTCCCTCTCAGCCAGAGACCCAAGGATGAGCGAGCAGAGGTCCAAGCACCAGTTCCAGGGACAGAGTGGGAGCTTCCAGTGTGAGAGTGGCCACAGATGCCACAGTCCCTGAGGAGGTGGGGGGACACAGCACGCCCACAGGGCTAGGTTCATTCCCACATCCCAGGCACCGGGCTGGCACACATGGCTGTGCATTGGCCTCTGTGGGAGCACAGCAACCCCTGCAAGCCAAGCCTGTCTGTGCTTCCTCTGCCTTGGCTCCAGGCATGGAACAGGCTTTTCCTGCTGCTCTTCTGCTCCAGAGATTGCAGAGAGGATTTCATAGTGTCCTGCCCCCCAAAAAAGTCTGATTTGGGTTGGGGGAGACCTAGCATCCCCACCCCATAAGGGTATCCTCAGGGATGGTTGAGAATTAAACTCCTTTTCATCCTGCAATGAGGCTGGACCCTTTACTCATCCTACTGCTTGAGGGCACTGGGATGGGAGCATGGAATGTATTCGTCACGCTTTCTGCTTGCAAAACACACCAGGATTTTGGCGGGCCGCAAGTCCAGCCCCACTCACCCCATCCTTCACAGTGTTCTCCAGTGAGGGGTTGGGGTCTTGCCAGCCAGGTTTGCAACCTCTCACTTGGGTGCAGAACTGGGTGCAATTTCAGGCCTCTCCCCACTCACAGTCTTAAGCTATGATTAAGGGCTAAATTGCAACTGGGCAGCCATCCCTGGCTGAGAATTGCAAGATTTGGGGAGGCAGCTGTTAAGAGCAGGGGGGTCCAATGAACACAACATCTGTATCAGTTAAAGGGGAAGCTGATCATGAGGGTCAAATGGGATCAAGAAGTTTCTTACTGCCACCCCCAGAGATGCCCTCCATCACCACCAGTGCAAAGCCATCCTTTGGGGAAGGGTTATTTGTGAGGATGAAGCTTTTGCTTAAAAAAGAGATATTTTGCTGTTTTGGCTCTTAATGAAGGATGAATGATGGCCTCATGAAACATTATTCCTGGACCCCACCTCCCAGCTGCTCAATCCATGCAAGTAGAGCTGCTAGCATCAGAAACATCCAAGTGCTGTGGTTTTTTACATCATTCTCAGCTAAGTTATTTCCTTCATCCCTGTTAATTGGGATGTGGCAGCCTCAGCCCCCACCCTGGAGGAGGCATAGGTCCCTCCTCTCCTGCAGGGTTTCAGTGGGATGGAAGGAGGTGGCATGGGTCCAGCTCTGCCAGAGGGAGCAAAGGAAAAGGCTGCCTGGGTGCCAGAAAGGCAGCTTGCAGCCCAGGCCAAGCTTCCCACTCTTCCCGCACGTTCTGCAACATCCCTAGCTGAATCACTTCACAGAATTTACTTTTACCCTGTTAAATGCCACTAAACCTTCAAATTAATCCTCTCATTACAGGACTTCCTTTGATGTCAAAGGGGAATTTTTTTTTTATGGCAAAGGGGGATTTTTCCCCCCTGGTATAATTATTCCTATTTTTCTTCCCCCTTTTTTAGGCACAAGAGATTCCTGCCAGATGCATGACTTGTGGAGGCAGCTCCCACACAAGGTATTTATATATTTATATGTATATGATGAGAACGTGCTATTGAAAGAGCTGAAGTTTCAGGCAGAAGATAAAGGGAATTTCCCATTTCCTACTTGTTACAGTGGAAGTTGCCTAGGAAGAGTCTGAAGCAGGACTAGGACCAAAAGCTGGGAGGTACAGCACTAGAAAGTAGCTCTTTAAGATAAGCATGTCCAGGGAAAATATCTGCTATTTAACACTATCACAGAGCAAGTTCCAATGCCTGGGAACCATCCCTGGCACTGCTTAAATTACAGGGATGGGCAAAGTGGATCTGCTACACTCTTGCATGTGTTTCCCATTGAGCATCTTGGGTGCTATTGGGATTGCTGGGATGTTCTGCCCAGATATAGATTTTAAACACTGGATAAAGCTCTAGAAGCAGGCAGCTGTGGGTAGTGCTAAGGCAGCTTTCTGTAACAGCCAGTAATGATGGAACAGCCAGGTTTACTCAGAGTTTCAATCAGCTGCTATGATTTATTAGGAAAATGGGGATACAAGTGCAGTGCTCTTTACTGAAACATTTATTAAATTGTCCACATAATCCAATTCTTTACTGCAAATGTTATTAGATAGTCCATGTAATCAACAGGGAAGTGCATTCTTGCTAATGCATCATTGCATGGAGACTCTCAGCATAACACAGTTTTTCTGGGAGTGGAGAATGAGTCCTGGGAGGCACTGTCCAGCTGTGCCCAGCAGTCAGGTCTGTGTGACTACCTGCCCAGTGATCCCCCTCTGCCCTGGGGTGCAGACTGACCTGCCTGTGCCTCCCACTGCTGTGCCACAGCTTCAATCCGGCCCCGGAGCACCTGTGCCCAGTCCTGTCCCCGCTCCAGGGGAGTGGACCTGGTCTCCATTGCTGTCAGGGCAGTGATGTCAGGGGGGATCTGGGGAACCAGGCCAGCTCTGAGAACGGCATCCTGAAATTTGGCTGCAGAGGCTGGAGCCAAGCAACACCGGGGGATGCTGGAAAGGAAAGACAAGCAAAAAAACCTTATGGTATAGGTGAGCTGAGAGCTGGACATGCTGCTGGAGCAAGGGGATAGTGATGCTCCAGTCCCTAATGCTCTGACCATGGCTCTCCCTACCTGTGTGGCTGTGAGTAGTGGTAGTGAGCAGCCACGGCAGAGTGGGGGCACAGCAGGTACTGGTTCTCCTCCCAGCAGCGCCGCATGGCTCCCACAATGTCCTGGTCAGAGGCTGAGCACGATCCCAGGGTCTCAGAGAGCTGTGGGGAAACAGGGGGGTTTGCACAGGACACCACCACCAAACGTGTTCCCAGCTGGGTTTGTGCCACAGGCACTCAGCAAAGCAGCTGGAAATCTGGAGGATGGGTTCCCCCAGAGACTGAAGGAAAAGGGGTTGCTGCTGCACCTAGGGGATGAGGCACTGCTGGAAAAAACCACAGGGATGGAGTGTGGGCAAGAGGTTTCCATCCACAGGTGCTGCGAGTGTGGGTGGGCAGGAGCCAGGACTCAGCTCCTCGCCTCTGCACTGCTACTTCCATGCTCTGAGGGAGTTTCTGAGGACTTATAAAATCCACCTCAGTGTAACAGCTCTTCTTGCTTTTAATAATAGAATTGTTTAGTATTTATCTTTCTGCAGCACAAGCAAGAATGGGCTCTGGGCAAAGGCTGCTCTGTGATGGAGAGCATATCAGAAATTGGACAGGAAAAGGAAGGATTTTGCACCTGGGCCTCTCACAATTCAAATCTTTGGTTTTCTCTTGTATCTCTCTCTGCTTTGTGTTTGTGCTCCCCTTTACTGTAAAAGCAAGGCTGAGTTGCACCAAACTCAGCAGACCAACTCCCAAACACCCAATTTGTGTCAGCATCCATTGTACAATGCTTCAGTGCATGGCCAAGGAGGGGCCAAATTCATATGCTACCTTCTTCTTTTGTGAAGATGAAGAAAGAGCATTCTTAAAAAAAAAAAAACCAACAACAAAAAGAGGTTTTTAGTATCTCCATGCACACACACTGATATAATACTTCTGTTCTAGCCTCACACTTAAATTTTTTGTTTCATACTCGCCACTATGATTTTTTTTTTTTTATTCTGGAAATGAATTGGGAATACCTGGTAGCAATAATCTCCTTACAAACACACACAGGCACAGTGTTGTGTGGGTGAGGAACTGACCTTTCTGTGCAAATTCTCTGGCAGCTTCAGCTTTTTTGAGATGTTGAATTGCTCCATCAGAGTTTTTATCAGACGGCTGTCAGAGCCCGAGAGCAGCCAGAGGATCCTCTCCACATTGTAAGGCTCCTGGGATAACAAAGCAACAGGTGAGGAAATTCAAACAGGGGGAGAAGCATCCCTGTGGATTCTCTGATATCTCATTAGGGCTGAGGTCCTACCACTGTGTTTTTCTTGGTGGAAGCCAGGGTGGGCTTTTTGTCTTCCCTTTGCTCACCTACATCCCAAGACAAGTCTTTGGGAACACAATGTCATTTGAACCTCTGATCTGTCAGAGCAGTCTGACAGTGACCATCAGATTAAAACAGAAAATGAAGGGATAACTGATGAATCAACAGCATGACCACATCTGTACCATCACTGTGAAGAGCCCAGGCTAATAACACACTGTGTATCGGAGAACCAGAAATATCCAGCTGTTTACTCAGTGTTGCAGATGCTGCTGTGAGTCACCCAGCTCCTGCATGACTTAATGAGACACCCAGCTCGCTGCAGGGCTGGCTGATAATCTCCACAAACTTATAGGGCACATACAGGGCCCGACTGGTCTATATGGCTGTGTGGCAATCAGCATTGCACCACTGCAGTAGAACTCTTGTGCAAGACCGTACAGGAGGGTCCCAAACCAACTTCTTTGCCCTGCCTCATTCCTGCACATTTATAAGCACCAAGAAATATTCACCCAGTGGTTTGGCCGAGATACCTCGTAGGGACAGACAGGACAAGGGGCACCAAATCACAGAGTCCTCATCTCACCTCCTGGGTTCAAGAGCTGGGTTTTGATGAACTCTTCATAACTTTTAGCAGCTGACCAGCTCCTGTCACCTTTTGTCATACCATCCTGTCCTACCTTGTCGAGTAATCAGGACTTACTCAGCCTTTTACGTCCTTATCTGGGTGTCTTATGGCCCCACTTCTGTTCTCCATCTTCCCACCATCGTCTCCCAGAGCCTCCAGCCTCTAATCTTCAGTCTGGTCTGGGTGTAGCCTGCCCTTTGCTCTAGGCTGTCCCTTCTTTTAGGCTGTCCTGAAAAGACACAGGTCAGCGTGCCTAGACTTCCATGACCTGCACCTGGAGGTGCCTCCAACATTGTGCTCCTGACACCCTTTCTCCTGTTCTTCCTTCTGGTGTTCCCACATCCTTCCCACATTTCCCCTTCACCTTCCATTCCCACCAGCCTGATTATAGAACACTGTGTTGACACCAGTAAGCTGAACTGGGCCAGGGCACCCGTGCAAGTACCAGCATTACCATCTAAGTAAGGCTTTTGCTTCTGTTCCACACCACCAGAGCTCTCCAGGAGAATGTTGAGACCCAGTTTGGAGGCCAGGTCATGCTGGGAACAAATTTCTGGAGTGTTGATATGACCTGCATGGTTCTTCCTGACCTCAGGGACAGAGAGCAGCCCCTGCTTGGGTACAAAGACAGTGTCTGCTGGGATTGTCCTGGGATTGCTCCTTACAAGGCTCATACACACCGGACATTCTGTTTCACCTTCAACTCTTCAGGCAGCATCTAACAGGAAAGTTTTCTGTGCTTTACCTTTGTCTGCAGAAGCAGCAACCTTAAGAGGCTGTACACTCTCCATCTTTGAAGGCTTCCAACACCCAAATGCACAAAGCCTTGAGCAATCCCACCTGACCTCAAGGCTGAACTTACTTTAAACAAGTCCCAAGAAGAGACCTCCTGAATCCCCCTCCAGAACAAATGTTCTCTTCAGCTACAGAATTTTTTTGCATGGATGCTTCAGAGTTGAGCTGAACAATGACCTCCTGGCAGCTGTGGAGGGGGATGTGCAGAGGGATTCACTCAGCTAGCTCCTCAGGAATCTCAGGAAATCTCCTCACCTGACTGCCCACAAGATCCCAAAGTCTGGCACTTGCTGACCAGTGCCACTGGAGGGAGATGGGCTGAGAGAGGAGCCCAGTTACCCTTGGAACTCTGAGAAGCCCCACAACTTCCTGGCTCAGGAGGAAAGCCAAGCTGCAGAGCACAGCCTGGTGACAGGGACATAGGGACTCAGTGACTGCAAAGCATGGCAGTCCCTCCAGACTCCCAGGTCCTTCCAGTGTGTTTGAACAGCTTTTGGAAAATCCAGGTATCTTAAGGCCACAGAGATACAATACCAAGGGTTTCCTGCTTTGATCACTTGTTTGGAAGCAGATCCAATCCTTGGGGATCCCAGGGTGGGAATGAAAGGGGAGGTATGTGTTTCCAGGTGTTTGCTTTCTGTACCTCTATGACTTTTCTTTCCAAGGCCTTTCCCTGCCTGCTGGGACTTGTTTTGCTCTGAGCAAGCTGCAGGCAGCCATGACTGAGGCATTTCTTAAGGACTTCTCGACCTCCTTCCTGGTCTCTCATCTTGCTCTTTGTGGAGCTTTTCAGAAACAAAACCCTTGAGACACAATGGCATTTTTAGTTCTCTAGTTGTCACATGTTGTGGAAATGTCCCTGTCTTGCTAAGCTTGCAGAGAACAAATGCCTGGAAACCCAGCACTCAACAACGAAGATCAGAAAGTCAAGCCCTGAAAAGTGAGGGAGAAGGTGTTTGATCTATCTCAGCTCAGCAGTCTGCAGCATAAATGGTCAATATGAGCCACACCTCCTAATGCATCATTGAGTGGCAGAATTTTACAGGTAGCACAGAGTACAAGATCAAAAAAACCCAATATTATCTATTTTTGCATTTTGGCCAGTTCATTACACACCTGGATATCCATGGCTGATGCTAACGTAGCCTTCACACTCCCTGCCAGTGAGAAATCCCCATGCTGAACAGTCCTATGAATGATGTCATTGCTGTTCACCACAGTAACAAGTCGAATTGGGAGACCCATTTTCTGGGCAATACAGCCAGCTAGGGAAAAAGGGTGAAAAAAATGCATGAGCGCTTGATGAAGAAACATTTGAAGGAGATTTAGCAAAGAAGTCATTGTACAAACTGATGGAGCATCTCGTTCGGAATCAGGCAGAAATTATATTCCCTAGTGGACTTCAAGATTCCTGACTTCAGCAGCTTGGTAGAGCAGAGATTATAAAATCCAGGGATGCAATGCTCCACCTGCCATTGAACACAGACCCTGGCTCATCTCCACTTTTGCTGGTGGATAGGCAAGGGAATGAGAGTTCAGGCAGCTGCCAGGCAAGCAGGAGAGAAGAAGATTTTGGGCTTTTGCCTCTCTGATGGCAGGCTGGAAGAGCACTGAATATAAAAAATCCTTTATTGCTTTCATAAAACAGTTCTACACCTATTTTGGGACTGAGGCAATCAAGGACTCTCATTTAGAAGGTCAGATTATGCAATTAAGAGTGGTTCTCCTGACCATGCATTATCATGCAAACCAGAGAGGACTAGGCAGGACTCCACACCTCTGTTAATGTCTCACTTAAGAAATTAGAGCCACAGTATTTTCCCTCTTTTCTCCATCAAACACATTCTGTCCCCTCCTAATGTGCCCATCCTCAAGATCGTTACAGTCATCATCAAAGGGTGGTTTGGGTTTTTCTGCACCTTGCAAATCATCAGTGACACCTAAATTGAGTAATAACCATACATGAGTAATAAAATATAAGTGGTTCTGAAGAAATCCTACCAGAGAGTGGGTGTTTTAATAAATAGCAATACCCAGTATCTGCAAAGTGCTTTTGGTCCATAGATCACAGCATTCTCTCTCTCTTATCTAACCCATCTTTTTTTCCCTTTACCCGTGATATTTCCTCCTCCTCCTGTTGGCACAACAATTTCCACCACTGGCAGTGGGGTGGTATCCAGGGATGAGGTGCACTGAAAGTAAGCATAGAAGTAGTGAGCAATCTGCACCATAATCCTGGACCAATTGACGGAATTCAAGCTCATCAGGTCGTATTTTCCAGCAAAATCGACATCAGCAAACAGTTCCTTGATTGGCTCATCGATTTCATCACTGTTCCCATGAGCTGTCAAAAGGAGAAAGGAAAGATTAGATATGCCAGCAGCAGTTTATCAGGCATGAGGTACTTCTGCTCAGAAATAGTGTTGCTCTCAAGCCCTGGGGTTTGCTGTGTGTAGGAGTGTCCCGAGGTGCCCGTCTGCCCTGGGGGCTGTGTGAACCAGGGCCTGAGTGGCACCCTGTGGATGTCAGGTGGTGTCTGCAGACACAGCACTCTGGGCTCTTGCTTCTACCAAATATAAGCTTGCCAGGAAGGCAAATGCTGCATCCCCTTGTGAGATGCCAAGGTGAGACCTGGCTGAGCAGAAGAGCCCATGGGAACTGAAGCAGCTCAAGCAGCCAGTGGATGCCGTCCACAAGGACAGCATGGTGGTAGAGAGTGAATCACCCATGAAGGCCAGAGGAGAGAGGGAAGGGGTGGCTCCAAATCCTTTTAGTGACAAAAAATGGTGCTGAATTTAGTTCAGCCAAACACCAACCACCTGCATGGAGGGAGCTCTGATGTACGGCCAGGAGAAAAGGAAGCCTTAAACTGCCTGGCTGTCAAACTGGGGATGTTGTCTCCTGTTAGCCAGACGTCTGGGCATGGTGATAACAATGACACAGCTGGCAGCAGCTGCTAAAGCTGCAAATCCCACTGAGCAGCCCCCTCAGACTTTTAGGGTCAAGATTCTGACACAGCAGGGCCATAAAGTGGACAGTCCAAACAGCAGTGCCAACCAGCAAAGACGTGGACGTTGTCTTCAATGACAGTGGTCATCTGAAGTTCCTGTGTCTGGGTGCACAGCCCCTTGGGCAGCAGAACAAAGATGTCCACGTTCTTCTGCCCTCTCACGCTCTCGATGGCCGAGCTCCCCGTGTCCCCTGAAGTCCCTGTTTCAAATTGAGGAAGCACCAAGAAAAGCAAAAAATTGCTGCACCAATCAAACCTGCATCATTGCATTTCAAGAAAAAGATGCAGAGATGCTCCATGAGATGCTTTTGGCCAGAGCAGCCACCTTGGCACTGCCTGGAGATTATGAGGCAATACCATCCTGGGGCATCTGTGGGGAGGGCTGTAGGATGATGGCTCTCAAGGTAAAGGCCTGCCCAAGAACCTTACCTCCAAGAAGTCATACTCACCCACCAGAATATTGACATGCTTCTGCTTTTTCTCCAAGAAATACTGTAAAAACTGCCCTGTGCAGGACAAGGACAGGTCCTTAAATGCATACGTAACACCATGCCAGAGCTCCAAAATGTTCAGCCCATCTTTCAGCCTGGACAGATGCACGACGTTCTTGTGTCTGAATCTGCTGAAGGCCCTCTCGATCAGCTCTAGAGGGGAAATGGTTAAATGGCCTGTTAAATTAGAGGAGTGTTTTTCTGATTCATGGATTCCTGTGTCTGTGCTCTTCATGCTCCTGGGTACCTTTCTGCACAACCAAAGGCCCTCAGTTGCTGGTGCAGTGACAGATGTCCAACAAGTTATTCGTAGTTACTAGGAATAAACCAGCCCAGCTTCATGGTGTTTGATAATTCTGTTCTAATTAACCCCAAGGGACATGCCACACAATCAGAAAACTCTATTAAAACATAAAATAGCGGAAACTCGAGTTTTATACCAATGTGCTGTTGAAACAGAGGTTGCAGCTGCCCTCTGGTGGAAAAGATAGCTCCTAAGTATCAAAAACATAAAAAAACAGATGTCAAGGCAAGCGTGAATCAGCAGAAAGCCCTGGAGGGAGTAGGACCATAACATCAACTTGTTGCTGTCACCAGAATCCCTATTCATGCACAGTGGACACTTTTTCCACTAGTGCCAGCAAGGGGACAGAGGACAGCAGGCTACAGAAAGGAGCAGGCAATGGTGCAGCCTCCTTCCTCTTGGGGGCTGTGAAGAGGATGGGGGAAAGGCAGGCAGACGCATCCAAACACCCCAAATCCTCGTGCACATCCATGCGAGCAGCTCCCTGCTCAGCTCACCATTGAGAGCGTTCCGTGGGACCAGCTTGGCCGGGACGAAGAGGGAGCACAGCTCCTTCACCAGCTCAGGGTAGGAGAGGCCGCTCCACCTTTGCAGGGTGTCCCTGTCCAGCGAGGGGATGCGCTGGGGCATGAAGAGGCCCCCATCAGGTGCATAGCCAGAGAAAAGGGCTCCCTCGAAGTCCACGGCCCCCGTGCCTCCCCGTGTGCTGACATACTCCATGGCTGCTGGGGAGACATCAGAGTCACTGCCAGCAACCCAGGGCACTCGCACACCAGGAACAGGCCCTCATCCCAAAACAACTCCCTCCAAAACTTCCCCTGTGGGCAGACAGAACTCCCCAGGGAACAAACCACCTCCTCCCACAGGAAGCTGGAGCAGCCAGGGTCAGTGCTGCCTGGGATCTGTGCCAAGCTTGGAGCCTTCTTGTCCCGCTTTCCCTCCGCCCTGCCCAGGGAGACACTTCCCGCCTGAGGAAAAGCCCTGACGGCGCAGAAGTCGCTGCAGAAGCACGTCATGACCCTTTGTGGGGTGTTTGCAAAAGCTGGAGCTTTAAATTTTTTTTTAAAAAATAAATCAATATGCTTCTAGAGCAGGCTGATTTTGTCCAGAGGGGTTAAACTAAGGACAGGATTTGACGCAGTGTGGGAAGCGCTGAGCTAAATCCCCCGGATTGGAGCAAATCCCACCGAGCGGCGGCCAGCGCGGCTGGGAGAGGCCGCGTCTCCCCCTGCCCTGGGACCCCTCGGCTGTGCCCACCTCAGGCCCCTGGGCCAACGCTGCAGCCCCTCAGCGCGGCTCCACACCGCCGGGAATGGCCAAACAAGCTGCGGCCGCCGCTTCCCGCCCGGCCACCCTTTGCACTTGTGCTCACGGAAAACTCGTCCCCGCCGCCAGCCGCCGGTGTTCCCGGTGCCACGGCGCAGCCGGAGAGACGGCCTGCAGCGAGCCTGGGAATGGGAATGCGTGAAAGAGACGGAGCTCAGCTGCTTCTGCTGGTGCCAGGAGTCGGGACAAGGGGCAGCAAGTGCGAGCTGCAGCTAGGGGAAAATCTGGTTAAATATTAGGAGAGAGCTTTTAACCTGACAGTGATCGGGCACGGGGGCATGGAGGGGAACTTGTGGTCTCTTGTATAACCCTGGAGGCACTTCAGTTTCGACTGGGAAAACCTGGAGACAGCTGATTAAACCGTGAGTTTGGATTTAAATTTGAGGTTGAAGGTGCTTAAAGAAGGGTTTGGGTCAGGAAAGCCCAGAAGTCCCTTGCAAGCACAATCAGTCTGGAACTCAGCACGGCTCAGCCGCTCAACAGCCCCGTCCCATCAACGGGGAAAGTGAGGCACAGGAGAGAGGAGACATGGGAGGGGTTGTGCAAAAAAATCCAGTTTTTCACAGGGAAGGGCTGTGCATCCCTTTGCTGCTTTTTATTTTAATATAATCATAGTTTTTTGAAGGTCAAGGTCAGCACAGGACAGGTGGCTGGTACAAACCCAGGACACAGCTCAGTGCTGAGGAAAGCAGGACTTCAGCCCAGGCAGGCAGGGGCAGAGGTACAAAGGATGGCTGATAACAGTGTGCTATGAGTCACAGAGCCCCCATCTGCAGCAAGAGACACGTCACCTGCCAAAGCACTGGAGTCTGACCCTAAATACATTACCTCTCTCTCATTGTACTTATGGTTCTAACTGATGCGATGAGAAGAATCTCTGGTAGCGAGTGGTGCAGTCACTGCCCTGGGCACTGGTGTGGAAAACGAACTTTGTACACCCAACATCCCAAAGACTCTTTCTGCAGGCTCTTCAGGTAGAGGCAGTAGGTAAATTTCAGGCTCTGGACAGAGCTGCCTTGTGATGGTGTTGCTCAAGGTTGAACAGGACAGCTGTAGCAGGGCAGAAAGCAAACAGAAGCTTTTTAATAATATATCTGAGCTCAAACAGTGGGCCAGAGCAGAGCACATCTCTAGGAAATCAGCTAGGAAGGGATCTACTTATCTATAATTATATAAATTATATTACCAACCAGCCTGCATCTCCCCACCATCTCTGTGTTCAGTATTCCTCATGACATTGCAAAGATGAAGCCTGAGCCACCCAAACCTGCTGTGGCCCCACAGTCCTCCTGTAGTCAGCGGATCCTCTTGTCCCATTGGCATGCAGTGGAGCACTTACCCTGTAATGGAGGTCTGTCCCCATTCCAGATGTGGATCCAGGTCTTTTCAGAAGGTTCTGGATAAAACAGCAAGACTGGACCTTGGTCTTCAGGGATTGGTCAGGCTAAAATCGATGGTGAAACCTCCCCATCACGATTCCTGGCATCACTGGAAGCTCCCAGGTTTACTTGGTTGCTGAGGGGAGTGGCTGGTATCTCCAAAACAGAGTCTCACCTCCTCAACATGCTCCAGTGGTAGCTGACACAAAAAACTGCAAATAGTATCTCTGGGCCAAACAGTGAAATATTATAAATAAAGGAACTAACAAAAGCTGCAGGATATTTGGTTTCCCTTCTCTATTTAACCTCTTCCCTTTCCCTTTCCCATGATGGTTTGCCAAGGTGAATTCAGGATTTTTCTTCCTTGCCCATATGGAGGCAGAGCACTCTTAGAGCTCAGCTCAGATTCAGACTAGAACAAGGACAGGATCAAACCCATAGGAAGAACTGCATGAGCTGATATTTTTATTACTGATGCAAGTATTTAATATCACCAATGTACATCTTTGCAAGGGTCATGCAGCACACTTCAATGAGACCTCACCTATTCCCACCAGATGGGACCTTATGCCTCTGAGAATTCACTTTCCATTTGTCTAATTCTTTTAATGTGTATTTTAGCTGTGTGAAATGACTTCATTAATACATCCCAATTTTTTTTCCAAGTGAAGAGCTTACAATGAGATTGATGATTTCTTCAGCATTGCATCCCTCTCTGGGATGCAGGAGCCCTGCAAAAAAAAAAAAAAAATTAATTACACCAGGATACCTGCTGCTCTGCATCTGCAAAGAGGCTGTTGCCACAGCTCTGCCCTGGCTCTATCAGCAGTGATAACCCTCATTAACAAGGTCAGTGGTTAATGCTGGGGTGCAAGGACTGCTGATGTGGCAGTCACAGAGGAGCACAGAACACAGCCTGGGACACAAAACAGGATGACAGTGCTGTTTACTTGGAGAGGTTTTCCAATGTTCTGCCCTGTGATTTCCATACACTCGAGTTTAGAGGGGCATTTCATTTTGGGTGGAGCTCTGAGCAGCCTGGTCTAGTGAAAGGTGTCCATGCCCATGGCAGGGGAGTTGGAACACGTTGATCTTTCAGATCCCTTCCAACTCAAACCATTCCATGATTCTATGATTTAGTCTATGATTCTTTAATATTATTTCAAATTTTTAAGAAAAGAGAGGGATGAGTATGCCCATGCTGCCTGTCAGGACTCATCCACTGCAGGAACATGTAATAGCCTCTAATTAGCCTGGTCTTACTCAGTGCCTTAATATTCCTGCTGGGATTTGCAATTCCACTTTGTCCATTCCTGAGCAGTTTGTGATCTCTAGACCTGTATTTGTAAACCCCAGCTAAGGCACTATCAGACTTTACCTTTTTTTTTTTTTTTTTTTTTTTTTTAAATGCATCATTTTTCATCCCTCCAGGTTGAATTTCCACAGCCTCTCCACCTTCCAAAGTGTCCCAAAGAGTGATGAGTACTGAGAAAGCAGAAAGACACGTATAACAGCAAAAAAAATTCCATTTTTTTGCTGCGCAAATCCTCCTAAAATTTCATGTCTCAGCCTCGAGCGTTGCAGCACTCAAAGACAAGCGCAGCAAAACTCTCAACTTCGTGTTTGCTGAGCAGCTTTTTCATCCTCCCGGGCCCCTCTGCATGTCCCAAGCACCAGAGGCGCGTTGGGTCGGGGTCCCCGGCAGAGCATCCCCAGGAGCGCCGTGGACCGGCGACTGTGCCGGAGCCACCGGTGAATCCCGGATCACTAGATGGCGGCAGTGCCTTGTGTCCAGGCATCCTGGAGAGGATGCACATCCCTTTCCCTGATCCCATCCAGCCTTTTCCACCCTCCCAGAGGTCCCTCCACCCAGCTATCCCAACAAAAGCCGGGAAACACCTCTCCAAAGTTTTGGAGCTGAAGGAAATGAAGCATTGGCAATGATTCGCAGCAGCAGGGTTGGATACAAAGCTGATGCAGGAATTCATTGGGGTGGGAAGGAGGTTCTTCGTATTCACCCATCTTCTCCCCAGAGAATCCCATCCTGGGATTTTATCACCTTCTTTTCAGCAAGATCTCTCCTGCCCCAGTGAGACACTCAGAAAAAGGCACACAGAAAGGACCCCAACTCTCATCCATGTCCGAAAAGCACCAAATTTAATTTTAAAAGCATCACATAACCCTGAGCAGCACAAAAATGTCCCCAAATCTAGTCCTGTCTCTGCCCACAAGCTGTCTGGGGGCTGAAAACCACACACAAACAAAAGCTTTCACACTTGTAAGTGACCCAGACACCACCAGGCAGGCCCAGAAAGGCAGTGACCAGGGTATTTGGGATTTTGCAATGCCATTTACTACCCTGTACAGAGTACCTCCCAGTGGCTGAGAAAAAATTATAATTATAGGAGCTTATCACTGGAGGTTGTTGAAGTTATATGTCCCCTGCCCTCTTATGTACAAAAGTATGAACATTCACAGAGAAAACAGGGAGATTCCAGGTAAAAAGTTGCAAGGTTCTGGCCAGAAATCGAAGTATTTCAGTTCTGCCTTCTCAGAGGTAGATCCACACCTTAGCCAGGCTCAGAATCTACACCAGGAAGGGGGCTAAGGAAGTCTGCAGAATGTCTGCAGCTGTGCAGGCAAACATGCATCCAGAGTTATTTCTTTGAGCCTCCTGTCAAGGAGGTATAAGACAGAAATATATGACTGTAAATAAACTAAACTGTACAAAGCTGCATCTTTATTACAGCAAAGGTGGCCCTTTCCCCCACTTTCTAAATCTAATCTAAATTGCCAGTATCTCAGCTGACGTGAGGCAGAACTTCCACATGGATCACCTCTTCTCACCTGCAAATGTGCTAATACAGACTTTTCCACCTCTGGTAATTTTGCAGGGCAAGGAGCTGCCAGCACATCAGTCCTTTTCCTGCATCTGGGTGCAATGCCCTTTCCTCAGAACAAAGTGTTTCACAACCAGGTCAAAGACATCTCTGTTGCTATTTGGGTCTTGTAGGCCAAAGTGCAGGACCCACTCATAAAGGCAGAGCAGAAAAGGAACTCAAGGAATTGTGCAGTCCTGGCATCCCTAGTTGGATATTGAGGAAGCTGTTACCTGGAGAAGGTTGTGCAATCTGGTTCTGCTGTGCTGAAGTTTACATTATACCCCTGAGCCACATTTTTATCAAGATCTGCAATCCCGCAGCATATGGACTCTACAACCCCCAGCTAGGGACTGGACAAGGAAGATGCTTTATCAGCATCTTTCTCCTGGTGACTTTGGGAAAGTCAGGCTCCGTAATGTGCAAAATGGGGATACCTCAGGGAGGTATGTGCTAAGGGAGGCACTTTGACTATAAAAACACAACAGGACCAAGTGAGACATGGACAGTGGCAATCCTGGGCTTTGTCCACAGCTCTGGTCTTGCTGGCACCATAGTTTTTCCCCATGGAGCACCTCTGTGGTCCTGAATCTGGTGAAAACTCAGTTGCTGTCAGACTCCATGCAGTTCTCTGCCCTCCTCGCAGGTGTGTCCTGCCTCAACACTGACTCTCTGGCTGGTGCAGTACTCTTGGCTCATTGCTTTCCCCAGCCAAGGAGCACCATCTGCTAGAGAAGATCTTGAGGGTTATTGCTTGAACTTTCCTTCATTTTACATATAGATTGTGGTTATAGATTTGTCTCAGGGAGAGACAGGAACAGGCTCCTCCCCATGCTTGTCTGGCCCCAAGATGCTCTCCTTGGCTGATCAGCTGCAGCCCTCTGTGAGGAGCTCTGAGTGAGCCACTGTGCTTGGTAAATCAGGATGAAGGGGAGCACAGCTGGACCGGTGAGTACTGGTCCACAGTGACAGCCAGGTGTCCCTCCAGGACTGGAGTTCACCTGTGGGCACTTGGAGGCTGCTGCCCTTTCCATGCCAACACACCAGTTCCTGCATTTGCTCAGATGAAGGATTCCTTTTCCCTACTGTGTCTCAGGGGCTCTTTATGTGCCCTGGATAAGAGGGAGACATTTGCACTGCAGATGTGTGGTGGGGTCAGATGCACCATTGGTTAAATCTTCACTGGTTCTGCTTTGGGAGTCTCTTCTAGACCTTCCTCACTCAAGAACATTGATTACTAATGGCTCCATTTCTTTCCTTACATTTTCTTTCCTTGCCCTGGCACAAACTAGTTCCATAAGCAATGAGCACCATTTTCAGTCATTTACCCTGACTCCATGAGCTTGGCTGTGGGATGGAGGGCAGCCTCATCCCACCAAAGGCCAAGCTGCAAGTATGATACACATCCTCTGAGAGCATAAGCAGAGGAGTCCCTGTGCCTGGAGAGAGGCCACAGTGCTACACCACAGATATTGGAGACAAGAGAATGGGAAGTGGGTGGCAGAGCCAGCAGCTTTATTCCTACTCTAATGCAAGATGCCAGCAGCAAAGTCCAACTCTTCTGCAAGCTCTGCTCCCCAGGTGATCATTGATAAGCAGAGCTAAGGCTCTTGTGCTATAAGTGATAGAGCTCTCTTGACCTTGAAGAAGCAATATGAACCCTTTGCTCCCTTTGGTACCTTTGCAATAAGATGACAAGGGCTGAGGGCTGCCCTTCTCTGAATATCAGGATCGATAGAAAACTTTATCAAGCAGCAGCTCTCTGCACAAGCTGCTGCTTTTGGCATTCTAATCAGGGCTCTGATAATGACATATCTAATCTAAACCTATATGAAATGGCGATTGCACATCTGCAGCTTGGAAGTTACAGCTTGGAGGCAGGAAACTCAGCAGATTGCCAAGAAAAATAATTCATTTTCTTCATTTTAAAAAGAGAAAAATCTGGGAAAGGTGCTGTATTTAATCTCAGTGCTGTCTTGGTAACACAGCACAAAGAAAACCAAGAGGGATGGAGAGCTCAGGGCAGCAATAGCATCTTCTCCATCCCATCCAACCTTTCAAAGCAATGGAGCCATGTGGCCTAATGAATAAACCTTTGTTCCTCAAGGTTCAAAATAATCATACCAGGGATGTGAAAACCTGGCAGCAGACCAAGTTCCCAGGTTCAAGGGCAGCAGAACCAACTAGTACCCAACTAGTACTCAACCCAATATTATAGGTTGAGACGGAGGGGAGCCCACCTGGGGATCTGTGACTGGAAAGCTTGTGACCAAGCTTTTAAAAAAAATGGCTAGGGGTTTTGAGATGTCCAACTGGACCTGCACTAGAAAAATCCCGGACTGAATCATCAAACGTCCTGGCTTGTAGCCTTTCACATTTAGACCAAGAAAATCCTAGTGTAGAGCCCAGCCCCAGCTTCCCAAAGCACTGAGGTGCTGGGCTCACTGAAGTCTGGGGAGTCCCTGGCGGGATAGATAAGAGAAGTGAGGTGATAGAGGAGAGATGCATGAAGACATTCCCAGACCTCCACAAGGCTGCCAGGCACCCTGCCAGATGCCTCTCCCTGTACTCTGCTTTGGCTGTAAAGTCATTTTTGTGGTTCAGAACTTAATTAAGAGTTTCAGTTTGAACTGGACAAGCCAGAGAGATTTGGGTTTTTTTTCTGTAGAAGCCTTAAACCTCAAAATCTAGGCATAATGTCCAACTCATCAAGAAGGAGTGCAGGTAGGAGGGTGGCTTCTCAGACACTGAATGGAAGTGAGAACTGAGCTCGGGAATCCCAGGGAAGGGTTGAGGGCATGTCATAAAAGGAGATGCAACTGCTTGACAGGCAGCTACAGAGGAGAGAGCCAAACCCTTCTTGGTTGTGGAAGATGTTATAACATGAGGCACCAGCCACAAATTGCAGTTTGGCAGGTTTGGGTTGATCACCTCTCCTTCAAGAGTTGGGTCTTGGAGACCCAGGATGAGTGCCCAGGGAGACAGAGAAGGTGGGGTTTAAAATTTGGGCAAAACCATGGCTGATCCACTGGTGATATTCTTACCTGAGAAGTTCTGCATGTTCCTATCTCTGATTCAGATGAAAAAAGCAGAAATAAGATATTTCAGTCTTTCTTTTTTTTTTTTCTTTTTTTTTTCCCCTGACCCTCTGCTTCTAAGACCCTTTGCTTTATTTTTGAAGCAACATAAAGACAGAAGTACCCACTGAGTTCCCTCAAGATGTAGCTTCCTCTGTAATTTTTGAGAATGATCCATGCCTTTTCTCTTTATACAAACCAGATTCAGGTTTTATGGTATGGATTTACTTTAATCAAATTATCGATTGACATGGCCTCATGTGAATGCAAATCAGGTGCATTTTCTTGGCCCTGGAAAGTTAAAATTATATCATATTTTAAAAGATGCCATATTCTGTTGAGGATATGTACAAGTATTCTGAACTTTGCTATTGAGATTAAGTTTATCTCACCTGCCATTTGCTCAGCAGGCCTGGCTAGATAATAATTACCTTAGCCAAATTTCATTCAATAAGCATTTTTCCTTTCTTTAATACCAACTGAATTTCTTTGCTAAAGAAAATAAAAGAACACTGAGTCCGACAGAACACAAAGAAGTTTTATTTTTGCTCATTGATCAAAAATCAGGTGGTCACATTTCCAAATTTTCTAACAGTGATCCATAGTCCCCACTTAAGCAATAGCAAATCAGGAGCACAAATATGTTATAGCTATTCACAGTAAGCTGAGGAGGAGAGGATACCTACAGAAAACAACCTGGGTTCCAAATGGGGTGAATTCTCTCATGAGTTGTCCATTTCTGTAAATGGAAAAACTTCTGCCCAGTTACCAAGAGAGTCCTGAACAACTATATTCCCCTTTTTAACACCTGATGAGTGACATTCAGCCCTTAGGACCTTAGTCTCCATGGACACTGTGGGCATGGGAACTCTGCAGTTTTTTCAAGCCTAATTTCTCTCCCCATCATGCAAAGAGAGGGAATCTGAATTGCCTGGAGGAACAGCCAGAGGTCCAGACCATGAAAATGTGGGAGGCACACGTGCTTCCAGGTGGCCCATGGCCAGAGAACATTGGCTGACAGGAGGCAGGGGTCTTGCAGCTCAGGCTGCTGCCAGGACACAGCAAAAGAGGTCAGTCACCACTGTCCCCATGAAGAGGACACCGAAAAGGGACATGTCAGCACAGCCCCATGTGACACCAGGCTATTCGCCTGAGGCAGGCATAAAAATGAAATGCAATTCCTAACACAACATCATTCCTGAGGGGATAAAATGGAAAAAAAGCCAAAAAGCTCTTTGGAGAAATTGCTGAGTCAAGCCACCTTTCCATGAATGCTCTCTGAACCTGCCTGCCTCCGTCCATAGTGGACACGGATGATGTCCCTACAAATTTTCCCCACTCCCAACCAACTTCATCCACTGTCTGTCCCACCAGCCAAGGTTTTCCCTCTCTTTCCTCATCTGGCAGACACAGCCTGTACTAATTACCCAGAAACTGAGGCTCACTACTGCAGCACAGAGAGCAGGGCTGAGGCAGCAGCAGCCGGACAGATGGCAGCAGAAGGCTCTGACGGCATCTCCAAATAGGAAGGAGATAGGTCTTTTTCCTTCTTATATATAATTTCACTTAAAAAAAAAAAAAGGACAAAGATGTGAACTGGCTTTGGGACAGGGAAGGAATTAATTGAGGCAAGAAGCCAAGCCTGGCAGTCCAGACACAGAGGAGGGCTGCTCAGATGCCATAAAGCAATCTAGGATGCTCAGCCAAAGGGACAGGACTGAAAGAGGAGCCCAGCTTGGAGTCCTTTGGAGGGAGGCTGCTGCTGTCCCTTCTTCTGATGTGGCACTTGGGAGAATTGCAGCTCCAAGGACTGGAATGCTTCTTTGGTACACGAGTGACTGTGGCTGCTATGGGGAAAGGAGATGAACGCGGTTTGGTAGATAATTAATGGCACCAGCTCTCTATCCACACAGGACCATAGAGGTGGAGCCTGGTTCAAACTGCAGTCTCCAAGTGTGCCAGTGCAAGGCCAGGAGTTGATTTGGAGTATTTTTCTTGGAGGACAGCAATGGGTTTGTGCTGCTGCTACATCTGGGTCACACCAAACTCCACCAGCACAGGTCTGTGAGTGAGTCAGTGCCTGCCAGTGTGCAGCCACTATTCTGCCAGTGCTAAAGACCTACCATGCACACACAAGTGAGCAGAAACCCCCCAGTGTCAGCCCCAGGGGACACACAGTCACCACATTCTCCTCCTCCAGATACGTGCTTCCAGACCGCAAACTCATTCGATGATTTGGCTCATTCCCCCGATAATGAGCCTCTTTGCACAATTATTATGTTTTTTCATCATTTGTTTATGGATGCCACATTGCGACCTCCATAAATGTATATTATGGGGTTTTTTCCCTGCCCCCACGTTGTAAATTGCAGTCTGTAAAATGTAGAGCAATTTATCACTGACCATTGCCCAGTTTTACGTTAATGTTTGAACATGCCCATAAACCAATTACATCATCTTACCTCTGGCCAACTTTTAAGGCAGAAGGATGATATAAAACCAAGCTCTGCTAACCAGCAAGGCACCTTCTCTTGTGTTAGGAGCACAGAGAGACTTTCCACCATGAGCTTCACTGGAAAATATGAGCTCCAGTCCCAGGAAAACTTTGAGCCCTTTATGAGAGCCCTTGGTAAGTGCCTGCATGTGCTATGTGCTGCTTTGTCTCTGCAGATCCCACTGATTTTTGGGATGATGTGCTGATGATGTAGGTTGAGGCATCTCTGAGATTTCCTGTTTCTGTCTGTCACCTTGTAATTATTGGGATTTAAAATGTATTTGTGTGGAGACATGATCTCAAAATAGAAGAGAAAGCGTCTCTCTGGCTGGGGCTGGGGGTCAAGAGATGTTGGCTGAAGTTTTATGGCTTGCAGAAAGTCAGTCCTGGCAGGTTCTGCAGCCACTGGCTAGTGTGACTGAGTGCTGCACACATGTGATAAGCCAGCAGGACCTTGGTGGCTTAGAGGCACTGCAGATCTGCTCCATCAGGCTGTGAAATTTGAGGGCAAGCAGGACATGCTCAGACACTGTGCTGCAATGCTGCCAAGCCTCACATCCTGCTGTTCATCAGAATAGTTGGTGTTGTTTAAATGCTAAATGATGAATGTTTCTGATAGATTTCCACTTGTGTCTGTGACAGGGAATGTGGTCCTGCAGGGATCCAGGGGGTTTGCACTATTTCTGCACAGTTATGTGCCAGAAGGGCTCTACCTGTCATGTCACCTTCAGGCTTTGGAAGAAGATTTTATAAGCTGGTTCTGAGGAACCCTGAATCAAAAAAACCACTTTTTTCCTTATTCTGTCTTGATTTAATCAGTTTTTCCTTGCCTGTCAGTGAAGGAGGGAAAGCAGGATTTATTCTTAGACAGAGAGGTGATGTTTCTGCTCCCAGTCAGGTCAGCAAGACATGGGACATGTCTAGTTCCCACACAAAACTCAGGATGACAGTATTAATCTTCCTCCCCAGCAAACTCAGGGACATATGGCTCTTGGGGAAGCATCATCATTGAAAAGTTTTTCCACACTGGAATAGAAATTTTCCCAACTGTAGGTCCCCCAATCCTGCTACATTGATTTGTTCAGCGGCAGCAGTCTGCCCACAGATGGCTCCACTCTTCACTCAGTGTCTCTTGTTCCTGGACAGGGCTCCCTGAGGAGCAGATCCAGAAGGGCAAGGACCTCAAGAGCATCTCAGAAATTGTGCAGGATGGGAAGAAGTTCACGATAACCGTGACCACTGGCTCCAAAGTGATCAAAAACCAGTTCACCGTCGGGGAGGAGAGTGAGATAGAGCTGATGAATGGACAGAAAGTGAAGGTGAGTGAGCAGCCCCTCCTCTGCCAGGGCCATGGGGGGTCAGGGACATTAAATTTCCTTTCCAGCCATTCCCTCTGAGCAAAGAGACTGATCATACCACAGGTATTAATTAATGTACTGCATTCCTGCAGAAGAAGCCTTGCATTTCTGTATCTGTTTTAATAGTGTTTGGAAAACACTAGAAGGCAGCATTTTGATATTCCATTTGGAAAAGGAGGATAGAGATGCTTTGGTAAAAAATTTTGTCAGGAAGAGATCTGAAAGATTTGAGGTGGGAAAGGATTGACTTTTTGTCATGTTGCAACACAAAACATACCTCTGCCTTAATTTTGTTGACTCAAAGGTAGTGCAGAAAAAACAGACAATAAATTGTAAACCAATAAATCTCTCCTTTTAAGTCCCAGTAGCTGTTAGCTTCTCTGCTTGCTTTTCCCACTGCTTCAGGTTACCCTGGGTGAGATGATTTGGCAAGGTGAGGAGTTACCACCCTTGAACTTGGGTCAGCTCCCATTCCTGGGCATCAGATTCCAAAGGTTCACAGAATGTCAAAGCAACACCGCTGGCAAATACTGCCTCTCATCTCTGCCTCAGGAGAATATGGAATTGCAGGGACTTTTGAAAGCAGGAGAGATGATCACCAAAGAAATGTCCCGTGAATGGGGCTCTGAGAGCTGTACCATCTGTGTCACAATTTCCAGCATCACTGCATTCCCTTTGCCATAAACCAGGGGCAAACAGTTATTAGAAGAGTTTTAGCCTCTGTACATCAGCAGCTCAGGGGCAAATGAACATATCCTATAGCTGGGCAGGAGAGATAAACAGAAATGGGCTTTGCTGTCTTATTTATTTGATTAATTTCATTAATCAGTGACAGCTGCCCTGGGGGTGCTGGTGCTGTCACCAGCGTTTTCAGATGTGCAGCTTAGGTGGCTACAGCAGGGGAAGGACAAAATGCAGGGGTCGAGGTGGTCTCCAGCAATAACATGGATGCTTCTGTCTTCCACCAGGTTGCTGTGCAGCTGGAGGGTAACAAACTGGTGGCAGAGGCGAAAGGGATGAAATCCGTCACGGAGCTCAACGGAGACACCATCACCCACGTAAGTGCAGAAGGGCAATGGCTGGAATAACAGAGCTGCCCTCAGGGCCTGGCCCCAGGGAGCTACAGAGGCACTGGGAGGTGCTGGAGCAGAGCACATGCTTGCACACAGGCTCTGCAGCCAGGAACTGAAGGCAGTTTCTCATTAGAGTATGATTCAGAAAGTGCTTTTTAAGACCCCAGTTTAGGCACAGCTGATCAAAGTTTTGGGTAATGAGGGCGTGTTCTCACCCACCCAGAGGAACAGGTATGTGCCAGAGCTTGGAGCTCTTAGAGAAAAAAAGGTGAGGCAAACTGATCCCAGCTGAGGGATACCAGCTTATACCTGCTTTGGGGTATTCATGAAGAAATCCAAAGCTTAAAAAATTCAGTTTATAAGAGATAGACTGCAGATCAGTCCTGTTTTGATTTGCAAGACCAGATCCTAAGAACAGTTTGGAGCTAAATACCATGATGATCCTTATGTGTGCCTTCCAACTTGAGATATTTAACAATTCTACAAATTCATAGAAAGCTAACACTTTCCATTTCTTTTTCAGACAATGACCTTGGGTGACCAGACCCTCAAGAGAGTCAGCAAGAGGATCTAGACATCTTACACCTGCCAATATTTTATGGTGTAAAATGTGTCCATTAAAATAAAATTTATATTGAAGCCTCTTCATTGTCATCAGCCTCTTCACTGCTGCTACAAATAGACACAAGCCTCCAAAGCTCATGGAAGCAATGGTAGAAATTGGGCAACAAACTGAGCTAAGGGTGTGCTCATGTTGGGGAGTGGAGTTGAGGCAGGGCACAGGCTCAGAGCCACTGAGTGACACATGCTGAGGAATGTTCTTCCAGCCCTTTCCTGGGGACAGGTGCCAGCATCCTGCTGGGGATGCCCCGGTGGATCCTGCACCCATGGCTGATCTGGGCTGAGGAGCACTGGGCAGGAAAGGGCTCTGTTCCCTTTCCTTACAGACATGGCCAAAGTGATCAGAGTGAGCAGCAGGGCCAAAGAATTTGGGGTGGTTTAGGTGGAGTTAAGGGTGCGCCAGTGATCCTGTTTGGAAAGCTGCCTTGGGAAAGAAACCTGCACGGGCTACCAGCTGCTGTCTTCATCCTCGCACCTCTGCAGTAGGATCCAGCCCTTTAGGCTCTGGCCACCCCATCTCCATCTCCTCACCCACTCCTCCCCACCAGCAGGAGGGTCACAACTGCCTTCACGTATCCAGTGTGTGTTTCACCACAAGCTGCACCTGATAAATTGGGTTGAACTGGAATTAAACACTTCTTCCAGGGTGAAATATAGGTTTTCTGTCCTGGCAGGAGATGGGCTGGTTGTTGACCAGAATCAAAACTTTGGTTGAGCACCAGTCATCTCCTGTATTCTTGCTTGGCACTTCAGGCCAAATGGAGATATGGTTCTCTGCTGCACACAAGAAAGGGAATTCTTCCCTCTTCTCTGCCTTTTCCAAGGCTGGTGCCAGGACTCCTCTCTGCCCAGGAAAGGTTTTCATATTACAGATCAACATTGATCCTCATGCCAAGAACTGAACCAATATGGATTATTACACAGGGCAGCAGAGGGACCTCACAGACAAATGGAAGGGCTTAGCTAAACAGTGCCTAAAAAGCAGATGTTGGTCTTTAGTGAACTCAGATCTTGCAAAATCACTGAGAAATGTCAAAGAGGAAAAGCCTTGGTTTTGTTTTTTTTGCTATTGTTCTGAGGAGCAGGTAGGGGATCCTTGAATAAACCTTTTCCTCTCCTGGCTGCCACTGAAAGTCCACAGGAAATCAGTTGGATCTTGAGACATATGGGCAGACAACAAATACATTTTTTTAATCTAGAAATCCAACTTTAGCCATTTGACTTCTCTTTAGTTCTGCTGGCAGTCCACTGGCAGCTGGTCTATGGACTATCCCTTTTTTCTTCAGTGCAAAATTGATAAAACACCTAAGTTAAAAGGCAGGTGTTTTAAGGGATCAGAGCCCCAACTCACCCTTAAAGTGAGCGAAGGTGGAGTTCCCTCCTTGGAAACTGCTTGTCCAGTTAGAACAATCCACACAGCCAGTGCACTAAACTATAGCAACTGGCTTCTGGCATGGCCCCACATCCATCACTGCATTTTCTGATTTGTAACTAAGGAGAATAATTCATCTCGCTTAACTTATCTTGATGTAAGGATTCCAGTTAGTCTCATTTGCAAATTGCCCACAGTTTGATGTTGCACCTGTGCCAGCTGCAAAATCATTTTCCAGCAGTTTTTCATCAAAAAAAAAAAAATTATTTAACACAAAACACCATCTGTGAGTCTTGTTCAGGTTGCGTTCATTGCCCACAGGTGTACACAACACTTCTTGGAACTGGCTTCCTACTTCTCTCATCCCATGGACACCACTGGAAAGAAATTATGTCATCCCAAGGAAGTGGTAGAACTCCTTAGGAAAAATCAATCAAAATTTAACAAAGGAATTCAGAATCAGAACACGTGTAGAGAGAAACAGGCTACCAATAAAAATGTGAATAATTTTATAACAGGGTTTTTTGCTTTGATTATTTAATGCCTTAGTGGTAGAAAAAGGGATGTTATTTCTGCCAGGACCTCTTCTGTTTTAAGGCCTCAGGAGAGTTTTCAGGATGCTCCCCCAGCAGGTCCATGCTGTCAGATGTGTGCCACTGGAAACTGTCCTTGTGGATAAAGCACATTGCTGTATCACATTCCCAGTGTTTGGAAGTGCCACAGGTGATGTTACCCTGCAGGCATGAATTGCTGCCAAGCTCTGGGTTCATTCCTTTTTGTGGAAGAGGCTTGGTGCATTCTCATTGCTGGGTTCAGGCATGACTTGGATCTTCTGGTTCTTGAGGGCAGCTTCCCTCATCTTGTAATACATGAACTCGTTCTGCTGGAACATGCGCAGCTCCATCTCCGTCTGGACACGCATCACCTGAGGGACACACGCAGCAGGTTACAAACCCTGGCACACAGGGGACCTCAAAGCAAGGGACTCAGCATCAGGCACTGCCCCCAAGGGATGTCCTAGGCTGTGCAGTGGCTGAGGCACCTTGCCCTCAGTGTCAGCAGGACCAAAGCTGACTGGACACAGAGATTCTGCTCCTTTCTCACTCTTGTTTGCCTGTGTACTGAGGAAGGCATCAGCCTTTCCTGCATCCAGCTTTTCCACAGGCTACAGGGAAGCCTCATGCTCCTAAAATCGATGCAGGACCTAGAGGTGATGCTGTGCAGAGCCAGGAAAGGAGTGTACTTCCCATCCACACCCTGGGCCTGACCCTTGGGGTGACCCATCACCGGGGTGGCAGTCACCTCAAGTGGGAGAAGAGGGCAGCTCAGTCCCACAGTTGCACCCTTTACACCCCAGGATTCATAATCAGCAGTTGTTCCTAGTGCTGCATTACAGCAGAGACTCAGAAGGGATTCTAGGATACATTTTTACAGCCATCTGTGCATTTATTCAACCCTTTGTTTAGGAGCACAGAGATAAGCATGTGCCATATACCCACTATTTTCTTCCTAAAATGTGAAGGGAAACACAGAAATGGTAGTGCTGTGTCTCATCCTTTGCTACACATATGGAAACAGTCAACAGGTTGGCTTTAGGTAGTAGATATTAATTTTTCTGAAGATATAAAATTGCACTACTAAAGCTTATAGCTCTGCTATATGGGGACTAAGATATCAATAAAGGATTTCATCTGGCATCCTATAATTTTGGGGGTTAATAAAGGAGAATGGTATAAAGCAAACAGGTCACATGAGGTGAATTAGGGGCTAAAGAAATGATAGATCCCCAGCTGCAATTGTAAATAATTCCTCACATCTGAGCAGATGTATTTCCCTATGGTATCCACTCTTGACACTAAGCTAGGAAATGCACTTATCAGTCATCTGAGGAAAAAAATACACTGCTGCTGAGGAGTGGGGAGGTAAATAAAGAAGAATGGACACCAATAAAGAAAATCAGGTGGTAAACTGGGCACATCCACCACATGTAATTTGATACACTCAAATTGCAACGTCATCCATCTGAGAGCAGTGAAATCAGCCTGTTGGAAGAGTGGGGGGCTCTGTCTTTTGGCACAGCGAATTCAAAGAAGATCCAGAGGCTCAGCTGCCGTTTCTCGTGTATGCTCTGGTGCAGAATAAAAGCTGTTTGTCAGGGATGAAAATTTCCAATAAGAAAGGATGTGCATTTCCCAGTAGAATGTAACATAATCTAGATAAAACCACAGCAGTAGTAAGAAGCCGTCAGCACTTTATACATCACTCAGCTCTTGGGGGTTGTTGTTTCTATGGCTTGACTGTAATCTTGCCCAGACAGAGAGCAGAGACAAGACAGGAGATGACACCTACCTCCAGGTCTTTGGTAATTGGGTGGGAAGGTCCATGGGTTATCAGGAGAATGGCATAGGCTTTACAGATCAAGCCATGGCCAGCCTCAATGAGGCCAGCGTGCCAGTGAGTCACTCCTGCCCGCATCACGGCCATCCCCAGCTGAGCGTTGTTGGGATGGTAAATCTTCCTGGGAAAACATTGGGTAATTTTAGTTCAGGAGAAATCTGGGTTCCCAAAAGCGTCACTGACATGATATGTTTGCCAAAGAGGAGAGAGTTTACTTAGGTGAAGAGCCTGTTGCAGCCAGTGCCCCCGAAATGTGCCCTTCTTAGAAAGGGGCAAGGACACATTACTCAGGGACAGAGCTGTACAAAAACATTAATTGTGAAAGATGGGATGTGAACTGGGAAAGTTCAGCACCTGGCTTGGAGAAAGCCAAGCTCTGTCATCTCATGCCAAGACAACACCATGCTCTGTCAGTATTTTGGCACAAACAGAACACAGATCTGACCTTACAGCTCAGCTGGCACCAGCTTAGCTTGACACACTTAGTGGGGTAACAATGCAACAATCACTGGTTTCTCATTCAAAGCAAGAAGAGAAACAGGTGGTTCCAGAGACTCCAGAAATGTTCATCTCACCCTCTGCAGATGCATCCCTTCATCTGAGAATTTTCAGTGCCTAAGGTGTTACATCCAACTTTAAAAGCTGAAGCAGATTTAGAAGCTGCTTGGACTTAGCTGAAAACCTGCCCTCAAGGGCTTCTTTGGAATTTTGAATTGGCACTTAAAGCAAGAAAGGAAACTACTGAGGTCCTCACCATGCTCTGAAAAACTGAGGAACACAGAGGGGAAGGAATTTTCTCTCAGTCAATTATCTCAGCACCAGGGCTGGGACATGAAGTTGCTTGTCAGGCCTGCAAGCCAGGGAGGTGACTCTGTCACCCCTCTGCAAAAGAACAAAATATAACAGACCTTTTGGGGTAGAACTGATCAAAAAGACGAGTAGTGAGTGTGAGATGCCCTCAGCAGGAGAGTGAATGAGATGACGGATTACACTTTTCTCTCTTCTCTACAATTTCCTTTATTTTTCTTTCTTTCTTTTTTTTTATTTTTTTCTTCTGTTAAATACTCATCAGTCCTGTCATAAAACCTCAGTAATAATAAACCACATAGTTTTTAATGTGAGGTTTACCCTGGATCTACGTGAACTAAACCTGAATTTCTTTATTCTCACTAAGCTCTTACCACAGGAGTATATAATTAGCAAAGAGAAAATCCATATACTATTCAGGAGTGATGGGAAATCTTGAGAGAGAGTCATCTGACGTGGTTTCTCTTTGACCTCTCCTTCCTGCAGGGTGCAGGGAACAGGCCATCTCCTGCAGTCACAGCCTCTTTGTCCTGCACCCAGGCTCTGTATCTTGTCATCAGAGGAGCCCTGAGATGCTTCTGAGACGAAACAAAAAGGCCAGTGGACGATGTTCCTGAACCATTTGCCAGTTCCAGTTTAGTTAATCAAAGTGTTTGGGAGCCCTTGAGCGTTTAAGAAGGGATCCCTCTCTGTCTGGTGGTACAAAAAGGTCCCCATATGAATTTCACCACCACTGTCATGATGGGAACAGATAAGGAAATTATTCCTGTAACATGCTGCTTAACATGGCACGAGCACAGAGAGCTGCCAGAGGTAGGGCACAGACTCACAGGTAGCCATCCACCATCCTCTTGGCGTAGTCAGCTGCTTCCTCAAACATCTGGAGGTAGGAGAGCACCTCGGAGGCAATGCTGAGGATCCTCAGCAGGTAGATGTTCGTGTCCCCCAGCACAGGCTCCTGTTTCTTCAGGCACTCACGGCACAGCTTCACAACCTGAGTGTGGAGGAAGGGTGAGTCCAAGCACCTTCATGCCTGAAGCTACCACACCAAGACTCTGTGATTTGCACAATCCATACCAGTCCCAGAGGCCGAGTCAGCCTCTGTGAAGTTTGGGGAAGAGAGGTTGTGCTTTGATTTGTTGAGAAACATCAAGCTAGAAAAATGATTGGCACTCACAGCTTTCTCTACCGGGGTTACACTCCTAAAATTGGTGAGGAAAAAGTGATGTCTACTGCTCAGGAGAAGAAAGACTCTGGGAGGCTGGGTATATTCAGATACCAAGTGCCTGTAGGACTCTTATAGCCCAATGCCATCCACCCAGCCTCCTGAAAATATTCAGTGCAAGGAATACTCTTAATGACCCCTTGGAGCTGGAGACACAGAGCTGCACTGACCTAGCTGTGAGTCAGTGTCCAGATTTCTGTTCTAAGGAGCTTCAGCCTTTTCCCAAAGACTGTTAAAACCCAGAGGCCATTACTCAACATGGAGTGCTCTCTGAGGAGAACAATTAAATATTTCCTGGGTGAGCAAAAGAGGGAGAAAAAAAGAAATTACTTGATCTCTCTCACCCGTTGCCCTTGTAGCTGGGGCTCCAAGGTAGGACATGGTTCATCCAAACCACACACCTATCCTCAGCACTCAACAAATCAGCAACACAAAGCACCTGTTGGTCTTGTTCCACTCCCAAACCCACTGTCCTTTTTGTGAGGCAGAGCTGGTTACACCTGCCTTGTAACTCATGGGTTTCACCCAGGAGCCCTGGATTCAACACCCATGTCAGTCAGAGGTGCTGGAAGTCACCTGAATGTCCTTGTCATCACTACAAAAGGAGTTAGTCTGGGATGCCTCAGGCATGGCTGTACTTTACAGTTGTTTCATCCCTAAACCATGAATGTAGAGGGGGCCAAGGCCTCCTTTCCCAGGCAGTGTGTGTGCAGCAAGAGAGAGAAATGCCAGGACTCACCTCGTGGTATTGTCCCTCCATGCGAGCCTTGTTGATCTTCTCCAGCGTGTCCTTGGAGAACTGGATCACCTCCTTCACTGTGTCTGCAGAGGGCTGGGGACAACAGCAGGAAAACCAGTGAGGAAAATGCACTGCCTCACACATGCCAAAATATATTGGTTGAAAGAATGCTTGGTCTAAATCATCTTAGTGGGATGCTTCCCACACCACCACTTCCTACTGCTGTTTGCAAATACCAGTGTGCCCCTCAGACCTGCCCAAGGCTGGAATGGGCTGCAATGGCCCCAGTTCCAGGTCAAAAGGTGAAGGTCCTGCTGACTTCAGTGAGTATTGCCCATCAGGGTGATGACCATGTGTCTCTGACATGCATGACTATGTTCCTCAACTCTTCCTGCCACTCTTCCCCTCTGGAAAAGGACAGAATTCGTCCTGCAACAAAGAGGTCTCATGAGATGCCAAAGAGGCTGTGAAAGCCACCAGCTGGTGAGTATCAGGTGCTCTTAGTGCAGCTGCTAGAGAGAAATGAGGCTCTTGAATGAGAGATCTGTGGAATAGGACAGATCCTTGAATTTTACCTACCCTGAGAAATGCTGTCATTAATTCCAAATACCCTAACATCACTGAGCTCAGATTTCAGCTGAACCCAGATAGGGAAATGTGTTTTCCAGCACACTTCAAAGAAGTTTTTGTGTCACCATGCATTTAGAGACATGAAGCACATCTAGGAACAACTAGCAAAATACTGATAAGCTCATAATTAGCTGCCTCCTCTTTCTTCCTTTAATACTGAAATATAACAGGATATCCAGCTCAACCATTCATCTACTGCTTCTCTAAGCCCTTAAAATTTGCATTCTCTGACTATTCTAGCTATCATGACCTTCCTTTCCATAAATGAGGAAATCTGAACTCAGTCCACAGTCACATGACTTTGGGAATTTTTGGGAAGAGCCTGGTCTGGAGACACAGAGCAGAGCCAGCAGCCTCTTGGAAAGACCTCTTGGTGTAGATAAAAAGCAGAGTCCCAGCATTGCAGTGAAGGGTGCAAAGACTGGGAGGCAAGAATTTAGGGGTGTCCTATTGTCTTTTTTCCACACTTGGTCAATTAGATTTTTGAGGAATCTGAAATTCATCTAGTTGGGAAATCCCCTTCAAAGTTTAGTATTGAAGGAAAACCCATAGTTTTCAGATCCACTTACCCCTATCTGTTTACAGATGCATTTGTGTTATGAGTTACTATTCTGTAGTGTTATTCTGAAGCTGTTGCAGCTAATCAGATTTGGGCAGCTGTCTGAGCAGCACACGGGGTGTCCTGAGGCACAGAGCACGTTCAGAGGCGATGTTAATGTCAGTGCAAATCACATTGCTGTGCTCTCTGAGTCAGGACTCCTAGAATAAGGACTCTAAGCAGCATTGCCATGGTGGCTTTGTCTAATAAAAGTCCTCCCTTGCCTTTACTAGACTTGTAAGCCAGTTGCCACTATAAACAATGGAGCCTTTGCTGCTCTTTGGAAGGGGTGAAGGTCGGAGCAGCTGTTGGGGATGGAAGCTGTCCATCTCCCATGTATTCCTAGCGCTTTTTCCACACAGCTGTGAGCGCTGCTGCTCCCAGGCAAGTGTGCCTGAACTCAGGAAATGTGACACAGCCAACGTGCTCTGCGGGTGAGGTCAGCCTGGATGCTTATTGTCTGTGGATAAGGTGTATTTTTAATAGCTGAAATCATGCACCTTACATACTCACAGGCTTTTCTTGCACAAGCACTTCAGAGTGTGGAGGACATTCCCCCAGAAGTGCAGGTTTTCCTGCTGTGTGCTGCACAGCACCTCTAATGCTCACAAGAAGAGGATGGTGCATGTCTAGTGGAAGGGTGTCCCTGCTCATGGTAGGGCAGATGGAATGAGATGAGTGATAAGGTCTCTTCCAAGCCAAATCATTCATGGTCTCACTGTTCAGTCAAGGCTTGATAGCAGGTGTTGAATGAGGGATGAGATTTCTTTTATGCTGTCTACTGGAGAACGTGTTCAAAAATACTCCTGCACAAAGCCACATAAAAATCCTCCTGCATCAGAGAACTGAGCTCTGGGAAAGCTTTATATCATAAGTGGAGAAATACAGTAGTCAGGATTAGCTGTAAGATGAAGCTTGATAATTTAAATGGGGTTATATACCAGAGTCTTTTGCACCAGAGGAGAACTTGACCCAGCAAGGAAAGGGTCTCCTCTAGTCCCATCTCCTGTCTCCTGTAAGGGAGCTCCCTTATATCAGCTCAATACTATTTCTCTAAACCTTTCTCAAGAAGAGATTTACACTCTGCAATATCCAGCTGTTCCTGGATGCCATCTCTCTGAAAGAAGAGTTACAGGATGAGCTTAGTTTCTTGGCACCTCCTGAGAGTGAGGCTGAGTTCTGTGCTCCTTCCCAGGAAGCTGCATGTCACTGGGCCTCTCCTGGTGGCACTGCTTCTGTGAGGTCACATTTCCTCTCCTGGTGGCACTGCTTCTGTGAGGTCACATTTCCTCATCCCAAATTCTCTGTTTTGTTTCCCACCTGCTCCACATCATCCCCTGAGCTGTAGTGTCTGATTCATGGTGTCACTGCTCAACAGTGCAGATCAATGGCTTGTTGATACCCTTATTGCTCTGCCTTGCTTTGCCTTCCCTTATACACTTTATAAGGTTTGCAGGAGCAGAAATCCCCAAGCTAACACTGCCAGAGAGCACAAAACCTATGAGCAATTACATCCTTGGGCAGAGGAACTAAAAAGAAACTCTTAGAGCTGCCAGCACACTCATAAACTGGAGCTCCTGGCCAAGAAACACATCCCAATGCCAAAAGCAAGACACAGCCTTATCCCCTCCTACTCGATGACTTGTGAGACCTCCAAGGAAAAGAAAGATTTCTTTAAAATGAGCAGTTAAACATGTTAATTCCTCACAATCAGTCTGCCCAGAGCAAGCATGCAAAAATGTCAAGTGATGGTGCAAACTCCTTGTGGCAGGCCTTTGCAAAGAGGGACTGGAAGTTCAGGCTTCCCACATTCCTGGAGCTGGGATGATGGCACAAACCACGGAGTTTCAGCAGCACTCATTAGTCCTGTCACCATGGATCACCTGCAACGCATTTCTCTTTCTATGCTCAAAATGTAGGTTCCCTTGCAGTTTCTCAGGGAAAGAACAAACAAACAAAAAAAAAACAAAAACAAAAAACCCCAAAAAAACCCCAAAACCCCCCAAAAAACAACCACCAAAAAAAAAAAAAACCCAAAAAAACCCAACCCAACACCACAATCTAAATGCCAGCATTTTGCTCAGCTCTAGACCTAATTTTCCCATATTTTTGTGTTCTGCTTCTTGATGGACTTTTGCCAAAATCTGACTCTGTTCCTATCATGAGTGTCCCCATGCTGAGAAAACCACAATCCTAGAGACTCACAGATGCCTTGGCAGAGGAGATGCAGCCACCACTGGGTTTGGACGCTGCAGGACAAACCATACCTTGCTTTCCCCTGCCTTCACTGCCAGCATCAGGTCATCCTTGAGCTGTTTCTTGCAATGCTCACAGGTGCAGTCGAAGTAATATTGCTTCTTCAGCTGCTTCCGCCGCTCCTCGCTCAGGTTGAGGAAATCCACGTAGGAAACTGTCAGCTCATCCCCCGGGGCAATCTTGTTCAGGGCCCGCAGCTCGATCCTGAGGGCACAGGAGGTGGGATGTGCATTTGGAGAACCAGCAGAAGCAGAAGTGCAGCCACAGAGCCGGCAGGGACAAATCCTGCAGCCTGCCCTGCCTTGCAGAGGTGAGCCCTCGCCCTAAGGCACTGCTTTAAGTCTTCAGGGAGGCAGTGCAGAGGTGGACAGCAGGCTGGTTAACTGAATACAGAGCAAGAACACAGTCACACCAGTTTTTCCAGCCCCTCTACAAGTCCCTGGCAGGGATATGTAAAGGTCTGAGCTATAAAGAGGTTATGGCTCCTTTATCTATATAGGGGCTGACCTTAGACATCAACTTTTAGTTTGTTGCAGGAGATCTCACCAGAAGAGAAAAAAAAATGAGGTCAGAAATACACACCAAAATGCTGAGTTTGGATTTTGGGTCTTTTTTTAAGTACTGCTTTGCATGCTACCCACACACCCCTGGCTATACTCCCAGATCCCGAGCTCTGCTGCCTTCAGTATCGTTTTCACTTTGAAAAGTTAAGACAAATTCCCTCTGGGTGCTGCATAAGAGATGCCCTCACCCTGTTTGTGCATTTCCACATAAAAGCTTAGAAATAATTATCTGGAGAGAGACTATTTTAAAATAACTCCTTTGACCTATTACCACAATTCAATTGCCAGTCTCTGTTACTGAAATCCATGGCAAGCCCCTGATGATGGGATTTGGAAAGCCAGACCTTTGTACCTGCCTTTCCCTCATGTCATTCCCTGCAAAAGGTCTTAAATAGTGTGGGTATTTAGAACTCTTCCCTTGCTGTTTCACTTTGTATACTGAATCTCCCAGTTACTCTGGGCCATGTGTCAGCTGTAGGGGCTAAACCGGCACAACTGGCTGGAGGATTTGGCCAGAATGGGAAAAAAAAATTCCATCAAATACCAACTGTAAGATGGTTCTTTTGTATTCACCTCCTCTCCCAACTAGCAGCGAGCTCAACAGTGTGTTTAATGTACATGTTTGCCCTGAGGTGGACCTGGGGGGGACCTGCTGGCTCCCACCTGAACATGAGGTGCTCTAGGTGGAACCCAACAAAAGCCTCACCAAAGGCAGAGGAGGCAGAGGATTCACAGGTATCACCAGGTGCTTTAAAAGTAAGCCTTTTGGGGAGGACAGGACTTATTCTGTGTGATCATGTTTTTGCAAAGGGACTGTAATTCTGTAACTCCCTTCTAATTCCCTTGGAATTCCTGTTACTGGCTCTCAGTACCAAGGGTGTAGCTCTGAGTCTTCCAGCTCTGTCAAAATTCTTCTCCGAAGCTGGTCTTGATCTTCTCTGGGTGTTGCCATATCAGCAACATATTTCATACAATATTTATCACCAAACATGCCATTGTCACGAAGGGCAGCTATTAGTTGTGTCATGACTACAGCAAAATGCCAGACAGAGAAAGGTGCAACCAGCTACTCCAGGAGGAAGTGAGCCAAAAAAGAGCAATTCCCATCTGAAAAGTTTACACATACAAACATTCCTGTTCACACTTCACAGGATCCTCCTTAAAGTGAGTCATGCAACCAGAGAAGCAAAGTCAAGCCTCTGACTTTCATGATGCCCCTGATAGCCCAAGTACCTTAGGGGAATTTTAAGCAGCCATCCCTTGTGTGGAGGTGATTGATAGCCTTTGGGGTAAGCCAGGAAACACATGGCATATTTTAAATACTGTAGTTAAAGAGATACTGTCAGCCAGGAGCACACCACTGAGCTTGTCAAGAGCTCTTTCCCCGGTGTCTGCCATGAGCAGCAGGGACCTTGATAGTTGCATGCACAGGCACAGCAAGTGCCTGATAGCTCAAAACTCAAATTGCCCCAAATAGCAACTCTAATCAGAAGTGAAACTCTTTCTTCCCTTTATTTGTGGCCCTATCTATAATGTACTGAGTAAGATTCAGTGGTGAAGAAGAGCACTTCAAATGTATTTCACATCTTCGAGGAAAATGTATTCCTGCATGAAATTAAATTTTAAAGACAACAGTGTCCCTTTAAGAACACTGACTGTAATATACCAAATGCCATTTTTGCACGTATTTTTGTGATTTGTTTCGTTTGGATCAGGTAACAGTGGCATCATTAAGAAGTGGAACACGAACCGTGGATTATGATAAAAAGGAATTGAAACCTACATCTCATGGTACTGCTACTGTAGGCAACACATTCCTCGGGCAGAGTTTGTAGCAGGAGAAACGTGGAGTATTTAGTATGTCAGTAACACAGTCATTTCTCATCTCCTAATATGCAAGGTTTTATTTTGGGCTGTACAAGAATAGCGAGACCTTGTTCTGACTTTCATGCTCTTGCCATGGTCAGGGGAGGAGAAATGAGAAGTGGAGAGGGGAAATACTGACAGGGAGGAAGCCAAGGGAGAGGGTGGGAAGGTGGAGAGGGAGTTCACCCTAGGGAAGACAGTCAGTGTTACCATTATCATTTTAATTTGCTACAAAATGCAGAATTAAGTGAGGTTCGGGTTTAGTGGGGCTTTACACAGGGGAGGAGGAGAAGTTTAGAAAACAGGAAAAGTGGAATTTGAAAACAGAGGGAACCCCTTGGGGTCTTTGCGTCTTTTCCATTAAACACGGAGCATGAGGGGTACAGGGTAATGGAGGAGGATGATGCTTTCAAAGACTGACCCACCTCATCTGTGTGTGGAACATTGATCTTACAGCCTCATGACTGAAAGACAAAACAAACATCTGCAGTTTACACGTGTACAAGTACAACAGCAAGAAAGGTAGGTACATGGCATAGCAGTGGACATTGTACTGACAGGAGACAAAGGGGTTCCCTGTGCCTGGCTCATTTGGCACTGCATGAGAGTTTCCCTTTTGATGTGCAGCTGCCAGGACCACATTGTCCATCACTGGGCCATAGAGGATTTGGTGGAGAACTGCCCTGGCACTGTGATTTTAGGAGTGGTCTAGGTCAGGGAATGTGCAAAACCTGCTCCTGACATTTGGCAGGAACAAGGGGACTGGATCTCCTGCACAGAAAGGTCTCCACTGACATCAGCAGTTGTGCTCTCTAGAACACAGCTTGAAATGGAAATCAGACCGGGATAGCAGCCACAATTTACCTGGCCAATAACCAGATGGTCAAGTTTAAAGTCAGTAACCAGATACATGTGGCAGCTTTGACAAGCTGCCAGGCAAATAAATTCCATTCCTGTACTTACCCAGAAAGTCAGGGCTGTTATCACTGCTGGTTACCTCCTCTACTGCTGGGAGCTGTTTTGGTGGGACTCTTTGATCACCCCACTGTGGATCCAATCCAGGGCAACTGGATATCATAGTGGTGATAGATATAGGTATCATAGATGTCACAGACTCCAACCTGAGTTTGCATCAGACTCTATTTCTCACCAAAGGTAATCATCCTAATGCAGTTTTCTTTTCTCTTGGCTGCTTGGTAAATGCTGGTGTAATTTTATCAGGAAAAACCAGCAGTGATAACTGGAGCGCAGAACCAATGTGTTAGTTAGAAAGGAGAGGCTAGGGGGAAGAGAGGTGGTTGAGTTACAGCACTAAAGTTTAGTGAAGACAGGTAGCTGTAAAATAGTAGCAGAAAGATCAGGGAAATCCTGTGGCTGTGCAGTTTTTGACAAGCAATTCCCCACAGTTAATGTTTTGCACACACTGCAACTTCCTGAATCAACAGCAGTTTATACCTGTCATGGCTTGGAAGCTGGGGAGGGCAGAGCATCCCTCCTGTGGGCCACCTCCACTCCCAGCTCTGGGGAAACATCCCCACATCTCCCACTGAATCTTTTTCCATCTCACTCATCCTGCAGAGGTTTTCTTACAGGACTTGGGTGGGAATAGGGAATGCCCAGAGACTGAGAGCCTCCTGCACTCTCAGGTGACTCTTGCAGATAACAATTACAGCTGCCACTAAGGTTCAGTAGCTAAAGAGTTAATCAGTGATTAATTGAGAAGGTACACTCTCACCAGATGGGGTTTGTGTTAGGAAGGGTTATAAACACACCAGCAGATAGTGATACACAGCTGATTGCAAGCTTCTGTTAGGAGAAACTCTTGGACTGTGGACTCAGCATAATCCTTAATCATTTACTAAGCAGAATTACTCCTTTATTATCCATAAATGTGGCTTCAATATAAGGAGTGAGTTAAACAGCTACTTACTACTTTAGCTTCCTATTTTGAGTCTAGTTACAAAACTCATAAGAAACCAGGGAAAAATTCTTTGCTGGTTGCTGGATTTGGGTCAAACCTGTATTTGTTAGTGCATCTGATGAAACTTTTTTAAATAAGAAGGAGAGGAACCAGTTTGTCTTTAGCAAGAAAATATTGTTTGGGGATTTTTTCTGAACTGGAGATGGAAATAAAAATGAATAGATTTTCTGGGGCAGGGACCTGACACTGGGGATGACAGAGCCTACTGAGTTGGCTTGTTAGGATGCATCCCTGCTGCAGCAAAGGAAAGAAATCCACTCACTTGCCATTGTTGAAGACGACAGTGCAGTTGGGCCAGCAGTCGTGGTTGGCCTGGCAGAGGTTGGGGAAGATTCCCACACCAACAGCCTGCAGTCCTCTTTGGTCACTGAGGGTAAAGCCATTGCAGCTGATCTAGTCCCAAAACACAGGGAGAAGTGTTAAAGGAGAAAAAGCTAAAACACTCCAGTCGGGAAAAAATGTCAGAAGCAATGCAGGACTCGTGCAGAGGGACCAGGGAAGAGCTGAGTAAATGTTAAGGAATATTTGATGTTATTGTTCACTTGGGATGCCTAAGATAAACTTGGTTTGGCCATGCATTGGTTTCCTTATATGTGGTTCCTGAAAAGAATTCAGAAAAAGATCACAGGAAAATGATTTTGGGGCAATTCAAGCAGAAAGCAAAGTTCACACTCATGAAAACAGTTAGAAAATAACCTTAACTGCTGCATTCAATCTGGTCATATTTGCTTGGTTGCCCCCAAAGCTTATAAAAACCAGCTATTATTCTTAGCTGTGAATTTTCAAAATGACTACTTTTGCATGACATATATCCCAAGAATGAATTATTTCCCTTTTCTACATGATACACTGTTATCACATATGAACAGAACAGTTTTTAGTCACAAACATAAATAATCTGCAAAGAGAAAATGTGATAGGATAAACCAAGGGACTCAGCTGCTGATTATTTTTTTTCCTCTTGATAGTTTAATTTCCTTTGTGAACTGATTCTGTAGTTTTTCTGTACTTCCTTGCTCCTCTACAGATGAGCTGTGCTGGTCACTAGCACATAGGGTCTCCCTGTGCCCAGTGGACTGGATTTTCTTTGTGGTACCAAAGCATGCTGTGTCCTCTCCCTGTAGAGGGAGTGACAAAGGCCAGCTTGTCTTGCACAGCAGCCACTGGCAGAGGGGTGAGCATTTTGTGTCTCCTCTTGGCAGTGTTGGGAGCTGAGGGGGCAGTGCAGGGATACCCAGGGCTGGGAGCAGAGCAGCTCAGCCTGAACTGGAATTTCCCTCTCTGCTACACTGAGAACAAAAAATTTGTAGTTAACAACTTAGTGATGGATATTGTTAAATATGTTTCCATTTTTTTTTTTACTGATTTTATTATATATATTATGTCAATGTAAAAAGTCTAATGCACACAATATTAACAGACATTAATGTATCTACTAAAACAGATCTGCTGTATTCTAAGATATTGTAGGTGTATTTACTATTTACTAAAAACATACTTTCTCAGCTCTCCCAGGTGCAGAGAGATGCCCAGTGGGTCTTGTGATGAAAGGGCAGCATCTATGATCGAGCAAACCACTTGTCTGCACATACAGACAGACAAAATGTTTCAGCCCTTGCCCTTGCTAGGCCTCAATTTCCCATATGCAGAGGAGAAGCAGGTGGGGAATGGGATGAAGTCAGCCATCCTCTATTCAGGGCAGCTGGGGGGCTCCTCCCCAAAGCTGGCATTGCAAACCCTCCCACGTACCACTCCGAATATGTGGGAGATGAACTGCATCCCGAACTGCTGGCAGTGGGGCGGCCAGAACTCCAGGAAACTCTCCACATCGGCACGCAGCTCCTTCTTCTCCTCCTCGCCGAAGCTCTCCACGTGGTTCTGCAGCTCCTCGATGGACACCAGGCAGCCCTCGGACAGCCCGCTGCCCTCCCTCTCCATCTTCCACAGGATGCGGGCAGCCAGCCTGGCCGGGAGACACCGCGGGGGTTACGGCACGGCCACCACAAGGACACAACAAAGGACCCTCAAAATTCATCCCCTGGTGGGGGAAACGGTGGGCAGGCAGCCCGGCTGAGACAGGCTCAGCATCAGATGGGTGATGGATGGTCACCGTCCTCAGCCTTCTGAAGGAAAGGGAGATGCAGGGGTTTGTCCCAGCACCTGTGTTCTCATCTGGAGAAGTGCTACAAACCCCCAGGTCTTCAGCCCTCCCATTTCCTTAAGGATTCCCCTCATTTTTTATGGTGGAGCCAGAATGTGAAGACAAATTAATGTATCCTATAGTCAAATTGGGCAAGAATCCACCTCTTCTTTCACTTTTCCACCTACTCCCTGGTTTCCCACATCTCCTAAACCATCCAGGGTGGGTTTGCCTCAGCACGTTCAGACTTTCTGGGGCCCAGCACAAAAAAATAACCAAACAGGAACACATCTCTTGCACCACTGATGCTCCTCCACCTACCTTCCCTATCTCAGGGATGCTCCTGGCCTGTCCTAACCCTTCTCCCACCTCCACCTTGCCCAAATCAGTCCACCCCGCTCTGCCTTGCCGTGGGATGCTCTGTCACGGGGGGCAGCTCTCACCTGATGTTTTCAGTGGGTGCCTTGCCGTGCCTCTTGATGGCAGAGCACTCGTTTTTGTGGTTGAGCCAGGCTGCTCTCTGGCAGGTCCTGTCGCAGTAATAGGCGAACTTGCACTGCCCGCAGCGGTGCAGCCTCTCCTGCCGCTTGAAGCAGGTGTGACAGATGACGTGTGTCAGGCTGCAAGGACAGAAGGACACCTTGGATCAGTCAGGGCCAGCTCTGCCCAGTGAAGATCCCACCAGTTTTGCACCCCTGGGCTCCCCACAGCCACAAAAATGAATCCCTCAAGACTTTTGGGGAGGATGGAGAAACATCTCGCCCCGTTTAATCCTTATGTTCTTGCCTGGTGCTGTTGCTCTAAGTTAAATGGTGATGGAATAACTGGGACCCCTTCAAAAGGGGCATTTCATCTTTGGGGAATTCAAAACAGGATTTCCAAGAAGCATCCTACAATTGTATGCATGTAACTATAACCAAGGCTGGGGGAGGATGCTGATGAAGAAATCTGACCTCACATCCTCCCTCTGAGAGTGTCCAGGGTCCCAGACTGAGGGGAAACCTCTCCCATATGCCCCTTCATGTGTCCAGCTCTTGCTCTTAGAACTTAATTCACTGAGAAGGAGGGGGAGACACTTTGGTCTCCTGCACAAAAAAATTTGGGACTTTCCCCTTGCTGCTAGAGAAGGTTTTTCACTGCCTGATTTGGTGTCTCCAGCTGTCTGCTTCTCCAGGCAACCACCCACTTTATCTGGGCCTCCAGCCAGGCTTGACAGTACAGGAGAATTTAAATTCCCATCACTCAGCCACTGCTGGTGCCAGAAGGGAGCTTCTCCTCACTGCAAAAAGCTCAGGGACCACAGAGGCTTCACGATCAAAGGAACATTTATAATTGTGCACAGCACAGAGTGGGGAAACTGAGGCACAGGGAAATTAAAAAAAAATTATTGATGGTCCCGTAATGAGGATGTGCCACAAGCAGGAATCAGACTCACAGCCCCAGAGAATCCAGCCCAAAGATTGTTCTTCCTCTCTACTATACCTATATATAGGTAAACACACATATGCATATTTATATTTCTATCTATATCACAGCACATTTAAAATACATTTTCTTTTCTCTGATAATATTGTGTGAGCTGCTGACGTAATCTACCCTGTGCCTTGGCTCTTGCAGGATAAAGAGGCCATGGATTTAAAGGCAGGATGACCCACATCAGACAAAACCACGTGCAAAAAGGAGGTTTGGAGAATGAGGTTTAGGAAAGTGAGCAGTGTTGGAGGGAGCCCAATGCAAGGCAATTGCCTGGGATGGGAAGGGGGAAACGTGTCTGGGAAGGGGGATGGAGCCAGCTCCAGTGTGTCAAATGGAAGAGCTGGGAGCTGGTGAGAAATGTGAGGCTGTGCTCTGTCAGCTGTCAGGTCAGGGGGCCAGAGAGGTGCAAGAGAGGTTACACTCCTTGTAAGGCAAAGAAGAGCCAGAGAGCTGATAAAACCCACATGGGTCCATCGTGCCAGGAAGCACAGGGAGATATCTCACATGGGGAATGAGGGTCCCTCCTGCCACCTGGGTGTCTTAAGGACAGTCAGGAGAAAAAAAAAAATTTCCTTGTAGAGAGGAATGACAGTTTGGAAAGGAACATGGTGCAGAAAAATCCAAGTCCTCCAAGAGATGCTTCTTTCCCCTCAGTTTGCTCCCTGAGAACATAAAAAGACTGAAATGCTGACTTTGCCTTCTGCTGTTTATTGCATGAGGTGTCCAGATTTTCCAAAACAAACCTGGCTGACAGAACTTAGCACCAGCTCTGGAAATCTCTCATTTCTAAGGAGATGCGGAAATGCACCAAAAAAGTTATACAAGACTTTCTGAGAAAGAAAAGGAACCGCCCTTGTGGTATTGAAACTGCAGAGACAATTACTCACAGTTAATGTCACTGGAAGTGTAAGAAATACTGCAGCTTTTACAAAACCATTATGGGATCCTCTGTGCCCCCCAATGATTTCAAAGAAGGCTGGATTTATGGATACTCTGTGTTATCAGGACTCCAGAGGCCTGGGTTCAACTCTTGGCACAGTAAAAAAAGCAAGAGACAGAAGTATTTGAGATCTATTCCATAAAACTTAAACTAACATTGCTTAAGCATCTGCAAGCACCTAAATCCCCCAGGTGCCCCTGGCAGTTGTGCAAACTGTGTCAGAGGAGCTCAGAGCTGGATGCTCCAAAAGGGAATGACAAAGTGGGGCTCTCCCTTGGCTGGATTCTGATCCCCTGTGCTGGAGACACACAACACCCAGGACACCAAAGGCTTCCAGAGGTTCACAGTCTCCTCTCTCACCCCCTCTGCAATGTTAAGGTTCTCCCAAGTGGAGCAGCCTGGGATTAAATTTAAGTCTCTCAGCCTGTGGAAATAATTGGTCTATAAAACCCTCTCTGTCTGGTGTAGAAAGTGTTTGACACAACCCAAAATGGTTCCAGGTATCCCAGATCTCCCCTCCAGTACAGAAAGCAGCCCACAGCCATGAGGTCAGGATTCTGCATGGCCAGGCAGCACTAAAAGTTCCTGGAGAAGACCCTGGGGAGATGATTTCTGCTGTGGCACCCACCAAGGAACCCTGGAGGTTTGAGCCCTCTGGGTCTTGCTGCTCAGCTCCCCTGGCTCCATCACAGGGATAACAGCACTGCTTTCTGCTCTGTCTGTGCATCCCACAGCCTCTGAGGTGATCACTGCCCTGTTCCACACATAGTGAGAACTGGTTCTCACCCTGCCCAAAAGCAGGATCTTCTTTAGTGCAGTGATGCCTCCAGCCCATCCCAAGCTTGCCAGGTCAGGGATTTAGGGCTGACTTAGAGGGCAGATGCCACTGACTGATTCACTGAATGACTTTCTGGGAGCCTCAGGTTTCCTTGGCCTCCCACCCAGCATCAACTGAGCTGAACTCTGAGGGGCTCACGTGCTGTGGTGTTACTGGGGGGAGACACACAACTCCAACTAATCCTGAATGTATCTACAGTGACAAAAACAGGGATTGAACATGCCAGCCAACAAATGCAGGAGCTAACACAGCACTGACAGCTAAACCAGGGCTCCTGCAGGCACAGCTTGCAGTGAAAGCACAAGAAACAAATAACTCTTGTGACTGCTTGGATTGGATTCAGACAGATTAAGGTCTGTTGGACCTGCCAGGGTTGAGCAGTGTCACAGAGGGCTGAACACTGTCACAGGAAATGTATTAACCTCCTCTCAGAGGCATGCACAACCCAAACATCTGCCACCCATCACGCAAAACATCTCATTCACTGGCCTGGAAAAGCCAGGTGAGATGGTTTTAGTGCAAAGAACAGAGGAAGATTTCATTGAGTGGCTGATAGACACAGTGAGTAGCTCACAAAGTGTTTAACATGGGTCCATGCTATTCTGTACATCACAGATGATACACAGAGATTGTCTAACTTACCCCTAAATCCTATTTATTATTGCTTGGCAGGGCATCTCTTTTCTCAGTCTGCTACAGAGAACAGCATGAGAACAGCCTAAGATGTAGGCAAAATGTCCTTGGTTTTCAAAGCAGAGGCTGTAACACTTCATTAAAGACAACAGCCTAAGAAAATGTACCTGCTACCTAAAGATGAATTATTAGCATAAGAATGGATTTGCTGCTTTAAAAAAGGTTTGGGAGCTTAGTACTTTCATCTTTAAAATGTCAGGGATGAAATATCCTAGTTTTGCTGATTTGAGAGGAGGATTTATTTTAGACTAATTTTTGACTATTTTATTTTTAGTCTTTCATTACAAGATTTCCCAGCCTCTTCTTAGAGGTGTGGGTGAGGTTTTCTTTAAAAAGCTATGTTTTCTCCCAGGTTTTAATTAGGCTTTTGAACAAATGAGATAGTAATAAAAAAAATCAATCCCCAGAACATTTTAAAAAATGTGAATACAATCACATTAGCTCTCAGTTTTTATCAGTGTCGGCTTAAAAACTTTGTTCCCATAATCTTTTCAGTCAAGCTGTTATGGAAAATTTTGGATTTCTTCTATCTCTAGGTCATCCTAAACTACAATAACAGAGTTCCCCACATTTCTTTGGAAAATGTTTTTTGGCCTCTTTCATACATCAAAAAGACATGCAAAAATTGCATGATCTCAGTTTTTTATCAATTTGCAGATCACTCATCAAGCAGACCTTCAGGTGATCTGGGCTTTCCACCACGTGACACTGTTTTCCTTGACTACTGTCCCTCAAATCCTGCTGGTTAAAGAGCAAACCTTCTCTTGGAAAGGGCTGACAGAGACATATGAGGCATCCCCTTGCTTATAGGAAATGTAAACTCTTCCAGGCTTGAGAGCCAAGTGATGTGTCAGAGGAGAAGGTCACATAGAGTACACTGAGCCCAGGCACTGGGAATGCCATCATCATGAAGGTGATGGAGGAAAGGAGACCCAGGATCTTCAAAGAGAAAGCAAAGAGGGAGGAAGGATTAGAGAAAGCTTCAGTGAGAGGCTCAGGGTCTTTGCAAATTGAAAAATCACCCCAACAAAAGCAAAGAATCCCTTGAGAAGATGCATTTCCAGCGTTCTGCTGCTATGTCAGGGCAAATCGGGCCTGACAATGGTGTTTTGTGAGTGGTATTTCAGCTGATAACAGCAAGGCTGGATCAGAGATCAGGCTGATCTACACTATCCTGGAAATCACACAGAGTTCTGCACCCCTTTTCCATCAGTATTCACCATTTCTTTAAGCAGCCTGCTCTCATTCAGGTAGAAGTAACAGGCTTGATACAGGAGTCAACTCTAAATACACACTGTGTTAAGCAACTAAGTTATAGAATCATAAAATCAGAATGGTTTGGGTTGGGAGGGACCTTTAAAGGTCATCTAGTCCTAGTCCAACCCCCCTGCAATGTGCAGGGTTAGCCTAGTGAGTCATACTCTGGCCTTAAAATCTGACTGTGAGCTGGCTGGTGTTTATAGGAACATCATTTTCCTTTGAGTTTTACGTACTTCTAGATTAAAAGTCTCTGGCACTGTGTATGAAACTGCTGCTCAGATGACCATCATTGGTCTGAAGAGTACAAGCCCTCACTAACCCTAATGATTTTAGGGGCTTTCAAGGTCCCTGTGACCTTCAAGGGCTTCCAGGGTGGGATGCAGCCTGTAGATTTGGACACCTAGATGTGCTCTTCTGTACCCCCTGTGTCTGAGTAGAGGTTGTACCACCACACTCAGTGGGTTCTGGAAAGCCATTTGGCTCAAAGGTCTAAAGGTGTTCACTGCACATATAGAGTTCCATTGATTATATCAGCACTTAGTGTTGGATTCACTTGTCTGGACACAGAAGTCCAGTGTTAGGCTCTGCAGGGACACCTGATGATAAAGTTTTGTCAAAGAAAACATTTCTCCTTTTTTCCTAGCAAAATGAAATCTCCACACTTCCTCAAACTCAGCCTCCTACTGAAAGACAAGCATCAATAAAGTGCAGTTGGGTGACAGCCTCGCATCCAAATTACTTTGACAGCTCCTGACATGTGTCTGTGTGTCTAGGTATCTATCCCTATCTACACATTTAAGTCAGGTTGGAGTCTGTACTAGGATTTCCAGTTGCCCTGGATTGGATCCGTGGTGAGGGGATCAAAGAGCCTTTCCAACCTGTTCCCAGCAGTGGAGGAGGTAACCAGCAGTGATAACAGCCCTGACTTTCTGGGTAAGTACAGGAACGGAATTTATTTGCCTGGCAGCTTGTCAAAGCTGCCACATGTATCTGGTTACTGACTTTAAACTTGACCATCTGGTTATTGGCCAGGTAAATTGTGGCTGCTATCCCGGTCTGATTTTCTCAAAAAGACCTTTGCTTCACCTGCACATCCTGTGCTGCCATACAGAAGATCACTGTGTGACCTCTGCACTACAACTGCCTTCCATATACCTTTCAACAGCAAAATCAGGGGGAGGATTTCAGAGCCTCAATACCCAGACTGTGAATAGGCTTCCCAAAGGACTGAGTTCTTCAAAGGGCTGCAAAGTAGAGAGCAGCTCTGCACTCTAGTGCATCTGTGTGGTCTTTAGGGACAAAGGAAGCTGAGATCTCTGGAAAATCTGGCCACATATTTGGTAGGGCCTGAGCCAAAAGCTTAAACCCAGAAATCATTCATATCTTCTCCATAGTACACATACACAGTGCTTTCAGCAAGGCATGGGAGATACTGAGTTGAATTAGGATGAGGGACTCTTGATTTTGGGTTTCCCTGTGCAGGCTGAGACCCATTTTTAATAGTGTAGACTCAACAGCAATTTTAGGACCTAAACACCTGTGTTTGGAAAAGCACATGCCTCTTCTCTGGGCTCTTCATCCTTGCAGAGGCAACAGCAGTTCTTATAGGGTAAAACCATCTACCATGGCCAGGTGTGGATTTATTCTTGCAGGAATAAAGAATATGAGGATGAAGACAACCCTTCTTTGACAGCAACCAATTCAATGGGGTTTGAGGCAACTGAGTACCCTGGGACACCAATAGAAGGTACCTTTAAAACCAAAGCCCTGAGTGTGTAAGAAAAGCATCAGGGTAATTTCCACAAGAAAAAAAAAATGTGTGTTTCCATTGTATCTCCCACATCCAGGCTATACCCTGCCAAGCTCTCATCAAGCATTTAGTCTGTTTCAGAGATTTTGGGACTGCCTTTCACCACTGACCCATATTCAGTGCTTTGAGATGAAATGTGTCACGGGAGGGTAAGAATCCATTATTATTGCACAACGGTTGCAGAGAAGGGCTGTGTTTACCTTGACTTCTTGCTGCTCAACCTCTGGACCTGCCCTCTGGGAGCTAAACAAGCCCAGCTTGGGGAGGAAGGGCAGGAAGCAGGGAAACACATCCCTCCCTATCTCAGATTTTCTGTTGGAAACCTCAGCCTAGGACACAGTCTAAGAGCTGATGCAGTGCTAGCTTCTGCCCTTTTCTCACATTACACAAGTGACATTTGAAAATGCAGCAAAGTTGCAGCTCTTCTACATGGGCAGCTCTGCTCTTTGCATGGTGCAACATTTCACATAGGAGAAAAAAAATATTTCTAACCCACCATCAAAAGTCAAAATGTTTTCAGTGGTTTTTAAATAAGGATTTTTAATAAGGCATTGAGAGAAATAACTCATATTATAAATCCATAGGCACTTCAGAAGCAAATCACCACAAAATTCCAGTTAGTAACACAAATGAAACTGAAGTACTAACAGAAGAACTAAAAGGACACATCAAGGAGAAATTATTTTGTCACCAACTTCTGTAATTGAGCTCAGGGTTAAGGCTTCAAGAACTCAACGTATTAAAATGAAAAATGACGTTTTTAATGTGAGCTCTTGCAATGACATATTAAAATAAAAACTAAAGGTGTCATTCCTGCTATGGCAGAGATTCATAATCATATTCACCAACTGACAGTTAAAGGACAAAGAAACAGTGAATGAAAGACACACATTTAATATCCAATTTATCCTCTGCCCATTTAATATCCAATTCTCTGCTACTGCCAGATCACACAATGGCACTGATCAGCTTCAGCTATGAGATGAGCAGGGTTAATACAGCAGCATGACCTCTGCTTGTGCCCCAGACTTGGTTAGCAGAGCTGATTTAATCAGACAAAACTCAGCTAAGCAGAATTGCTCACAGCCCTGTTTGGTGTGCAGGGTATTTACTAAAGTCACTGGCTGTTTGGGGCTAAAAATTCACTCAGGACTCACCATGATGCCTTTGAAGAACACTCATAACCTTTTTAAACTGAGAATTAAACCTTCAGCTGCCATTCAAATCTTCACTTAAAAAATTTGGGTCACATTCTGTTCTCAGTTAGCGTGTTATAAGGCTGAAGAAATTTCATTTGTGTCAGAGGCTTTAATTTAGATTTAGCCCAATGGAGATCAACATAGAAATCCATTCTTTGCATCTTGTTTCTTCCAGGTTATTCAAGTGGATCTTCCACTGACTCAAAGGGCAGAAGTGGGCACCTACCAGCCACACCAGCAGTGCAGGCTGAGTGAATGTTGTGATTAAAACAAGCAGCCGAAAAGAAAAAATCCTTGCACCAGAACTCAGAGTCTGGCTACATCAGTGTGAACATAAATTTAAAACCAGTCTCGTGAAAGAGCAAAAGCAGACGTTTGTCTCCAGTTAGCTCAGCCAGCTGTAAATATTAAACCTCTTTAACAGAAACAGTGTCACTCACTGATCCCCACCAGCTCCTAGCTCGAGGGCAACAGGGGATGAAGCTGCAAGTGCAAGGTGGGCATGGTAAATGTGAGCAGAGCACAATAAAACTCACTTTAATCATGTATTACCCATCAGAGACCTCAGCAAAGTCAGTCTGAGATTCCTGTGCCTGAATTACCCTAACTCCTGGCAGTTCTCTGCAGTGTAGCATGGGGCTGGTTTTGTGAGGCACTGAATAAATGCGACTTTCACTGCTTTTCTAAAAGGTTATGACACCCAGCACCTTGCAAGGTCACATCCTGGAAACAAACTGCACCATACCAAAAGTGAAAAAGCTGCTCTGAGCCCTCGGAAGGACATTCACTACAAGCTGTGGCTGTGCCTTTCCAGAAGTGCTTCTGACTTCCCTCGATCCCTTCTCTGATGTCATCCAGACGCCTCCAAACTTTTATACAACCAGCAGGATGAAATTTTTGCAGCGAGATCACTTTTGCTCTGTGTTTTACAAGCGCTTTTCTCTTACCTGTCGAAAACCACGGCTGCGTAGGCTGGCTCGGCGAAGATGACATCCCCAGGCAAGAATTCCTTCTGGGCTTTCAAACCCCTGCCTTTGCCTTCAGCTGTGAACACTTCCACTGACTCCATTCCTCCTTTGGTCATCCCAGGGACCCCAAGGCTTGGGAGGTGGGTGTCTCAGAGCAAGCCAAACCTCCTGTCGCTCCCGTCAGCTTGGATGTGCTGCGAGGCCACGCTTATAAAAGGAGGGCTGGTGTGCCCCCACCCCTGGCCACATGGATTCCTATAGGAGGGAGAGGGGTGGGAGCAGGAGAGGCAGGAGATCCTCTGCACAACACCACCCAACTACACACCCACCGTGCCGGGGATGGGACAGGGCTGGGAGTTCTGCTTCATTAGGAAAACCCTCTCCAAAAGCGGCGCTGGGAAATGTCTCTCCCGACCACGAGGAGTTGTGTGTGTTACAACTGGGCTTAATTTGCACCCTCCCATTGGAGAGAGAATGTATTCTCTTCCCAGGGTATTTTTAGCGAGCACATGCTTCTGTCTCTCAGGAAGCAACAGCTGAGACAGTGGGATGGGGAGGGCTGGGGTGCCTATTTCTGACCCCTCCGCTGTCGTCTGGCTTCTTCTAGAAATCAAACAAAGCTGCTTTATTTTTACCCTCAAAGATGTGGGCAGCATGTTGAGAGGCAGGGATAAGAGAGGAACACATGCCTTGACATTGTCAGCATCCTGTCACCACCAGGAAAAGAGGAATTCACTTCCCAAATGCCGGTGTCAGTGTGTGCACAGAGCAGTGTGGAAGGAGCTGGAAGGACACCAACAGTTCAGCACGGACTGGGGGAGCAAGCAGGAGATCCTAGATACTCTCACCATCTTGGATGCACTAAACCTCTTTGAAACAGCACCTGAGAGCTCCAGTGCTCAGCTGTGGAAGAGAATCTGAGCCACCTGAGTGGAAAAGGGCAGTCCGACAGAGAGATTAAACTCAGGAGCATCAAGGCCCTGGCTTTACTCTCTGCACCGGTGCAGCTTCAGGGAGACACAAGGAAAGGCCTTCATGTATGAGTGAACCTCACTGTGGAAACTGAACCCAGCCCACATTGCCCTTCAGCATTTTTTTATCATTTAATTGCACTTCACAGGACTGGTTCCTGCTAATCTCACCCTCCACCAAGGAAACTTGGTGCTGTTTCCTCCTCTGTCTCTAAGAACTGTGCAGATAACAATGATTGCAAACCTTTCCCACGTCTCTGTGCTGCACAGATAAATCTGCCTGGTTAATAGAGAGAGTGAGATGCAGAGAAATAAAAAGGGTAAATCCTGCACATCCTGTGGCAGTAAAATAAATCCTTTGCATTTCCAAGGCAGTGGGAAGTATCACTGGGCTCTTCAAGATACAGAAGTGCTCAGCACCTTCTGCTGAAAGCCTCTGGCAGTGTTCCTTGCCTCCAAATGAAGTCTGGTATCATAACAAATCCCTGTCTTATAGCCTGCCCGTGTGTACCAAGCACAAACAGCATCAATCCGCAGCTCCATAAATTCAGGGTGATCTGGCTGTTCATGTGGTTATGAGCAGTATTTTCATACCAACCAGACACCTCCACTGCTCCTGAGGATGGCCAGAGCTCTCCCAGAGCCATCAGCACAAGCCTCCCTGTTCACACTGTGCAGCCTGGAAAAATCACTACAGCTAATTAACTCCTACCAGCAATTACAATTTTAGCTGCGATGCTCTACGTGTGATAGGTGATGTCAGAATGCTCTGGTCTCATCTGTTGTTCAGAGGTTATTCCCTTGGCTCTAGGCAGCTTTTAGAAACTGCCAAAAGGACTTTAGCACCTCAAAGTCAGTGCTGATTGTTTTTTTCCTCCCAAATTCACACAACCTGGAATGAACACAGACGTTAATCACACTAAGCAATGTTTCTGGTTTCCAGATAACAAGTAATACAGAATAGAATAGAATAACAGAAGAAATAATACAATTCCAACAAAGAATCTGTCTTTTCAAAGTAGATGCTGGATATTGGGGATTCCTTCTTTTCCAATCTGTATTTAGAGCTGTGAACCTACTTTGAACCCCTTGAAAAAACATTGAATTTCAGAGCCAGCTGGAGAAGAACACTATTTCTGGAGCATGGAGCAAGGCTGACCCCTCAGCAGGAGATTATTCTGTGCCTTGGATCTATCTGGATTCTGGGCTGGAGGGGTGAGTGGCCCCATCCTCCCAACAGCAGAACTAACAGCACCCTCTGCTGCCCTCTGAAAATTACCCAGAGCACCATTTTACCAAATTTAATGGCAGAACCTTTGGGCTGTTGTGAGCAGAGCTCAGAGAAGTCATGAATCAGAGAGAAAAAAAAGGGAAAAAGCAGGAGGAAAAGATCCTTGTGCCAAGCAGGAGCTCCTCAGACTCATCCTGCCACTGCAATCCAGCTTTGCCCATCCAATGTGACCCCTCACAGGGTGAGGGGAGACCCTGATCTGGATGAAGCCCCTTTTTGGGGCAACAGCAGGGAAAACTGGGCGGGGAATTACTCTGCTCATTCTCCTTGGGGTGGAAACAGTGGGGAATGAGAGGAATTCAGGGAAGGATCAATGAGGCCATGAAGGGAAGGGCTGATATCAGGCCTGGTATTAATTAGGCAGTTACTAGGAATTATTAGGCAGGTATTAAAGAGCTACCAGGAGCTGCTGGGCAGACACCAGGCAGTAACTCTTATTTACTAGGCAGTTACAAGGCAGCAATTAGTAATTTAGTAATTGTTAGGCAGATATTAGATCACTACAAAGTCCTTACTAGCAGTTGTTAGGCACTAAGATGTTACCAGCAGTTGCCATGCAATTATTGCAATGTTGTTAGACTCTCCCTAGTAGCTACTGAGAAGCTCTTATTGTAGTTACTGAGCAGTTACTAGGGGCTTACTAGTTACTGGGAATTACTAGTCAGTTGCTAACTAATTACTAGCAGTCACCAGGAGTCATTGAATAGCTTTGCTCAGTGGTTAATAAGCATTGCCTGATAGGTTGTATAATGAAAATCGAATTAAAAAACAAAAAAACCTCACACAGTTAGCAACACATAAATGTGGGCTTTATTTAAAATATGTGAGGCATCCATTAGCAGCAGCTTTCCCCATTGTCAGTTAAATTTAATAGTACTCTTGGAAGCAGAAATAGCTCCAGTGGAATTAATCAGTCCCTTTAGAAAGCTGACAGCTATTTTAAGCAGGCAGCTTTCTGGAGGAAAGTATGTGAGCTCTTCAAAGGAATATACTTGGGGAAAGTTGCAATATGGTCTTGCTGTGTTTAGGTTTAAATTCTCATTTTCACACATATTTCCTAAACTGAATTGTCGTGTTTCTGCGCTCCAAAATCTGCTTTGGTACATTAACAACTTCAGAAGCACTTGGACCTCCTGGAAATTTCAAGGAATTTTAAGAGTCTGAGGGTTGTGGTTTTTAAATCCCCAGTGTTTTAGAGGTCACTCACATCCTTATTTTTAGTGCAGAGCTGGTGGAGGTTTTGTCATGAGCCAGACACAAGCAAGGATTGTTGGTTGTATTTGTCAGTTCATACCTGTGCCAAACAGAGGTGTGGAACTGCATATTATGGGTACTTTCTGGTCTGGGAATCTGTGAGAATGGAGAATTTTCTTTAGTGCAAAATCAGCAGTAACTTTCAGCTTTGGAAAGAATGGCACAGTTCTTTATAATTTTATCACACAACATATACATGCTCCCTTTGGGGGTTTTGTTTTGGCTTTTGACTCAGTGGTAGCAAGCTAAAACCCCTTGGTACCTGTAGGAATGAAGTCAATCTGTAGTTAAAGTCATCCTTTTTCAAGACTCAGTAAATAGCTCTCATATGTTATAAATTACTAATTTCCCCCTCTCCCTTCTCCAGCACATCTTATTCACTTACTGGAGAGGAGAAAGAGTTTGGGTAACAATTTGCTGATCGTGTTTCTCACCCAAAATTCCACAAGCCCATCTTAAATAGCACTGAGATTAGGCTGGGAAATAACATTGTACAAACTGCTCTCTTACAATCCTGTGGGGTCATTTGTATGTCAGAAAAGAGCTGGGCAGAAGGACAAGGACCTTGTCTTAACCTGCCCCAGAGAGTCTGCAAAATGAGGATTGAGAGGTGCCATTTTTACTGTGCTCTTAAGGCACAAGGAGGACTAAAACATGTCAGTGTGGAAAGGGAAAAGAGTCTATTATCCTAAGGATTCTTCTTTGGAAGGAATCAACCACTCAGCATGATCAGCTTTCTGCTGCACCCCTGCACCCTAGTCAAGTTTTGATGGTGTGTTTCAAGGAGTAAAGCACAGCTGGATCAAACCATGCTCACAGAAACTGAAATGCTTGTTTTCTGAAACCCTGAGCTATTTGTTGCAGTAAAAATTTTTCGACATCTTGAAAAATTGCAGCTTTTTTCTTTTTTTTTCTGATAAAAGCAGAACAGCTGATTTCACTGGCCCAGTTCTCATGGGTGTGATAGGAAGGAGGAAGCAGAGGACAGGCTTAGTCATGTGTCATAGACAAATTAGTGATAATGTAGCGTTCAAAGGTGCATATGAAAGCTTGTAAGTTAACTTCTGTTATGGTGTTCTGTGGGGGAAAATTATTAGGGTTTGAGTGCTGAAACTAGTTTATGGAAACATGCAGTGCCAGCATTAACAGCATTCATTTCCAAGCAGAAACCAGTTGGGTGTTTCATTTTTTTACATTCCCATCAGTTTTGAAAACAAAACAAAAATCAGTCAAAACCTATTCAGTGAGTAAACTCACTGAAAAATTTAAATTTAATGCTGCTACCATATTGTTTCCTTGGAGAAAAGTCTTTCACCTAAGTGCAGAAATGGAAATCTCACTGGTTGAGCCTCCCTTCCTCATTTGGAATACAGTGCTATAACACCACAGTCCAGTGTATTTGATAGGGGATTTAGAGTCTGCTACCATTGCCTGCCCTTTCTAAGCCGAATTTCTGGGATATCTGAGTGTATTTCTAAGTTTGCTGTCTGACTCCTCCTGTGCCCTGACCATGCTTCCTGCTGCCACACAGCCAAAAGGGTTTCCAGCACTGGATTATCAGTTTGAGACACCTGATACTCTCACATCCAAATTTTTGTCCATCTTCCCTCTCTTTATGGAGCAGGAATATGATGGCCTGATTACAAGCAGCAAAGTTTTAACATCATGTAGAGCTGCAACCACTCAGCTGAGACAGTGACGGCGTGCAGGCGCCTGCCTTTGCTGCTTGCAGAGTGAAACAAATTAACGTGGATTAATTAATGAGGTGCACGTGATGCAAATGAACCTGTGCTGCTGGGACAGGCTGGAGCACGCACAGTTACAGAGGGGCTGGTGAGGTGTGTAACCCCATGGCTTGTGGGGATATGTGACCCCATGGCTTGTGGGGATGTGTGACCCCATGGCTTGTGGGGATGTGTGACCCCATGGCTTGTGGGGATGTGTGACCCCATGGCTTGTGGGGATGTGTGACCCCATGGCTTGTGGGGATGTGTGACCCCATGGCTTGTGAGGATGTGTGACCCCATAGCTTATGGGGATGTGTAACCCTATGGCTTGTGGGGATATGCCTCAGAGACACCGTGTGGAGGGGCTCATAAACTGAGAGAAGGTGTGAGTCAGTGTTTGCTCTTGAGGAACTGCATTTATTGTGCCTGATTCATGTACATCCACCCACTTCTCGTTGAAGTGCCGTGTTTGCTGTTGGCATTTGAAGATACAATTTGGCCCCGTCGTTTTGTGGGTTTAGTACCTTGAACTTGAAACTTGATGCCTTTGCCTTAAGGAGTTTGTCTAGCCTGGGTATTTTCTTTACTCCATTATTCTGCTTTCTGTCTTCTTTGCCCTGAAGAATTGGGAAAGAAAAGTTAATAATAGGCTAAAGCTGGGAGCATTTCCTTTTTAATCAAGTGGTGGAAAATCCTGGAGTGAACTAAAGTTTTTAGGTTTTTTTTGTAGTGTGCACTTGGTTGGGTTATGTCTGCCAAGAAGGCTAAGAAGGCTGTGCAGTTCACTGCTAATTCAAGGAAAATATACATAAAGTACTGTCCTTAATTCATATAAAGAAGTCTGTCTTTGAAACAAATGCATGGTTTCCAGTGAGAAGCTATGCAAATTGAACATTTCATAGTAACATTTCGTAGACTTGTGCCCAGCTGCAATTGGCCTCTTTTTAACTAGGTGGGAGGTTTTTTAATAGAAAATATTTTTACATCTATCTTTGGCTACGTAGCTGTTTTCACAGTTCAGTACACTTGAGCAAACTGCAATTTTCCTCTGTAAATGCCTTTTCTTGGTACAAACACTGTCAATTCATGTATTTTGGGTGCAAGAAGGGCTTTCATCTAATGGTCAGAACTTAGCCATTGGATTTTCTTGTGTGAATCAACTCAAATTATTGCGTCCGTCTTTCACTCCTCTGCCTGAAGAGGTTTAGCTGCATTAATCAGTAATTGTAGAATATTGGGTTTTTTGGATGACTTACACCACAGCATACAGAATCTCGAAAAGGTGAGCCACCAGGCCCATTGTACATCATAAAAATGAAGTTTTTTATTGGGAAACTAATTCCAGTATTGAAAACTAATGACACTCCATGTCAATCAGCAGCATCTTGATACCCAGTTTGGCATTGCTTGTTAAGGCTGCACTCTTGGGGTAATACTGTCTCACATAATGTTTAAACTAATCTTATTTTAATTAAATTTGGACTGACAAGCACTATTGGTCCTTGCTTTGGATTGAGTATCTATAATACTATTTAATTTTTCAGAATGGTTTATTCTCATCAGCACTTGATAACAGTTTGCTGGAATTATCTTGCATTGCTTCAGACATCAGAAATACTCTTTGTTAATGTTTAAGCCATGGTTACTCTGCAACTGGACACCTTACCAGCTCCCTTCATAAATACTATTGTAAAATTCATAAATTCTAGTATAAGACTGCAGCAGAGACTGTATTATTTATAAATGCCGTTTATGTCATTGTGTCAGGACTCTTACATGGGATGGGATCATGGTGTGCTTTGAGTTTTGCCCCTCTTTTGCAGTCTCTAACCTACAGATTCCTTTTTTTTCAGCAGTTGGGGCTGGCCATTTGCACAGGCAGATCAGAAATTCAAACCTGTCCTGAGCTGCATCACCAGCAGGGTGAGCAGGCCAGGGGAGGGGGTTCTGCCTCTCTGCTCTGTTCTGGTAAGACCCCACCTCAAATCCTGCATCCAGATCTGTGATTCCCAACACAAGAAGTACATGAATCTGCTGGAGTGAGTCCAGAGGAGGCCACGGAGATGCCCAGAGGGCTGGAGCACCTCTGCTGTGGGGACAGCCTGAGAGAGCTGGGAATGTTCATCCGGTAGAGGAGAAGGCTCCAGGAGACCTTCCAGCACCTTCCAGTGCCTAAAGGGGCTACAAGAGAGTTGGAGAGGGACTCTGGATAAGGGCATGGAGTGACAGGACAAGGAGGAATGGCTTTAAACAAGAAGGCAAGTTTAGATTGGATATTAGGAAGAAATTGTTCCCTGTGAGGGTGGTGAGGTCCTGGCACAGTCTTCCCAAAGAAGCCATGGATGCCCCATCCCTGGAAGTGCTCAAGGCCAGGCTGGATTTGAGCTTTGAGCAACCTGATCTAGGGCAAGGGGTTGGATCTAGAAATCTTGGAAAAGGAGCACCAAGTGTTCTTCATCTCCCTTTCAGAGCTCAGTGTCACTTCCAACCCAAACCATTCTATGATTTTATAATTCCATGATGTGTTCAAGCTCTTGTTCTGCTCTCAGGACTCATGAGTGAGACCTTCAATAAGCCACAGACGTTGGAAACATCAGCTTCTACTGATCTGGGGTAGGCAGGGCAAGGCAAGAGAAAGAGGGGAACTGCATTGTCTGCCTGCAGTGCTCAGAGCAGGGCTTGTGCAGAGGACCTGAAACCTGTGTGACATCGTATTGAAAGCTGCTGGACAGAGTAAATAAAGTGAAGTTCTGAAAACCGATCATTATGAAAAGCAATTTCATAAGAGGCTGTTTAGTGTCTCTCTCATTGTCTTCAGGTTGCAGGAAAGCTTCTGTAAGCCTTGATGTGGGACCTGAAAGCCATCACACTGTTGGTTTGCACCACTCCGACTGTGCCTTCCCCAGGGTGAGTCTGTTCTGCAGAGCCACCTGTGCTGAGCTGCTGTGCTCAGTGAATCTGCCCAACTGAAGCTTTCTGTTGTGGGCTGATGTGCTGTGGGATAGAGTAGAGATCAGGGCCCTCAAAACCTTGAGTTTTGTCTGATTTCTCTTAGTTTTACTTTCATGAGTATAAGAGGAAGGTTGAAAAGCCCTGAAAAATGATGTAGTCTGCTTTGTCTTTCTGGTTTCTTTTTGAATTTGTATTTTGTGGTTGATTGCAATCTTGGCTGTAGATTTTTCCTGCTACTGCAAAATTATAAATTTGGGAGTCAGAACCTGCGCTGTCAAGTAGTTTAGTCCATCCTCTAACAGATAAACTTTACTAAACAAAGCTGAGCAGGGACATGGAGATGCCAGTAACAACTCATTGGTTCATTCCCAGGAACCTCAACCCAAGGTCCATGAGGATTCAGTTTTAAGCTCAAAATATACATGGGGTTCTTGTTTCAGACCCTTTTCCTAAACTCTTCTAGTCTTTATTTGAGACTGATAATGCCTCTGCTTTCTCCAATGGCTCTCTTTTCTCACTCAGATCTGAAATTTCCTCTGGATTCCTGCCCCTCTCTCACAGAGGGCTGTGCAAATTTGGCCAGTGTCATTTATTACTAGGTTACCCTTGCTCCATATGGTCACATAGACCTCCTTTTCTTAGGATGTCAGTCTAAAAAAACTTAGAAAACTTCCCAGCAGATGGAAAGACCATGATGTAATACCCCACTTGTACACCATGAACACATTAATTGGAGGGGAATAAGTGCCAATTGACTCACTTTTGAAAGAAGAGTTGCACTTTTGGAAGTCAGGAGGAGAAGATTAACATCTCTGAAAATATTGAAAAGGCATAATGTGGCAGAACAAGGAAATGGTTTTGGTTTGTTCAGTGATCATTTCCAAATGTGTATGTGAACTCCAGACTCTGCTCACCCACACACTGGGAAGTGGTTGCAAAAGATGTGCTCTGAACTAAGGTTCTTGGTGTCAAACATGAAAGATAAGATCCCAAATGATGTGTTCTTGTCACATTTCCATTAAAAATGATGCATCTATGATGTAAATGTGGCAAATGCAACACAGCAGATTCTCATCTAGAGAAGTGACTTATAGCTTTAATTTAGGTAAGCAATAACCAATTATCTGAGGACATAAATAATGGTTATTGTTCACATGTTTCCTGATCTCCTTGTTCCTGGCCTTTTACATTTGTGCCAGTAGTTCTTTACATTTAAAGTATTAAGGATAGAGATTGATGATGTCATTTACTCTTTACTTAAATACATCTTTTTTCACTTCTTAGAGACAAATGTCAGTAATGAAATCTAATTCTGCTCATCCATTCCTCCCATTAAAGCCATCAAAGCATTACAATTCTAATTTGAGAAACAAATGGAGCCACAGATCTTTGTCACATCTGAGCTGAAAATCTTTCAGATCTTCCTGGAGACCCCTTGGAGACCACAATGTCCAGGGCAGATATGAGCATTCCTCTCTGCAGGCCCAGCAACACTAAATTAGATCTGTTCCATGTCTGGAAAACTTCTGTGCTGCTTGGCTTTGTGAAAGAACTGTTCTATACATAAAGGACAAGGTAAAACTGTGTACATGTAGAGCACAAAACCAAGGTTAAAGCTGCCGTTTAAAACTGAGCTTGAATGGAAGACTCCTGCATTTCAGTTTTGGTTCTGTCCCTGGTTCACCAGGCTACCTGCATTAAGAAGGTCTTCCAAGGCCTCTTGTTTCAGCTAGAGATGATGTAGAAAGAGGTTCTGGCTGATTTCTCCTGCCTGTGCTGTGCCCCTGAAGCAGATTGCGGCTGCCACTTTCCTTCCTTTCTCCTGGATGTTACCATTCCTTGGACATCCCTGTGTCCCTGTGTCTGCTGCTGTCCCTCACAGGCAAACAGATCTGCTGAAATTCCATAAAGGGCAACAAACATGACAGGGAGATAAGACCACCCTTCTGAGGGAACAGGAGATGCCTACAAGCAGTGGAATTGCTTGTTCAATGGACACAGTGGAGCCCAAATACTCATCTCTGAACACAGCTGTCACACTCATTGCTGTGTGAAGAATGCCATGAATGTGCAAAATAGAGTCACTGTTTGAGTTTGTTTTCCCCTTTATGATTTTTTATACACAGTTTTCATGACTGGCTACAGCACGTGAATAATTTGTGGCAAGATCCGAGTTCACGGTCTGCCTGAAAAAGTCCACAACTGAAACAGAACATCTCAGAGTGAAGTGAGAAAAAGCTGTTTCCATGGTGGAAGGTTCTCACCCAAAGAAAGGAAGAACCACTGAGTCACCCTGTGTGCCCAGAACTCGGGCTGTGGTCCCAGTGGGGCACACAGAGAGCACCAACCCCTGCCAAGTCAACCTCGCTGTTGGCTGATCACCCATGTCCTTGTCACATCTAACCTGGTAACTTTTCCAAGCGTGTTTCCTTAAAGATTGAGAGGCATTCAACAAAAATCACTACAAGCCACCCAAATACAACACCTTGTGCTGCATCTCAAATGTGCCATTTATCTGTGGAACCAGATCAAAGTGTAAAACACTCGTTGGAGCAAATCACAGAACTATTGCAGCTTAATTAAATTAAGAGCTTTTTTCAGCATTGAGCTCCTGGCCAGCACTGCCACCCTACACCACAGTAGGTGACAGTGTGCTTTGTGGCTGTGTTTATCTGCCAGAACACCAAGAGGAGGTGAGGACTGGGAGTTTTGTATTCTCTGTCCACAAGCTTCTCCTATGACTTACAAGTTATCACGAGTGTGGTGCCAGGTGAGCTCTTCCAGCTGCAGCTTTTTTAACCATGACATGCTGTAGCTGCTGGTTCTTCTGGACATCCCATGGTGGAAATGGCCTGAGGGAAGAGGTCAGAGCCCTGGCAGATCTGCTGGTGTCTCTCCAGCTGTACCTGTTTCCCATCCTGCTTTGTTTTCAGAGCAAAGTGTTGAGCAGCCAAGCATGGTAGCTTTTTTAACCCTGACCAGCTGTAACAGTTCTTGATTATACCCTAAAACAGGTGTCACAGAAATAGTCACAAACACCCCCACATTGAATGGGAAACCATAAATAAGTGCAGTGGCATGAATCTGTCAGCTTTGGAAACGGAGCACTGAGTGTTCATCTCCCTTTCAGAGCTCAATTTACAGTTGAAAGCAATGAAGTGCAATTTCAATCAGGTTGGGTTGTATGGTTTTTTGAGGTGTTTTGTTTTTGTGGGGTTTTTTTGGGGGGAAAGGTGTTGGTTTGGTTTGTTTGTCTTTGGTTTGGTTTGGGGGTTTTTTGTTTGTTGGGTTTTGTTGTTGTTGTTGTTGTGGGGTTTTTTGGCAAAATGAAGGTATAGGCATCGATTCCTATTGAATTTAGGAAAATCCTGCTTTGATCTCAGAGGGCTGCAGAAAACTGCCTGCCCAGATTTGCTCCTAGGAGTGTGCTGTCAGTTGCTCCTGCTCCAGGGTGGAACAGTGAGTGTGAGTATAATTATTAAATCAAAATTTCCAGAGGTGACTGACATATCCACAAGTCCTGAACACCTGTGGGAGCTCACCTTGCACAGTGGCTGGTGGCACTTGTCACACAGTTGGGCTTCATTGCAGAGTTGATACTTAACAACACCTGGCAAAACCACAGATCCTCGGGTCACAGACCTTTCCTTCCTGCTTTGACAGGCTCAGGTCCTTGCTGCTTCTGTACTTGAGATGTGAAAGTTTGAAATAAAACTAGATTCTCAGTGGGGGATTGTGAAAGAAGTAGTACATTGTAGGGTTTTTCTCTGTGAGAGCTGTGGAGAAAACTGAAAAATTGTTTGTGTGGGAGAGGGGAGATTTAAAAGACATCTTTAAAGTGAAGTAGGATTCCTTAGAATTAAGGATGAAACAGTTCCCAGCAGTGTTCTGAGCACTAACCTAACAAACAGTTGAAATGAAGTTGTTTTCACCATAGCTGAGTGGGGAAATGTTTCCAAACCATTATAAATTCAAGCTCCTCAAACTGAATTACAGTTATCAATAATATCATAATGTTTGAGACATATATTGCCTGTGGTACCTCTTACATTTAGGTGAGCTTTTTCCCTCAAAATGTTTATTTTGGAACTGTATTATATCAGTCTATATGTGTACCTTCTTTAGGTGATGGAAGGTGTTAGAAGGTCTTCCTGGAGTCTTCTCCAAGCTGAAAATCCCCAGCTTTCTCATCCTGTCTCCATAGCAGAGGTGCTCCAGCCCTCTCAGCATCTTCATGGCCTCCCCTGGACTCCCTTCAGCAGATCCAGAAGTGGCAGATCTTCTTATGCTGGGGGCATGGCCAACTGCTGTGCTTAAAAAAAAAAATACAACAAATCATTCTGCCTTGCTCAGCTTCACTCCAGAAATGCTCCCTCTCTTGCTTTGCACTCCCCATGTCGCTGCAACACCAAGAAACTTCATTTCTGTCTGAACAAATGAGTCAGTCTGGGCAAAGTGGTGTGTGACAACTGAAATGTGAGACTTCTCAGCAGCTTGCAAGGTTTGGCTCTTTTGCCCACTCCTTAGAGGCCAATAGAAGTTTTGGTGTTGCAGTTTCATGCAGGTCCAGGTCAGGGCACCATGGGCTCAGCTCTTGTGGGTTTATCACAGGCAGCACCTGGGCTTGCCTTCAGGAGCAACATCTGTGCATGCAGGAGGTCCCTGGAGCCAGTAGCTCATGTCAGAGGTGCTCATGATGCTGAGACCTCAGGGCCCCTTGGGAAGGCACCTTTTTCACCTGTATTGTGTGTAGTGTTCAAATTTGAGTGTGCATCAGCAGTTCCTTCACAAGTGAGCTCCATCCCTGCTCCGTGCTGTCATGCTCAGCTTGGAGAAGGATAACTGGGAAGCTGATGTGAAATCAAAAACATGATAGTAGAGTTGTATCCTGTAAAACAGCATCAGGTTCCATCAGATTTAAATGAAGTCTGCAGTTTGGGACCACCTGTGAATGACCAGCGACTGGCATTGCTGGTATTTGTGTCTGTTCAGGCACTTACAGTTCTGTGATGTTTTTGGAAAACTCTTGGGATGCATGTCTCTTCCGTGCTCAGTTATTCCATGTCACTCTCTAAGGGTATCACAGCCTAAAGAATGGACTCATTTCCTTAGAATTGCCCTTAAAATGAGGGGATTTTATGGACGTGGCTTTGCTTTCAGAAAAATCCCTCTCAAATCAGATGGAGAAGGTGATGCCAGCTGTTCACTGCCTGCCTTCTGGTTTGTTTACAGCTCTTTCCAGTTTCTTATATATTTTTTTCTTAGCTCAACAAGTGAAGAAATCCGACCGCACACGTTTGGGGCTGCTGGGTGCCGACCTCTGTGGTGAAGGTGTTGTGTCACCAGCCCGAGCAGAGCCAACCCCTGCCTGCCCTGCAGCTTTTCATCTCTCCACTCTGTGCTCAGAGCAGCCTGAAGCAGCAGCTGCAGAAGGAAAGGAGGCTGAGACAGCCCCCTCAAGCTGGTGTCCATCTCTATCTCACCGTGTGGCCTTATCCGCTCTCCAACACTCATCTCACAGCGATGTCACCTTTCATTATGATTTTACTGCTCTGGCAGCTAAATGGGTTGAGATTACCAGTGAGGTTTCTGCTGAAGTGTGAAGGAAGTGAGGACACACATACCACTGCTGTTGTTGTGGTGCTTTCTTCTTCATTGGTGGGTGTGCTGTTAAAACAAATGAACCTTTGTTTCTTTCTCTTTTTTTAGCAATTTTATAGGCTTTCTGATGCCATTTGCTTAGGCAAACATAGGCAAGCAGGCATCTTTGTAGCTTTATTGCAATCTTTGCTCACGTAGTGGAAGGATAACTTAAGAGTTTTAAGGAAGATTTTTTCCCCCCATATCTTCTAGCCTGCACTCTTTCAAGTAACTTTATGTCTTATCTTTCCAGATACCTGTGATTCCTCTTCACTGCTGAGGATGCTGAGAGCAGCTGGAGGAATGAGGGCATTTTTATTGTTCCATGCTGTAGAAGGCCTAATTCCTAATTACAGCCCTTTGTTAGCCTTGCCATGTTCAACAGTCACATTAATGATGGGTATCTCTCAAAACTGGAATTTGTTCCACTTGTGGTTTATTTTTAAGGAGATGAATGAACCCACAAGAATTCCCTCTGCAGGATACATCTTCAGTCATTTCACCACTCCTAAGAGTAAACTAACTCCCTGCTGAGTTATTCATGACCCTTCTGGCCGGGCTGATGTAGATCTGATCACTTCCTGAGGCTGTTGTGAGGAATAAATCAAGCATCTCCCTTCCTGCTGAGTGCTGGCATATCACAGAATTCCTCTGAGACTCTATGAAAGAGAAAAAAAATCAACACAAACCATAATCTGTCCCACATCCCAGATGAGTTACCCAGCATTTTAGCTCTCAAACCAATTCTCCTTATTGTGCCTCTCAGTACTGATGCTCTTCCTCATTCCTCTGCCTAAAGCTCGTTTTTTCCATCATGCCCATACGTAACAAATTGTGATCAGCCAGGTTATATCACTGCACGTCCATCACTGTGCCTGGGGCTTTCTCTCTCCTGTAGGATGATCTGGAGTGACAGTCACACTTGAGAAGCAAGAAAAGTGGTGTCAAGGAAGGTGGAGAGCAGCTGGTGCAGGAAGGAGTAAAAGCTGGAAGTGGGGAAGAGGGAAGAGAGAGAAGGAAAGCCTAGAAAAAGAGCCATGGCCAAGCCTCAAGTCTGAAAAGCAAAGTTTACACCAGAGGGTGATCGTGGTTAAAATGCTGGTAATGGGTTTGAGAGGCAGCTCTGTCAGAGAAATCGCCCCAGCTGGCCCTGCCCAAAGAGATATGAAATGAACCTTGGTCATCTTTAGGGCTTCAGAGGCAGAACACCCTCCTAAAAAAACCTCCAAGCTTTGTTGAACACTTCTCTGAAAATACAATGTAATCTGTTTGGGGGTGGGAAATCCAAGTCTGAGCTTTTTCTGAGCAACAAGCTCAGGTACAAGCCTGGCCAGGGGCAGACCCAGGTGCAAATTCCTTCTGCATTTGATTTGAGCCCATGTGAGATGTTTAGGTTCAGGGTAGCTGTTGCAGCTCTCTGTGACTGCAGGCCACCTTCCAGAACCACCAGGATCTGCTGCAGCAGGAAACCTCCATCTCCAGGTACACAAGAGAAATAACAGAGAAGTATCTCTGAGTCTCGTGAAATATATCCAGACATCAGCACTTACCTTGTCTTAAATTATATGTTTGGTACATTTCTGTCCCTTATGGGTGTTTTTTTAGACTCTTCAGAGTACTCCAGCAGGTCTGGGGTTCCACCAAGGCTTCTTTTTACATCACTCTGTTCAGGCTGAGTCAAAACTACTTCTCAGTAGCACCTTAACCCCTAATTTTCAGAATTTAATCTGAATTACTGCCATGAGGCCAGGTCAGTGGGGCTAGTGACCTGCTCACAGCCTGACACAGAGGCAGCCAGGCTGGGCTAGAACTGGAAACTGCCTCTTTGATCTGCCTAGTTGGAGTTGAGGGAAGCCAGAGCATTGTGGAAGGATGAGGGGCTTCCACAAGCCACAGCTCACATGTACTGCACAGAGTCCACTCTGCCCCAAAGCAGAGAGGATAGGGAGAAAGAGACCAGGGAATAAATCCAGTTCTATTACCCATTTGACTCAGAAGAGCAGGCAGGTTTGTGTAGAATCTTTTCTGGGATCTTCTGAAACTGCTGGAAAAGCAGTCAAATCCTGAAGTTCTGCCCCCCCAAACTGCAACCCTGAGAGTGTCACAGCCACAGCAATGGTGCTGCCACTCTGAAAACAGCCCTCCTTGGTTTGTGGTGATAAACAAATGACAGCAAAGGGGGCAAAACTTCATCATTTTCTAAACTTTCCCAACCCACGTGCACACATGATGCAGCTGTGCAGAGGGAGCAGCTTGGTCTGTGCTCAGCTAAAACCTGTGTGTAGGTGGAGGAACCCCTTTCCCTGTGGCTGTACCATCATCCCAGGGCTAATCCCTGCTGGCCAACACTCACTGTGCATGTTTGGGATTGAAGAGTGGGTAATGGGAGTATTTTATGGTTTCTTTTCATGCTACACACTCCCAAAACAGGTTTAAGGGGTAAAGGCTTTGTATAAAAGGGTAATTATTCACTGGGAAATTAGCTCTCATGAAACATGTGAGGTGTTAGCAAGTAAGAAAGGTGCTTTAACCAAAATAACCATCTGTTTTCTGCGAGGCTTTGTGATGGGAAAACTGAGAGGAGCAGCAAAGCATAGAGTGGACCAGGCAATGAGCCCTTTCCCAGCCAAGTGGGAGGGGTGAAGGGAGAGTTCAATCTCCCATCTTAAGGGTGAAGGGGGTGTATTTGTGGTTCTTGGAGAGGAAAAATTGATTTCTGTGGGTTTAAATCATGATTTATTTATTTATATTTTCGTGAGCTCAATTATAAGGTATATTTTTAAGGGGAAGTGTCTTTATGGAAGTTTTGCATTTCTTTAAAACACCTCTGCTGCAACAACAAATTTCTTTGCACTTCTGAGCCTGGTGATTGTGAAAAGTGGGTTTTCAATTAATTTCTCAGTTTTCACTTGGTTTCTGCTGGGTTAAAGGACTTTATCTATTTATTTCAACCTGAATTGAAAAGAGGTTTTATCTGTGTAATCCCCCACCCCCTGCCCCATTCTCAGAGAGTGCAGTGCCTCTGAGATGAAATTGAAATTGAACATGGCCCAGAAATGAGGTGGTTAATCTAATTTTTTTTTCAATTGTGCATGTTTTAAAATTGTTTGAGACCCTCATGGATATTTTGAGGCTCTTTCTCTGTTCAGAGACAGGGCAGAGATGCAGCTAAGGAGAGGCAGAGTGAGAGAGGGGAATGAGTTTGTGCATCAGAGCCCCACTCTGCATCCCATGGCAGAATCTTTGTGTTCGAGTGAATATTTGAGCAGACGAAAAGCAAAAGTGAGACATCTGGGTTTATAAAAGAGAAAAAAAGCCCACATTTTTTTCTTTTTACCAGGATTTCTCTTTTGCAGTGTAGCCAAAATTAAAAGCTTGGGGAGTGAGAGGCAGTGATTGAACAGACAGCCCATTCTCTAACAGACAAATTTATTGAGTACACGCACAACTAAGAAAAGCAAAGCAAAGCAGTGATGTCCAGGCTCCAGAAACAAGATCTCACCAATCCACTGGCCAGGCGTGCTGGGAGTCTTGGGGGCCTGGAGGTGATGCTGCAAAGGTCCATGTGGATTCAGCGCCCTAAAGTCCATGGTGATTACAGGGTCTTCTGTTCTGCTAATCTTTTACCAGCTTTCCAAGTCTTTGAGGCTATTCACACCCCTGCTGTCTTCAATGGGTGCTTTTCCAAGCTCAGGTGTTACATTTTCTTCTCTTTCCTTCCAAAGACAGTGTCCTTGGCTTTCCTTACCCCCATCTCCCTGGTATAAGGACTCTTAAATCACACAAAAGCAGCTTCTTAACATTGGTGTTTGGGGATGGGAAGTTCAAAAACTAGTTACTTATACTAACTTTTGCTTCGTTACTAAGAGGGTGATCAAACAATGAAACAGGTGTGCCCAGAGAGGTCGTGGAGTCTCCATCTCTGGAAATGCTCAAAGCCCAGCTGAACACAGTCCTGGGCAATCTGCTCTAGGTGGGACCCTGCTTGAGCAGGTGGATTCAGACTAAATGACACCTCTCTAGAGGTCCCTTCCAACCTCAACCATTCTGTGACTCATGCCATCTGCAGGCTGCTTGGCCAGTCCTCCCCTCTTGGATGGCCCTCTGGTGACAGAGAAGGCCATCCCTCTCATCAAGGTCTGGCATGGCGTGTGTCCCCACCGCTCAACGCCTACTGGGTTGCAGCCAACAGCGGAGCCAAAAGATCTTCTTGGTGGCAAACACAGAGGCCAACCCAGTCTTGCCCTTGACTATTTCAGGAGGCTCTTGGCCTGCCCTGCTTCTTTCACCTGGTTATCAAAGAAGACCTTCACCTGTCTCATCCGGTAGCAAGTGGCTACCATGGCAAAGCACACACAGATTTGCATTAGCAGTACAACTACAATGGGGTGCAGCAGCGTGTTGAAAATGCCAGTGGCCGTGGGGGACCAGCCGAAAAAAACTTCCCACCAGTGGTGTTCTCCCGCCCTCTTAATTCGTTCCATTACCTGTTTTATAACTTTACCATCGTGGTGGACCGTTATTAGGATCTTTTTAGCTTCGGCCTTGGCATTTTCCAGCAGCTGCTGCAAATCTACATGCTCTAACATTTCTTTTACAAGTGATAAATCCATACCGATGGGGGTCGGGGTTATGCTACGATACAAGGTATAGTTTCTGATTAGCAACTGGCTAGTAAACACGGGTGGTTTATACACAAAATCACAGCCTCTAATAGTAGCTACGTTGCAAGCACACATATTTGAGTCGCTAAACACGGTCTGGTTATAAGCTTCATTAATTTGCACGTATTTACACGTCGTTCTGAAGCACACGCAGCCTTTCCCTACGTACACTAACATGGTTTTGTTACTGCTCTGGGGGTTGATCTCAAAGTGGCACTCCCCTTCTTTGGTGTCAAAGCACACATCGCTCGCCTTAAGGGCATCGTCTTCGCATATGAATCCCAGCCCGCTCTCCAAAATGCAAGCTTCCAAATCTACCGTCTGCCACTTCCCATCAGACAGCCTGGCCCACATGCGGTGGTCCAGGGGGTAGACCACAGACCCGTTCGTGTTTACCCCCAGGGCCACGATGGGGTAGACCTTTTCAATGCGAGCCTCCGCCACAGTGAGCACGTGGGCGATGACCGCGTTGAGGGCCTGGTCGTGGGTGAAGTTGACGAGCCTCCACCAGGCCTGGAGCTGCCGCTCCTTCTCTGTGGCCGCGTCCCACACGATCTTTCGGATCTCAGTGGGCAGGACGCCGTTGTCACCGTCTCTCAGGATACCTGCAACAACACTCTGCACCCACATCTGGGCCTGGATGCAGCTGAGAGCGAGAGAGACGTTACTTTGCTCGATGCCCAGGGCTCGCAACAGCTCCTGATGGTCCTTCTCACTTATTTGTTCCCAGGTGGGCAACACCTCTGACACAAGCCACTGTCCCATCCCGAGGCTGGACAGGGATGAATTCAGGGGCTTGAGGAGGCCCTGCACGCCCGAGGTGACAGTCTCCAGCTTGTTTGCCAAGACCTCGGCATTCATGCTGTTGAGGACTCCCAGGCCAGCACCTCCTCCTCCCAGAGCTGTGGCCAGCAGGTCTCTCCTGGCCCGGGTGCCCTGGAGGGAGCGGCTGTGGAGCCATGCCAGCCAGCCAGCGTGCAGAGTAGACAGGAAGGGGGCACAGTGTGGTCTGAGAGAAGAAATATTAACAGTGGACAGAGACAGCACCACCTTCTTTAGTGATCGGACAGGCCCTGTCAACAGCTCCTGGATGTGATTTTTCTTCACTACATAAGGACCTATTTTGGAAACAAAAGGGGCCATGACAGCAGTGATGGTAAATTCTTTTTTAAATCCTTCAGGGCCTCCTATCCACCACTTTCCTCCAAGTTCAGGGGACATTTCTACGCTCAGGTTTCCTTGACACCACACCTGGAGGGTTATGATTAGGTGTGGGCAGCGTCCATAATCCTGATTATACCATGAAGCCTCTGTATCTAATTCAGATCTATCAAGTGTTTTCCTTTCGCAGAGGCAGGTCAATGGAATGATCCACTTGCGGCCATTAGGGGCCGTGACAGTCACGGTGGTGCCGTTAATTTGCGTTGGGTCAGCTACACTTTCTTGAGAGTATTTAAATTCCAGTTTTACCTGGTTGCCAATTTCAGCATAAGGTGCTGCGTGCCAGGCCAAAAAATGGCACTTTGAGATCTTAATGGCAGCAAAGGAAGGTGCTGTGGTGCTGATCTTAAATTTGAAGGACAGCCCCACGCTGTTGTTTGCCCAGAGGCAAACCACAAAGACAGGCTGGACCAAAGTAAAATTGTACCAGCAGTCCAAATTCTCCACAGCACAGATTTTTTTCTGATTCTTCTTAGTTTTTACTTCAGTGACAGAGATTTGAGTTACTCGCTGGTGAGTGGATCCATTAATTACCCTGCACCCCACCTTTATTTGCTGTCCCACCTTCCCCAGCAGCTGTGGAAGCCTGTTTGTGCTATCCCAGCCCCACTCATTTTCCAAGTACACCTCTGCCCCGTGCATAACCACTGTTGACAAATTTAAGCCTTTGCTAGAATTTAATCCCATGATTCCCGTATGTTTTATGTAAGCTTGGGACCAGGGCCAATCAGTCCCAGTTTTTGTGTGCCTCCTAACCCTGTGCTGGGCTGTGGCGTGTGTGTCAAGGTGCCTTTCTAAGTGAGAGTGAGTGACATTTTGTCCAAGGCGCTGATGGGTTGGTTGGGCACATTGGGTGCTCAGCACTATGCACATACCAGAAAGCAAAGTAAATCCTGCAATCACAAATTTGAAAGCATTTTCCCCGCAGTACAAACAGGGCTGGTGATGACACGAAGTTCGCCCTTCCCGCTGGTCACAATCGCCTTCCATTTTCCTTTATCTGCAAAACATAAGCAAGGCGGGCTCTCCAGCCCCGTTAGTTTCCCTTCCATGCTTTTAATTGTGAAGAATGGAACCATTTCTCCTGCCTTTTTGCCCCTTTTCTGATTTCTACCTGGTATACAGAGGGGCTGGCCTTGTTCACAACCCTAACAGGCCCCAGCCACCGGGGTTCCAGCACCTGGTTCTTCTCCCTAACCCCTCGGTATACTACCAGGTCCCCTGTGTTCCACTCCACGGGGCGCAGCAGCACTCCCAGCTGCTTCTCCATCTTAGGGATGCTGGTCTCCTGCACTGAGGAGAGTTGGTGGTAGGTGGCTGACACCGTCCTCAGCATGTCCTGGACCCACCTGTCCATCAGGACGCGGGGCTGCATTTCATCCGGGGGCTCCCCTCCTTGCCACCAGTGTTCCAGAAACTTTGGGTCTCTTGCAGCAGGAAATTTTGGGGGAGAAAATGTTTGAGATGCCAGAGACCCCCTCAGTGCCAGCAAGGTTAGTGGGAGCTTATGATCCCAATCTTTCCTTTGCTGGCTCACAAGCTTCCTCAATGCTGCCTTCAGTGCTTGGTTTGGCCCGTCTGCTGAGACTGGCTTTTGGAAATGCCCTGTGATGTGAAGCTTTTGTTTGATTCCCAGGGCCTGGCACACCCCTTTTGTGACTTCCCCGATGAAGCGTTGGCCGTGATCTGAGTGGATCTCCTTTGGGATGCCCCACTGTGAGAAGATGTGCTCTACCAGGATCTTTGCAGTTGCACTGGCTGAGTTGTTTCGAGCTGGGAATGCTTCCACCCACTTGGTGAAGATATCACTGACCACTAGGCAGTACTTATTGCCTTGTGCTGTTTGGGACAGAGGGCCAATAAACTCCATCTGCAACTTGCTCCATGGCCCACAAACCCTCTGGTGGCCCAGGATGCCTTTGGCTGTTTTAGCATCGGGATTGTTGGCTGCACACGTCAGGCAGTTGCTGACATACCTCTCCACATCCTCTCTCATTTCGGGCCACCACCCAGCACCCTGCAGCCTCACCATGGTCTTGTCTGTCCCCAGATGCCCCTGCTCATGAGCCAGGGCCACCAGCTCTGTCCGGACCAGTTCAGGCACCACCCAGACTGGGAAATCTGCCCCGTCCCTCCGTGCCAGGACCAGCCCTGAGATGTCTTTCCACACTTTGCACCCTTTGTACTCCCTGCCCTGCGCTAACTCCCGGATCCTGGGGTCCTGTGCCTGCAAGCCCACCAGATCCACACTCTCCCAGTGCCTGCTGGGAGCCACCGACAGTGGGCCATTCTCTGATATCTTGCTGGCCTTCCACATCAGCCCTTCCTTGGCACCTTGCTTGGCTTTGGCATCTGCCTCCTTGTTCCACTTGGCTTCCTCTGTCCCCTTCTTGTGGGCCTTGACCTTAATGATCTGTGCCGGGCACGCCCTCTGCTCTGCCAGCCTCGCAAGGTACAGCAGCTTTTTGGCATAGGTGACGGGCTTGCCATCAGCAGACTGCATGTCCCTCTCCCTCCAGAGGGGCAGCCACTCCAGCGCCACACGCACCACCCAACCCGAGTCTGAAAATATGGCCAGCGGCTGGTCCGCCGGCGTGTTTTCCAGGGCAGCCATCACGGCCACCAGCTCGGCAGCCTGGATGGAGTGTGGCAGGCACCTGCCCTTCACCACCTCCCCAGTGCCCCAGTTGACAGCGGCATAGCCCGTGTAGGGCACCCCTTCCTCGTGGTAGTTGGACCCATCTACAAACCACACAGCGTAGCCTCTCGCCTTGGCCTCCTCCAGGCTGAGGCTGCTCTCAAAGAGGGGTGCCCGCCGTGGCTTGGGGTCAGTAAGGGAGACTCCCGGCTCCTCCCCGTTCCTCTCAGCACTGATTACCACCCTGTAGGCACCAGGTGAGGGGTCCCCGGGGACCTCCTTGTTGGTCAGCGCCAACGCCCAGTTGGCCATCCTGGGGCAGCACAGGGGACCTCCATCCCCCTTTCCCAACAAGAGGTACCTCACTGGGGTGCAGGAGGTCCTCAGCAGCACTGGGGCTGACCCCACCAGGTACTCCCAGTGCTGCAGGGCCCAGGTTAAGGTTAAAACCTCCCTCTCATAGTCACTGAACTGTTGTTCGACCGGCGTCAGGAGCCGCGAGGCATGGGCCACAGGGAGCAGCTGGGCACTGTGTTGCTGGCTCAGGGTGGCCTGCAGCCCCCTCCCCGAGCTGGCCAGCTGCAGAACATAGGGCCTGTCCCCTCGAGGGTGTGTCAGCATGGGGGCTCGTGCCACACTCTCCTTTAAGGTCTTCACTGCCTCGTCCTGCTCTGGCCCCCATTCCCAGGGGGTGTTCTTTTTCAGGAGGTGGCAAAGCGGGGCTGTTTTCTCTGCATAGCCCTCAATGAACTCACGGCACAACCTCAGGAGAGACAGGAAGGACCTGAGGGTGGTGACATCAGACGGTGCTGACATCTTCTGTATTAGCTCAACCCTCTGCTTTTCCAGGGAGCGCCCTTCCTCCCCCAGGGCTACCCCCAAAAAGGAGACCTCCTTCCAGCACAGCTGGGCCTTTGTGGGGCTGATCTTGAAGCCTGTCTTGTGGACAGCCCCCAACACCTCTGCCAGCACCTCCAGATTCTTCTCCTTTGTCTGGGTGTGGATGAGGATGTCACCAGCACAGGACAGCACGCTCTCCCTGTGGCTGACCTGCTCCCACATCCTCACCACGCGGGCATGGCAGATGGCAGGGGCATTGTGGAAACCCGGAGGAACTCTGGTGAAAGCAAATTGCCGCCCTCGAATCGTGAAGGCAAATTTATGCCAGGACTCGGAGTGCAAGGGGATGGCAAATGATGGGCTGGTCAGGCTGAGCACCGAGAACCACTCGGACCCCCGGGAGATGGCTGCCATGGTGTTGGGATACTTGACCACCGTGGAGGTCTGCATTGGGGTGACTTGGTTCAAGGTGCTGAAGTCAACTGTCAGCTTCCACGTTTTCCCATCAGCTTTCCTCAAGGGCCACACTGGGGCATTGGTGGTGCTCTGCTGCTCCACCAGCACACCCTGGTCCAGCAAGGTTTTGACTGTGTCCCACAGGCTGTCCTCAGCCTCAGCTGGGTACCAGGGCTGAGGCTGAGGAGGCGGATCAGGCCCTTTGATTGACACAGCAGCATCAATCTGCCCGCAGTCCAGCTTGCTCCTTGCCCAGACCTGAGGGAACTGCTCTGTGACCCGTTTCACCCGCGGTTCCCACTCAGGGTGGACCAGGACCTCAGGGGTTTTCACTGACATCACCCTGTGGCTTGCCGGGATGACAGGCAGATCAATTTGTGGGCAGCGTAGCAATGCTTGGTTTGCCAGGTCCACCACCACCCCCATCTTTGTCAGGGCAGAGATGGCTAAAGTTCCTGGCTTTCCTTTCATTTCCATTTTCCCAAATTTTTCAGACCCTTTGGCAGCTCCAATTTCAAAGGGTATGGGCCCTGTGAAGGGCACTGAGGATTTCTGGCCATTCGGCACTGTCAGTTCAATAATTTCATAGGTTTGGAAGATCCCGGCTCTGCCGGGGGCCATATTCAGAATTGAATAAGAGGCACCAGTATCAATTAACATCACTTGTCCAAGCACCCCTCCTCCAATAGTTGTATCAACTATCAGGCGCCCCCACAAATCGGTCTTAATCGGTGCCACAAAAAGGGGCGATGTGGGTGCCTGGCAGCCCTATTGCTGAGCCTTAGACCCTGGGTCAATCAGGTGGGAGCTGCTGTGCTTTTTGGCCTCATGCAGGGCCAGCTTTTGGAAGAGCTCCGCATCCGGCAAGCCATCAATGTCCTCCTGTTTCTCGTATTTTATCAGCCGCTTCCTCAGCTCAGCCCTCCAAGGGTTAGACTTCTGAAACCTCATCCCTTGCTGGTTCTCCTTCCCCAGCCCCCCCTTGCCATCAGGATCTTTTCGATTGTCTCCTTGCATTTTTCTCATCCCTGCATTTTGGAAAGACATGGCCATAGTTTTCCCTTTCTTCCCCCCCAGCATGTACCCTGGGAATGCCTGCTTTTGCAGCTCAAAATTCTGGTTCAGGATCTGCTCCAGCTCTGACAGAGGCTTTTTGGCTGCATCCCCCCCAGCAATCACCCGCAGTGGAGGTGTCAGCCCCATCACCAGCGGCTCCTTGAATTCAGGCCTGTCAAAATCAAGGGGGGAGTCCTTTGAGCCAGGCAGCCTGGCCATCTGGTAGAGCATCTTTTTACGGTTAACATAGGCATCGGGCCTCTCCTCAGGGTTTTGCTTCTCCTGGTGGAAGAGCACTAAGGGGTTGACCTCTGGGAAAAACACCTTCAGCACAGCCAGCTGGACATCCCCAATATCCTGCACATTGCCCATCTGCACATCCCCCGGCAGGGCTGTGAAATCATCTGGTTTCATGCACTTTCTCACAATGTCTATCAGATCACTCACAAAGTTGCCACTCTGGCACTTGGGCAGATGCTGGACTCTGGACAGCCAGTTAATCGCTGTCTCCTTTGTCAGTGGCCCCAGCATCTTCCCCACTGTCTTAAGCTGCTCAGGGGTAAACCAGAGCACAGCCCTGTTGGTGTCTATGGGCTGGAGTGGGACATGGCTGACTGGCTCATCGTGGGGGGCCTTTTTATCTTTGGAAGCCTCTACCTCCCCTACTTGCAGCTGGCCCACCTCCTCCCGCAGAGGAGCGTAGGGGGACGGCCTGGTGGGGCCCTTAGCACCCCACACATCATCCTCATAATCATAGTGGGGTGGGTGCACGTCCGGGGATTCCTGCCCCTCACCATTCCCAGTCGGGGCCCTCTTGCCTTTAATGGCAGCCACAATGCCCCTCGACACCCCCAGCTCTGCCTCCAGCTCCTGGATCTTGGCGTGGCATACCTTGTGATCGGGGCCACTGCCCCGGTCCCGCTGGACGTCCTGCAGGACCGCCCGCACCGCGCTCTGCGCATCGTGGGTCTCCCCGATCCACTTGCCAACCTCCTTCGTCAGCTCCTCCGTTCTCAGCTTCTCATAGCCCAGCTGGCTTTCCAGCCGGGTGATCTCCACGGCGCTCCGCAGAGAGTCCCCGCACAAACCCTGCACCTCCGCCCGCAGGTTGTCCACCTGGATTTTGAGCTCGTCCTTGGCCTTCTCCAAGGTTTGCACGTTCTCAAGAGCCTCCTTCAGCAATTTGGACAACTCCCTGCCTACCATCAGCAAACCCTGCAAAGCCGCTCGCTTCTTACACTTGTTAGTGGGTTTGGGCTTTTTGTTCTCCTCTGACCAGCTCTCCCACTGCTGGCACAGCTGCTGGTATGCATCCGGACCCTGGAAAGACCCCGGTGACCAGATTGGGGGGAGACACTTCTGGAGCACAAACTGCTCCAGCTTCCAACTGCTAACGATGTCGCTCATCATAGTGAAGGGGGTGAGATCTGAGACGGCTCCGTCTCAGGGCAAAACTACCATAACACACCAGCACTGACAACCCCTTGAAAGCCCTCCACAGAGCAAGGCTGCAACCCCACAACCTGCCCCTCCAAAAAGCCCCCCAGGGGGACACCGAGCCCGGGCACAAGGGAAGGGGAAGGTGGGAACAGGAGGCCGCGGCCGGGCCGGCAGCTGCCGCAGCTGCTGGCTCCCGGGGAGGGAACGGGAAAGGGATGTGGGAATGGGTGAAGCACAGGAGAGATGGAGTAGGACCCCAATAATAAGATCTCACCAATCCTCGGCTGAATGTTCCAGCAGTCCCAGGAGCTTGGAGATGATCTCTGCAGAGGTCCAGCAGATCCGGCACCTTTAAGGTAAAGGTGGTCACGAAGTCTCAGCCTGGTGACTTTTATAGCATGGCAGGTCGTTGTTTGGGGCTGGTGACAGCTGTGTTTACTTCCTTGGTGGCTTTTCCTCCTCCATGTGCTGCCTTCCCAAGGACACTTTCCTTGTCTTTCCTTATCCTCTTCAACACTGATTAGGGAAGCCGAGATCGCACGGCAGCACCTGCACTGCCCCTTATCTCTTTGGGGAGGTCCAGGATTAGTCATGGTTCACACTAAACTTCTGCTTTCACCAAATGTCCTGAAGAGGGAGAGCTGGAGCCTGTCCTCTGATCCTTCCAAATCCCCCCAAGGCCCCCTCATTTACTGCACACCCCATTAGCACCTGGGGTTTGTGAGGAGCTCACACATGAAGCTCACACCTGACACCAGTAACAAACACAGTCCTGCCAAACCTCCCCCCAAGCACAGATCTACTTGCCAGGGAGGGATGAAATGACAGGAAAATTCACAGAAGTCATCATTTAGATCCATTTTGGCATTTGGTCTTTAAAAGTAGCATTTTTCTGTGTCACAGCCCAGCTCATCATACACTGACGTGGACCTTGGGGTTACCCCATGAATGTCAGGAGCCTCCACTGTGATATTGCATCAGCTGTAAATCTGCACCTGCAGAAGCAGATGGACTCCCCCCAGTCTCACCATCCAAACCACATCTTAGCTCGGAGAAGTTTAGAAAATTTGACCCACTTGTTTTGGTGTTGTTTTTTTTTTTCTCTGCTATTACACTCAGAAAAGAGTACCAATCATCTCACTCAGTGAAAATGCTATCATTTTCAGTACTGCTTTTACCCCTAATGAAATACTCCAGAAGCTAAACCCTCTACTAGAATATAACCTTTTTTTTTTTTTTTAAAAAAAGGTAAAAAATGTTGACATGTGGCTGCTGGATCCCCAGGGAGTTACAATCCTGCACCCCTTTACCCCTAGAGCAGCCTTTATTTCTACATATTGCAGTACTGGCTTGTGTTGGACTGGTCTGGAGGCTGAATAGCCTTCCTTGACCCCCTAAATCAGTCCTTTTTAGCTTCAAAAGCACAGAGAGAATTAATTTTTCTCTGTTTTTATGGTAGCTGTTTTCTCTAGCTTGGCATTTACAGCCCAGCTGCAATTAACCTCCTCTGCAGCATGGGAGTTTAACAGATATGAAAGCCCAGCCAGGTCCTGTTTCTTGGCTCTAAACTCTATTCTTCTACACCAATGCTTTGCTCCAACCCCCCAAAACAAACACTTTATTGTAGGAAATTCATAACAGGGGGAAAAGAAAGATTTTAAAATGCAGAAAAGCTGGTGAAAGCATCAGAATCTCAGCATGGTGAGGTAGGTAGGATGCAGGTTGGAAAAAAGAAGAGGGGCTGTTTCCTACTGGGATGGATTCACAGGGAGTTGGTTGGGCTGGGGACAGGGATGGTTGTCTTTAATTTCAGAAAAAGAATAAAATTCCCCCAGAAATTGTGCGGCTACAGAGTACAAATACACCAAAATTCAGCAATTCCCCCCATCATGGCCCAGCCGTGAGTTAAACAAGGTGATTAGGAGCTGCTGCTATTCCTCAGCAAGGTCACCAACAAATCTTGCTGGTGTGAACAGACAGGATCAACTTACACCCTTCTTTCCTCCCGTTTTCTTCCCAGGATGGCAGCCCCAAACAGAGTGGGGATGTTATAAACAGCAGCTGCCTCCTGCACGTTCACACAGCGCTTTGATTTCTGCTGGTGATATGCTGCCAGACAAAAGCATCCCTCCTTCAAAATGTTTTCTTGTAGGAGCAACAGCCAGTTCTGAGAACAGCCTGGCTACTGGAAAACAGCTCCACTGCGTGTAAACAGCAATTTTAAAAAAATATTACATTTAATCCATGTTCCAGTACACTGTGCTTTTACATTTCTTGTATTCCTTTTTCTTTCTCTAAAGCTGCTATAATGTCCTGGGGAATCATCCCGGTGTAACATCCTGATATCCAAGGTTGTAATGATGGCAAAAGCCACCTCTGGGAAAAATTCTTGTCCTGGCCAGGAAACCAGAAGTTGCTCCAGGTAACAGCAGCAGTGGGAAAAGAGGGACTCAGCCATTGCAGCAGCTGGGGAGTTTGGGCTCAGCTCACAGACTTCACCACAGGGATGAAGGGAAAATTCACTTACAGTGGCATTTCTCAGAATGAGCACTCACTGTCCCCTCACCTCAAAAAAAAAGAAGTGTTTCACCTCATTCTAGGGAGGGCCCAATCTTGGCGTGATGTGAAACAAAAGGGGACAAATGAGAAGAAGGTGAGGACAGCGGAGGCAAGTGTTGCTGCAACCCCCGTCAAGGGCTCAGCTCTGAAAACAAGAGTTTAAAAGCACTGAAGTGGGTTTGAAAACACTAAAATTGCCTTCTCTTGCCAGGAAAGAGTTAAGGAGCAATTCAGCCCACCCTAAAGTTTAGCAGATGAGCTTTTTGTGGCAAGGGTTTTGCAGTCACAACCCGCTTTGAGCAGGAAATTAATTTAAACAGAAATGGGGAGAGGACGTGTCACAGCAGCGTGGAAAAATCTGGTACAAAATGGACCAAAAGCTTCCAGTGTACAAGATGCAATATTGTTTTTCCTATTCATCTGCCAGCTCAGCCCTGGGAGAGGTTTCTCAGTGCTCCCATGTGAGACTCCCTTTTCATGGGAGATGCTGGGGCACTTTTAAGGGCCACAAGTATCTGCATGAGGGTGACATAAAAGAAAACTGAATCTCACTTGGCAACCAAGAGGGCAGCAAATAAATAAATATAATAAATAATTTCTATTTTTTTCCCCAAACATGAAATTATGGAAGTCTGCTGACACCAGCTCCTCTCCATTATTGCACCTCATGTGCTTTTCTTTGAATCCTAAACCCCAAGTGCTTCAAGCCTCTTTCTCACAGACATTTCAAAGTCATTTTGATATTTTATCATTTAAATATTTCTGCCTATGAGCCATGTGCTGTCACACCTACCAAGGCAGCACATGCTGTGAGGTGAGAAGCCCAGACAGAATTTCCTTGTTTTTGTGGTTTTTCAGCCACAAATTTGTTCAAGGTTTCTTGCTCTTGATTTCAAAGCTTCCTGTGATGCCTCACATCTCTGCTTTACGTTGAGTTGGTCTGGTGTTCAGCATTTTCCAGAGAAAAAACACCTCCTGCTATAAATTCTGCTGAAGAAAACAACCACACAGATCAAATTGCATCTTTTCCTTGTTTTGAACGCTTTTTTTATTTCAACAGGGAAAAAACAGCCAAAATTCAGGCTTTCCTGCTTTTATCTTTAAAACCATGGTCCTACATTTGTAATTTTTTGATAGAAGTAGATTAAAAGAAGGAGGAATAACTAGGTGGTGAAATATGAAGAAATCATAATTAAAAATCAGTGAGTTTTCTTGGTTTTATTTTTCTAAAGGGCATTTTAGGGTACCCTGTGAAGTGCTGGAGAAGAGCACAGGGCTGTTGCCCGATGCACTCTTGTGTTTGCTCGGCACAGAAGAAGCTGAAGCTCCAGGTGCTGCTGTGGCAGAGGCTCTTTGGCAGCTGCTGGTGAGAGATCTGTGCAAGAGAGAGGGGCAAGGACTTCCTGAGGTGAAGCCAGCCCTGCCACCAAGAGGTGACAGTGAGTGGAAAGGGGGAGCTGGCACAAAACCCCTCTGTCACCGCGTCCGCCACCATGGCTCGACCATGGCTCCATCTCTGCATCTGCCTCCAGATCCCAGGTAAGAGAGACATGTCTCTGAAGGGTTGAGGGCACCTAAAATCATGCTGGAGCCTCTCCTTCACACACTCCAGCAGTTGGATGATGGAAGATTAAATATACCATCACAATATAGATCTACAAGATATTATTACCTACTTCTAATAATTTTGTACCATGCTATTAATAGCATGCTTTAGGTTTTGGTCAGCCCTGAACTGGTCAGGAAGAGGGACCAGTTGGTTGCTGTGGGTCCTTGCCAAGTGAAATATTCTATTCTATTCTATTCTATTCTATTCTATTCTATTCTATTCTATTCTATTCATGTATCAATATGTAACAGTATAGTCACCACTCAGTTTTTATGGACTGTAGGAAGCTGCTAATGGAGAAGTTAAAATGCTCCTCTCTCCACTGCCTGTGTAACACGAAGATGATAAACATCCCATCAAATTTACTAAATTATCCAAAGACTGAGTACTTCCCAAGGGCCACAGCTGGAATTGGTGTGTTATAAAACCGTTCTTTATTCTAGAGTTCTGTGAGATGGGGAGCCCACTGAGAACACCTCAATAAATTAAGAGTTTGCTTTGCCCATGAAAAATGAAAAGGGGCCATTTTTAAGGTGCTGCAGGCTGGTCTGGCCAAGCACTGTGATTCCCCATAGTCCCCTGAATATAGACCAGGAAAGGGAACAGGGAGGTTTTGGGGTGAGGATGACTGAGTATGATTTTTCTGCTCTGTCTCCATCCCAGCTCACTCCTGGCTTGACCACTGGCACTGAGTTGAGATCTTCCAGAATCTCTTCTTATCTTTTCTGACCTATATAACATTTCTCCAACAGGTCAAGGATAAGTTTTTCATGGAGAGTTATGTTTCCCGTGCTCAGCAGAGCCAGACCTCAGGGTGCTCAAGGAGACCCTGAAGCCCCCATGTGCCATGGCCACACACATTTCATCCTCTAAAAAACAACACAGGCATTTGCCGAGGCAAAATTTAAGAGAATTATGCTTTAAAACCTTAAAATTATGGTTTTTAATAATACGGAGAAATTAATGTTGTCACAGAGCCAGAGGATGTGGTGAAATGCTGCAGCTGCTGTGCAACGCTTGAATTTTGGCATTGCAATATTAATTCTGCAGCACTGGCAGTGATGGGGTCATTGGTGTGGGGACAGAGGAAGACTCTGGACCCCTGTCAGTCACCAGAGCCCCCTCCTCTGCCTGTCCCATTGGGAACACTGGAGACATCAGGACCATGTGCCACATTAATGGCTTTAGACGTTCTTGGGTCATGCCAACCCGTCCCCTCACTGCTGGCTTTGCAGGGCTGCATGAGACTGCAAAACCTGCTGTGAGCAATTTGGGGATTTTGAAATAAAAGGAACATTTTAAGGTAAAAAAAAAAAAAGAAAACCAAGAAAATGTATTATTGAGCTTTTTGCAGAGCTTTAAAACATGCCTGGGAAAGAGATGGGGGAAGCAGGAGTATCCTTATCTTCAGAGTTCTGTTTTTCACTCGGTCTCAGAGTATCTGCAGCTTTGCAGGACTGTTTGCTGAACAGCAAGGATCACAAGTTACCTGTTATCCTTTCCACAAGGACACATCCTCGCTCAGACAAACACCCCTCACACCTGCCTGAGACAAACAAGACTTAGATAATTTCCACAAAAGCTGGAAAGCCCAAACAGGGCTTTGGCGATGCCAAACCAGAGCTTTGAACCCCACCGCTGCCCCTCACTCCCTCTTCCTCCCCATGTCTCAAAATGCCTTTGAAAAAATATTATTGTCTGAAAACTAATATCAAATTGGCTGGTTTTGAGATGTTTTGCACAATTTTTGGTCTCTTTTTCTATCCCTGAGATGTTTAGCAGTGTTGCATCTGTTAGAAGAAAAACCTGGCAAACCAGTTAAGAGGCACAAAAAAATTGTTGAAAAAGGGGTGAAATGTCTGAAAATGAGACAGGTAAGGAGGGCAGAAGAGGGGCATGCACAGGAGCAGGCAGAGATGCTCTTTCCTGCACACATATCCCCAAGAGCACCCTCAAAATCATCCCCGCATCTCTCTCCCTGCCAGTGAGCCTCCTCCCTAGATGAGAAAAATCTGCCTGTATAATTTGGCTTGGCCAAAACAATAGCTGGGGAACCCAAAAAGGCCTCTGAGAGGAATATGGGAGCATCCTGATAAAAATGCTCCTGTTTCTCGCTTGTGTGATCCCCCTGGTCATCATATCTGCATGTTTTTATTAAGCCCATAAAGAAAATCTGTTCTTTGCGTGAAAAAAAAAAAAAACCAAACCTGAATATTTCTCTTTTTCCTTAGGTATTTATACAACTCTAACCCAAACTCCAGAGCATATTCTAACCCAAGCTAACAATCAAACTGAAATCCTCTGTGAGCTGAAGGAGAACGCCGGGGTGTACTGGTACCGCTGGAGCCATGAGAGGCAACATTTTGAGTTCTTGGTGTTTTCCAACACACTGGGCAAAGCCACCTACGGCACAAACGTGAGCCAGGACAGGTTCAGGGTCCATGAGGCAAGGTCCCACAGCTCCTACAGCCTGCACATCACCCACCTGCATCCCTCAGACAGCGGCACCTACTACTGCTCCGTCTCCCAGTCCTCCCAGCTGCTGCTGGGCAGTGGGACACAGCTCAGAGTGGGTAAGCAGCACCCTCGGGGTTCCAAAATGTGCCACCAGCAGGTTGGGATGCAGTCCCCTGGGAAAGGGGTGATTAGGTTTGGTAGACTCTTCCCAATTTTGAATTGCAAGGTTGGGGCTCTGGGGCTTTTCTGAAGAGGTCTGTGAGACCGGATGAAGCAGAAAATACAGAAAATGGCTAAAATTTAGGTCAGCTTCATTTGATAGTCCTTTTGCCATCAGCAGTTGCTCTGCTGTGGGCATGCCTTGAGCACAGCATTGCTTTAGGATTTCCATGGGAAGACCTGATATTGCCATGCCCTGTGTTTTTCTCACTCCCTGCTGTACTTTGGATGAGAGGCTGGATGTGTGCCCTGCTCAGCTCACGGGTCCTTCCATGCCCAATTCCTCCTTACCCTACTCCAAGTGACAAGAGCAGCATTGAGGCCAGAGAGCATCACCCCCCACATCTCTGGGGTGGATCTGATGGCAGCTTTCAAGACCTCCCTCCACAAAAAATACTGAAATGGGATTTATTCCTCAAAGATCACAACCCAGTATCCCTGTGGAGACCCAAACAGAAATAACAGTTTTCTGCAGGTGTCATGGGAGGAGAGAGGCTTTACAGACATCTGGGTCATACAGAAGCTCTTTTCAGCCCATTTTCTTTTTGACCACAGAGCAGTAGTTGATGCAGAAAAACTAATGCATTTGAAGTGGGATTCAGCCTCTATTTTTGCGGACTTTTAGGGGGACAAATAACTTATTTAACGAAGACACAAATAACTTATTTAACTGAAATGCCGCTACAGCTTCTGACTCTAAAGCAGACCCAGTGTCCCAGTTTTTCTGGGGTATTTTTGCAAATATACTCTGTACCTTGAACTGGATGAGAAATCCCTTTTGGATTCTTGCAGGCTCAGAGAAAAGCTGGTTTAAGATAAAGGAGAATTGTTTTCTGACAGCTGGGCATATATCTCTGTGCAAAGCATGAAAAACAGGCTTGAAATGCAGCTTGATCAAGGACACCAATTAAAAAGTAAACAGCAGCAGGTGCTCTGGGAGGACTCAGGCTTTGCTGAATATTTTTTTTCCTTTTAGTTCTCGTGATAAAACAAATTGTCTTTAAGTTTCTTTTCCTTAAATCTGTTATAATGTAAGGGGGAATGTTGTCCAGATAAATCCCAGAGCCCTGATGTCTCATCTTTTCATGTAAAAGAATGGTAATTTCTGTAGGAATTGACATCCTGGGTAAAAGCAGAAAAAAAAAAAAAAAGTTTTCAATCACCTAAAATTCTGAATAAGTATGGTTTGAGCAGTCAGACATGCAGCTGTTTAATGACATTACTGGCGTATTTTCCTGGCCAACTTTACTCAGAAACGTTACAGTGTTCCACTGTTATTCAGATACACCATAATAATTCCTGCCCTCATTTTATCAGAAAAAATAAAAATCAAATCTTGGTCAAAGATTAGAGCAATGTGAATGAGGAAAAGATCCAGGGATCCCTTAAAACATTCCAGTTCTACTGAAATCTCCTGCTACCCATGATTTTGTGCAATGCTGCTAAGATGATGCTTGGCAGCAAATGTCACTCAAGCAAGTTTGGGGGTTTTCCCTGCATTAGCATTCTCCACTCCTTTATCTGGTACATTGTTTTATTAACACTTTTAAAAGCTCTTGGTAATTTCTGTGACCCCCAAGAGGCTCAGGTCAAGCTCACCCCTCTGAGTGACACAGCCCTTTGCAGGGGTCACTGGATGGGGCTTGTTCCAAGTGCCAAAATTTCCAGCCCCTCCTGCCTGCTGTTGGAGATCTCTGCTCTATCAGTGCCACGCTGACCATTCTCTTTTCTCCTTATCCCTCAGTTGATGCTTTGCCTCTGCCTCCAAAGACTACACAGACACCCATGTCCAAAAAGCCTGTGCTGTGGATAACCAAAAGCAAAGCTGCCAACAGGAGAGGTATGGCACTGTCTCAGCACAGGCTGCCTGGGAAAAGGGGTTTGCTGAGCTTTTGGGGTGCTCAGGGCCCAGCTGGAGTTTGTCCTGGGGTGGGGGTCACCACAATATCACCCTGCAGGAGTGGGTGTCTAAGTCCAGACAGACCCACTGCTCTGGATAGAGCTGACTTCTGCCTGTAGGAGGGATCCCTTGGGATATCCACAGGTTTAGGGGCCAGGATGTATTTCAGTTTAGTTCATCGAGATCTCAGAGCGAAGTTCCCTTTGTTACTGTGAGGGGGACTGAGCACCAGAACAGGTTGCCCGGAGAGGTTGTGGAGTCTCCCTTATCAAAAATATGCAAAAGCCATCTGGACACAATCCTGTGCCACGTGCTCTGGGATGACCCTGCTTGAGCAGGGAGATTGGACCAGGTGACCCACTGTGGTCTCTTCCAAATTTACCCACTCTGTGATTCTGTAGTGCATCCTTCAAAGGATACCCCAGGGTGATGGTCACATCCTGCACTGCTCCTCTGAGGACCTGCCTTGCTTCTTCTCTCCCTTCCCCACCCCACGCTCCATCCCCCAGAGCTGCTGGAGCAGGGTGGTGCCAGGTGCTGAGTCCTCTCCTGTCCCCAGGTCCCTGCAGTCCCCTGGTCTGGATCCCACTGGCTGCTGGTGTCCTGCTCCTGCTGCTGGGCTTGGTCCCCACTGCTCACCGCCTCTACCGTGAGTGTCCTGCCAGCCCCTGAGGGCTGCCAGCCCCTGGGACAGCCCAGGAGCAGGATGGAGGGCTGGGAGGGGGTTCTGGGACCGATGGACTCTGTCTCTTCCCAGGTCTGCGGCGGAGGCTGTGGCTTCGCATCCACAGGCAGTAAATCCCAGTAAATTCCACTGCCCCCCCTGCACGAGGCTGAGCACTGCCTGGATACGACCCTGGAAGGAGCTGCCAGGGGACAGACGTGGGCTTGTACCACAAAACAGACATTTCTTTCCTGCAACAGACCACGGCTTCAATATTTTCCTTGGCACAACAGCTGGCAAAAGGACCAGGCTGGATTCTGCAGCGTCCTGAGCACTTCTCAAAGGACATTGAGTGGGGCAAATACCACGGCTGGCTCTGCACAGGGGGAAGGGGGCTGGTGTACCAAAGAGACTCAGATGGGCTGGAAAGCTGTGAGCTCCTTGGCTCTCCTGTGTTCATCTGTAGGACAGCACAAAGGTGGGGTTTTTTTGCTCCTGTTAGCACTGGTTAATAAAAATTTGGTAAGGAACACTTTGAGAGCAACCAGCAGGGATGGGGCAGAGGCAACTTGTAAAGACCCTGTGCAGGTTTATTCAATACCAAAAGTGAAAATATCACTCAGTTATTTTGTTCTGCAGGCTGGTGTCCTTTGGTCCTGCTCAGTGAGAGGCAGAGTTATGTGGCAAGCAAGGAACCATGGCCTCCAGCCAAGAAAGAGTTAAAGCAGAGCAAAAGCTCCAGGAGTGAGCAGATCTGGGAGGGTGTCTTCTCCTATGGGAGACTGCAAAGCCAGGAGTGGGAGAGGAAAACCAGACAAAGCCACGCACACAAGGCCAAACACTTGGCACAGCCTGAAGGTCAACACCACCTCTGAGAGCAAACAGAGGCCTCCAGGGGCTGGCCCTGAGCCCAGCATCACAGCATGGCCAGTGGGACCTGCCCTGAGTGATGCCTGGGTGTGCTGAGCCCCAAGTGACTCCTGTGTCCTGAACCCTGTGTGACATCCCTGCATGCTAAGCCCCAAATGATGCCCGTGTGTGCTGAGCCTCGAGTGATGCCAGAAGCAGGGAAGGTCTCCCCAGGGATGGTGTCAAGGCTCAGCTGCTGCCCAGGGTGCCAAGGAAGAGCTGGGGCTGGAAATTTGGCATCCTGCTGAGCACAGGCAGCAAGCACTCGCTCTCAGATGCACCCCCAGCCCCACGTCTGCTCACACACAGGCACCAGCACTGTGCCAGCTACAGTGAGGGCAAGGGGAAGGTGGTCCAGAGTCCCCAGGGTTGGGGCTAACTCGGTCTTGGGATGAGCTTGTGGGTGCAAAACATCACAGTGGCAGAGCAGCATCACTCTGCCTTCCCCTCCCTCCCCTCTCAGCTGCAGTGTGCTGATGCTTTCCACTTTAATGCTGATTTTTTTCCACAGAGCTTGGTCTCAAGCCCAGCTGTTGTTGCTTCCCCTAAACGATGCAGTGATAAAACTGGCAGTGGATCATGCTGAGCCAGCTGTCCCAGGCTGTGACACTCACCCAAGCTCCCAGCTGATGACTGTGGGGACACCACCTCGAGACCCCATCCCACCACAGGTGCAGCAGGGAGGGGACCCTGAGCATCTCTGATTCCCATCCATCGCCATTTATCCTCTGTGAGAGCTCAGATTAACTAAAACCATCATTTCCCTCCCCTGCAAGCAGTGAGCAGAGCTTTGCCCCAGAAGCAGATGGTTTATGTGATATGTACATTTTTCAGGACAGCTGTAAGAAAACCCCTTTGAAGCTTCCCACAGGCAAAGGTTTATTCTTTCAAAAACAGGGTGTTTCCCTCTTCTTGCAGCTACTTTTGAAACCCCATCTCCCTTTCTCACACTTGAAGTGTCCTGACCTCAATGTCCTTGTTCAGCACCATCTTGTCTTGGTAGGCTTCAGCCACTTTTCTCAACTCCAACAACACGAGCACAAAGGACAGGAATTCACCCCTCTGCTCTCTGCTCACCCACAGCAAAGAATTTGCTCAATGTCTGGATTCCCCAATTAGTCTTCACTTTTCCTTTGTATATTTTTTTTTTAAAAAGCAAAATCAAAACCCACCCATACTCTACATCACCTGTGTGCAGTGAAAACAGGAGAGGACAGAGACAGCCAAAGATGTTGTCTGGCCTGTCGAAACACAGGTTTGGGCAGTTTACCAGTAGAAATAATGAAAAAATAATAGTAATTTCTATAATCATCAATAGTGTGTTTTAGACAGTAAAACTGGGTGAGATTTTAGCAACAGATTTCACAATAGTGAGAGCTGATAGATAAAAACAGATTCCCATTTCATGGACTTTTTTTTTCCCCAGCACAAAACAGAAACACTAATGAAAAGATGCTGAGAAAATTATCCCAGTTCCCTGATATCCCCAAATCCTTTGCTGAGAGCACAATGATGATGCCAGCCAAGGGTCAGGGATGCCATGTTCTGCCATGGCATGGCATTTCCAACCTGAAAATTAGTGAGAAATTGCTTCTGTGCATCTCTGCTGATAGCATGGTCCCTGGATCCATGGAGAGAGAGATACAGGTGACAGCATTTTCCCTCACAGTGTCACTCCTGCCACCATGTCCTGGCACATGAGGGTCCCTAATTTATTCCTTGATTCCTTCCAATGATGGATCAGCCTTCTCCTGTCTCTCACTGTCACCATCCTTCCTGCAGCAAGGAACAGCCACATCTAGAAGAAAAAAAAAAAAGGGATTTTATATATATAACCCAAATGCCTTGCTTCAAATATAAATAAACTATTTCATCTTAAATGACAAAAGGACACACCTCAAAGTTGGGACAAAGACAAAAGGACAAGGAGGGTTTTGCAGATGTATGGGTTCAAGAACAAAACTTCACCTGTGTCATGCTCATCCCCACAAATCATTGGGCAAGGAATTGTGAAAGACATCAAAAGTTACATGTTGCAATAGTCTGGTTTATTATTCTATTATATCTTTTATATTTTATAGTATATATATCTATTTGATATAGAACACATATTATATATAGAATATATAATATATAGACTATACACAAAGAATATATAGAATACGTATTCTATATTATAAAAATATAATCCAGTTATTCTCTCAATGAACAGTGCAGATCTTAAAAGCATTAAAATATTCCAAGAGCAGAAACACAGGTACTTCAGGAATTGCCTTCATGGTTTTGTTAAGGTTCTGTAAAAGCATTTTTTAAAAATTACCAGTCTTTACAGAATATCTCAGCTGTTAATCTGATATTGGAAGTGCTCATTTTCCTTTATTGTTTAAAGCTGCTGAATCATTTTTATGTGGACGGTCTGTGTTTTTATGAAACAAAAAAAGTAAATCAAATCAGGTGCAGTTGAAAACATTCACCTGAAAGCAAATTGTTGACATGAGACTAAAGTTATCTCTGAGTTTAAAGCTCCTAACATATATAAATTTTTCTTTTTCAAATCATAAACTGCTGAGTAAGGCTCAATAACAGAGAAAGGCTGAATAACACCTTTATTAAATTATTCAAATTGAAATCTGTGCAAAAAGAAAGGAGATACATTATCCATGGGTGCTATTTAAATTCCTTCAGATTCATCCTCGCCCAGAACAGCTCTGTGCACTGTAGCTGTTTATTAAATATCTTATCCTGGCAGGAGAAATGGATTCACAGCAGGAGTTCTAAGCATTCAGGTCAGATCTGTTAAATGGGAATTTCTAAATGTCTTTTTCTGTCACTGTATAAAATCAGATGTGTCCCAGAAACTGCAAGGAAATTCCAAAAAAACCCTCTAGGAATAAAAAAAATTACCTTCAGGTAGCATAAGTACTTCTTGCCTCTGTTTTTCTGGACATCACTGCATTTCAATCAATAAGACAAAATAGCTATATGTTAAATTTTTTGTTTGTATAAACAAGATTTTAAAAAAATATATATATTATTCTAATTGTTGTTTAATATAATTTCTGGATATTAGAGTATATATTATTTGCTGAAATAACAAGTACTTGTGTATATCGATATACCTATGATGAGTGCACTCAGGGTGAGATCTGCAGCTTCTGTGGGATTATAAACAATATTTGTTATTCCAGCAGCTTCTGTGGGATTATAAACAAATATTTGTTATTCCAGCATTGATTTAAGTGGAACACATATTGGACCAAGCCAAAAATAAAATTCTGCAAGGTAGATATTTTGCTCCTCTACTGCCTCGCTGTGAGAAAGGTTAATTTGAGTTCATACACCAGTGATTCTTTCACATGAAGCAAAACTCACTCATGCTTTAAATGTTTGCAAGATGACAGAAGCCTTAACATTCCTCCCTCAGGCATTTGTGCTTTTCTACTAAAGTTCAACTTTTCACTTAGCTTTAAAGATACACGTGTGCATGAAACGGGGCTGCATCACACTTTAAAGATAGAGAATATAATTATTGTTATTTACACTTTCTGATCTAGTTAATAAATGAAAAAGGAAAATTGTAAATTTTAAAATTTAAATTTTCATTAAAAAAGAAAAAGAAAAATGAAGTAATTAATGATATTAAACACTCAAAAAAAAAAAAATCCCACTGATTACATCAGCCCAGAATATCAGCCCAGAATCTTTTGTCTGCCAGGTACAACATATATAATGGCTGCTGCAACAGGGATCTCACACAGCAAAATTATTTAGTTCATTTAATATAAAACCCCCGAACCCCTAAGATTAAATACTCAGCTGGAAGTCAGTAAGCAAAGGAAACTCGTTCAGATGGCAAAGCTCTCTCCATCCTCTCCCAAAAGCTCCTTGGGTTGGAGGGAGCTCTCAGGCAGCCAGGTTGACACAGGCACCTCTGAATTTGTCTCCTTTTTTTGGCCCCAGCAACGAGTCAGGACTAAGTTTTGTCTTGCCCTGGACTGAGCCTCTGCATCAGGCAGCAAAAAACTTGATCCTGGAGAAATTTGGAGAAGTTTTGCGATGCTGATGGTCACCATCCCTGGAAGGGTTTAAAAGACATGTGGATGTGCCACTTGGGGACGTGTTTTGGTGGTGGCCTTGGCAGTGCTGGGTGAAGGGTTGGACTCGATGATCTTAAAGTTCTTCTCCAACCCAAACCGCTCTGTGAGTCTGTGCTGAGCCCACAGGCTGGTGCCAACAACCACGGGCACCCTGCTTGGCCAGCCCTTGTCCCATCCCACCCCTTCCTCCAAGCTGAGAGCTCGCAGGAGCCAGCCTTACCCTGCCCCAGCTGCAAACCACGCTGGGTTCTCTGCTCCTCCTTACCCTGTCCCAGCTGCAAACCACGCTGGGTTCTCTGCTCCTCTTCTCTGCTGGTGGTTAAAGCATCCAGCCAGGAGGTCGGGCACCAAGGTCTGGTGTGCACCCACCCTCCCTCTCTCCCCTCCCGGCTCAGCAGGGAGGGGAGCTGTGGCTTCAGAGACATCTCTGCCCCGGAGCTGTGGCTGTGATCTCACCCATCACACATCCTGCTGTGCCCTCCCAGCACGGAGAGCCGGGGCTGTGGGCTGTGCAGGCAGCGTGAAATGCAGCACAAAGCCATCCCTGCTGGGCAGCTGCCTCTGGGGACAGGCACAGCATCCCCACAGGAGCTGGGTGCACACTGCTCTGCCACATGGCAGCGCCACAGCTGAGTGCCACCACAGCACAGAGCCAGGGAATCATTTAGGTTGGAAATGACCTCCAAGATCATCAAGCCCAACCTTTGACCCAATACCTCAATGCTTAAGTGCAATGTCTGCTTGTATTTTGAGCACTACCATTGATGGTGACTCCACCACTGCCCTGGGCAGCCTGTTCCAGTTCTCAGCCCCTCCTTCGGTGAAGAATTTTTTCCTAATATCCAACTGAACTTCCCTTGGCTCAACCTGAGGCCATTTCCCCTTGTCCCATCAATATCTGATCCCTCTTCAGGAACAGCAGGGATGAGATGCTGAGCTCTGGGGGCTCCTGGCTTACAGGCAAGGTCACAGAAGAACTGCTGCCATTCTTCAACAAAGCCCAAGTGCAATCATCCAGCACAAGCACGAGGTAAACTCACTGATTGATGCCTTAGGGAGAGGTGCTGGTCTGCACTGATGCTCAGCTATGAGGCTTCAAAACATTATTCCTTAACATCAACACTGAATGCAAAATTCAAGTTGGGATATTTCCTATCAATCACTTTTTAAAAATGACACAAAATATTCCTTTAATCTGGGATTGTATATTCCTGCCCTGAGAAAGGAGCTGCAAATGACGTTGCTGTTATTAAAATACATGTCTCAAGTCATCTGGATGCAGGAGGAAATGAGTCAGAGCAGTGGTGGAACAGCCATTACTAAAATAGATGCCTTTCCTCAGGTCCTTTCATTTTAATCTGACACCCATCACTGCCATAGCCAGGACAATTTTGATACAATTAAAAACATGGGTCACATCCCAGTGTGCAGAGTCCAAGGTGACATCCCCAAGGAGACACCAGATGAAGGAAGTTGCCTCTGTGCAAATTCTCCTGTCCCCAAAGCTGGATCTCTCCTTGCTTTCCTAAAGCTGGAACACAAACTGAGTTAGTTGCCCAGGGTCAAACATCTTTCCTCTTTTCCAAGAGGGATGGATGTTCTGTGAAAAACCACAGGATCTGTTGTTGGGATAAATGTCCTTGTACAGGGTGAACAGCTAAGGAAGATTAAAGTGTCCAGGATTAAAGAATGAGATAATTGGAAAATTAATAGTGTTTCAAAGGAAATGGATGTGAGTTTTGTAACAAATGGCTTCCTTAAAATGACACATTGTAATGAGATCTCACATTTAAGAATATAAAAATGACTGGTTTGGTTCAAAGCAAAAGTTCATCCAGACAACCATCCTGTCTCCAACACTGGCTGTGAGCAGATGGCTAAGAAATAAGGTCAAGAAAATCATATATGACACTCTCCCTTAATAATCAGTCTATTTTTATCTAAATAGATTACCTGTTGCTGTCTATTGAGTAACCCACAATGAATCTCTCTTCCAAGCATTTGTCCAGGCTCTGCATCCACAGTATCCTTTTTCAGGGACATCTCAGGGTGGAGGACTTCTTTTGCTTTCAGCCTCACCCACAATCATCTGCTTCCTCTTACTTTCTCTATTGGAAAAGGCTGGGAATAATCAATCCCCATCCATTCTTTTCCAGCCACTCCTTTACCTTGGAGACCTTTAGTGTAAATCCATTCAGATCATGTTTTCAGGGTAAGGAGTCCTAGCCACACAAGATCCGCCCCAGACCTCTGATTCTACGTTTTGTCCTGCTCTGAACCTTTTCTTGCTCTACTACTTCATATTTGAGTCCCCTGTGTGAGATGAGGGGTGAGACCAACATATAGGATGAGAGAACAAGATCAGTTGACCTACTTGAACAGTTCAGACAAAAAAAAAAATGGTTGGAGCCAAGCAGAAAATTTACCTTTTCTTAAGCCTATATAGAATTAGAAAAACATTAGGTTTGTTTTTGTTTTTTTTTTTATTCTAGTCTGAATCTGTGGTATTTAGACTAGAAGGGCAGGAAACCAGCCTGTCCACTGTTAAGTGCAGCTGGGGCACTGTCAGAGTACATTGTCACCTGTCCCCAAAAGATACCACCACAAATTGCTGATTTACTGAATGCCAGCACAGATGAGCCCTGCAGCACCGAGAGGAAGATTCCCGCAAGGGAAACTCCCAACACATCCAGGTCTCCTTTCAGCTGAGCTACCAACAACCCTGGAGATGATGGAGATTTTCAACCCTGTGGTCAGTTAAGGGCTGCACCGAGGAGAGGTGAGAGCACAGGAATGTTTGTGGTTTGCATTGTGGATTTTGAGGTAGGTGACGTGCACACTGAGAGTACCCAGGAGAGCGGGCAGTGTTGGCCACCGGGTCGGAAAGCGGAAAAATAATGTGAGTGCCTGGTGGGTGACTCCTGCACTTGACATTCTGCAAACCCCTTTAAGTGCTGCAGCTTTGCAAAGAAAAGGGGGGCAGCAAGGGGCTCATAAACCACAGCTTCACACCGGAAAAGCTGCCTGCTAGAGTCTCAACATTGTATTTTTCCCTCTGTTCAAAAAACAATGCTTGTAATTCACGACTACATTTTGAAACCTTCGTTGGAACTTTCCATTCCTCCTTGTGAAAGTGGAATGGAAAATTTTCATGCAATCCTTCAAGGGTTAAGAACAGGAAGAGTCAGCAGTGCTGCGGCAAAGACAATCTGGTGCCACCCCTCAGTTACCATCACTGACCCCTCACAGGGATCCAAGAGCATCTGCTCATCCTCGGGAATGTGGCATCACTGCTTGGCAATGGGATGTCTTTCTGGAGCACTGGGAGACACCATGGGCAACAGAACAATGGAGCCGTCAGAGCACAGTCATTTTGGTGCTCCTTTTGTGTTCACCCACCACGGCAGCATGACTCCCATGTCCCCAGAGGAACCTCAGCCATGCAGTGCTGTCACACATCCAGGCAATGTCTGCTGTGACTGACACTGACAAACTGAAGAGGTTCTTACCCCATGAAAATGTTCCTGAGACCTTTCCACAAAATGACTGAGAAACCAAAACCTCCAAAACTCAGCGTGTTCTCCAGCTCTGGTGCCTCAGCTCTCTCTTGTTTCCCATTCCTTCTCTGTCAAATGGATGTAAAAAAGCAGAGAAAATTAATCCTAAATTCACTTCCTGCTAAGCCCCGATCAAAACCAGGTGAATCCTTGTTACTCTGTCTCATCCCCACATGATTTTGTCTCTTGTCTCCTTGCTCCTGTCTTCTACTAATTGACATTAATTAAACACAGACCTAGGCTGGCCCTAGTATATTAAGTCATAAGCAACTTAGACTGGAGTTCAACAGCAATCAGAGTCCTGAAACCCTAGCTGTGAGTAAAATAAAACTTATATGTAGATTTGGGAGAAAAAAGAAATTACCTTCTACTTTCTAATCAATCTGCCTGGTCTCCTGACTTCTCTTATAAGATGCTCTGCAGAAGTAACTGGTTGTCTGAGTATTTTTTCTTCTTCCTTAGTCATATCATACCAGTGACACTACAGCAGAAATTACTAACTAAATTACTAATATAACATTTTATTAATGCTAGTGCTCATTGATTTGGCTTAGGTCCTCAGTCAAACAATGACAGCCTATTCTAAAATACTGTATAGAGGACAAGCAGGCAAACCAGAACACATGAAAATCAAGGAGATTCCTTAATTAATCTGATTACCCACCTTCTCACCCCAGTTTTGGAGCTGGTCATCAATATTAAACTTGCATTAACCAACCTAAATTATTTATACAAGTGTAAATTTTAAATGAGAGCTTTTTCCTGGAGGTCCTGCTTGTGTTCTGGAGCTTTTCCTAATCAAATAATTGTCACTGCAACTTCATTTTTTCTTCTTTATTGCTGTGCAAAATAGAAATAGCTTTGTACTACGCACACCTTATCACAGAAGTCCTTAAATAAGTGGTGTGTGACAGCCCTCCTGCAGCTGTATCTCCCAGCTGACAATAAGTTTCTGCCTTGCCTTTAAAGGATATATTTGCTAGCAGAGGAAAAGGTGGCCTTGCCTGGAAATCAGCTCAGTCTGTGAGCAAAGAGGGCCAAGATCAAGGACACCTTCACACAGAGGAGAGGAATATCTGGGTGCCAGTTTGGTACCCTGGACTGATTCGTAATAAAATTTACTATTTGCCAGAGACAAGAAAGAAATTAGATATACCTATTAAGAGAGGCAATATCCCCTCCTGGATAATCCTTTAATTGCACAGGTTCTCCCAGCACATTCACCACCACATCTCTGAGGACACACACTGCACACTCACTCGACAGCACAGTGAGAACCTAGAACTGATTAACTTTTTTCCCATCCTTATTGGCCAATACATTAATTTCCATTTTACTTTTATTTGCTTTATCTAAGGTAGACATCACAAGTCTCCCAGCCTAACAAAAGCATGAATTTCATATCTGAGCAGGCCTAACAAGAGCTTTCTTCACTCACCAACATGCATTGAAGCCCAGAGAAATAAACCCAGTTCCTAAACCATTTTCAGTAATTTAACTCTGAGCTACAATAGAAGCAGCATCAAACCCAGCTTTCTGACAGATCCAGGAAAAAGGGGCTTTCTTTGCAGAGGAGTAATGGGAAAAAGAAAACATATTTTAAAAAAATCAGCAGGAAAGCCATGAAGAAAGAAAGAAATCAAACACCAGCTCAGCCCCTCTGGTGAAACTGTTGTCACTGTGTGTGTTTAAAGCTCCAGGAAGCATCACCCACCCCCCTGTGCAAGTGGTCACCTGGAGGCAGCAGCAAGGGGGTTTTTTAGCAGAGAGGAAGAACCTGCGGTGAGAGAAGAGAGCCACAGGTGGTTAAAAGAAACAAAAAGCAAAGCACACCCTGGACATTGGGCATTCACGTGAAGTTTCTGCTCACAGACCACCTGCCCTGCACGAAGAGATTTGCAATTGCAAAGAAGAATTAAACAAAGAAGAATTGCAAAGAGAACAATCGAGCACCTGAAGAACCCAGCTGTGTGGCAGCAGCACATGTGTTTGGAGATAAATGATATGTATGATCTATGCCATGAAACACCTGTGTCTCACTTGCTGGGTAACAAAACAGTGCGAGCTCTGCCATCCACATGAGAGCCATTGAGTGTGCTAAAGAGAAGGAGGCAGAATCCCTGCCAAGAAAAGCAAAGTACAGCCTGCATCAAAAGAATGAGATTCGTCCATAATTTCTGCAGAGCTGGAGCTGCTGTGGATCCCCAGAGGGCTGGGGACAGCAGGCTGTGGTGGCTGATCCTACATCAGCCACGAGCAGCTGGATCAGTCTGGATCTCTAGGAAAGTCATGCAAGAAAAAGCCTTGAGGCACCATTAAGAGCTGATAAGGATGCATTAGCCCAGACTCTGGACAAAAGATTAATTTCTTCAGAAATCCTTTTTTCCTTATTCCTTTGCATATGCCGAGCATCACCTCCTTACCCAAGAGGGTCCTGGTGACATCACATCCTCCCCAGAGAGTGGCACAGC
>VZSR01003371.1:3473119-3582976 GCA_013398615.1 Brachypodius melanocephalos
GGCTCTATGAAGTTCCCCCATAGCTGTGACCTTTGCTGTGCATAGGAACAGATATGGCCAGGCAGGAGAGTAGAAGGGTAGGAGAGAATTCTTTTATTATATTTCCCTACATGCTGAATTCATCCATTTCAATTACAGCCACCACTGTAGGGACAGCCATCACACCAGGACCCACCACACAGTGGGACATCACTGAAAAGGACTCCTGCCTGAAGACACCAGATCCAGGTAGCCTGGATGCAGGGAGGGAGAGGGAAAGAGCTAGATCCTTACCCACTGATACCAAGGGAGATATTTTGGGATGGGGGGAAGAGTGAAAATCCATACAGTTTTGGCAGAGTTCGAAAGAATTAAATCCTACTGTTTCATCCCCCATAAGAAAGGCTAAGGATGATGTAAAAAGGATGAGTATGTCCCATGCCTGGGCACATCAGGAACAGGAGGAGGGAAGGTAGAGCCTCGGGGCCAGGTCTGCTTTTAGCCCCATCAGAGGACACAGGAAAACTTTTGGCCATGTGTCCTCTCTCCAGTTCCCAGGAAAATGCTGACAGCAGTAGAATATCACTGCAGGCCCAGGGAAAGCTCTCTGCCTCAGGCACACCAGGCAGAGCCCTGGGCAGCTCCCTTGGCTCCACCAGAAGTGGCTGCAACACCACCAGTGAGCTCCTGGTAGATCTTTCCTCCTCTCTATTCCTGCAGACAGCAGAATGCAGGAAGACCTGGATCACTTCTGTCTCACCCTCATCTGGCTCCCCTTGGCAGGGCTCTGCCTCCTGCTCCTCCAGCTGCTGGCCAACACCATCATGCTCCGTCGACTTAAGGCTCACCACGACCCCCTCTAGGATGCACCTCTGGCCTGAAACCACAGCCCTGCCCCTCAGGGGGATGGGTGGAGGTTCTGGCTGCTTTGGGAGGCATGGAATAACCAGGACACAGTGCAAGAGAAGGATCCCTGTTATAGTCACTGCCTGGGTACCTTCCAACAAATTATCTTCACAATTTCAGAGTGACCTCCCCCTCCCACTCCAGCTCTTTCCAATGATTTTGTACAAAGGAGGTGCAATGATCTGACTGCAGCATCAGGGGTTTTCTCAACAAAATAGCATGTGTTATGCATGGGAAGCATTGCCTTGAAAATTTATTTTCTCTATTCAATATCGTTGAATGTGGCATGTGACGCACACCAAAATTAAATGTATGAACATTGAACAGAAAACTGTTCAGAAAACTGAGCAAAAGCATGCTTCTGTATTGCAATCCCTGTAAACTTTGTTATTCTTCCAAATTAAATTACTATGTCCTGACCCAGAGATTAATTATTTATTGCCTTTCTACTGCTTGGGAACCTACAGAGGAGAATCCTGTGGGGAGAAACAGGACATAAGTACTTAAACTTTAAAAAGCATTTCAATAAGATGAACACATGTACAACAAAGTCCTCACTACTGCATGGAATCCTAACATATGAGAAACAGTAAAATAAAGCTCCAAGCAATGAAAACATATATTTGGGCATTATTACCTGTCATTACTAATAGTGATGCTCCACCGTGCAGTGTTGCACTAAGATTCCAGTCCTGAAGCAATATTGATACAGGAAAGATTGGTGCAGTGAAGATCTGGGAGTAGGAAATCTTTGTGTTTGGGGTTTTTCTTGTCATTTTGTTGGGTTTTCTTGTGGGTACTTTTTCTGTAGTCTTTCATTTGCACAGGAAATCAACATCTAAAAAAGAATTACAACACTGACAGTGGTAATTGCCCCTTGAACACAGCCCCAAATCCACTGCACAGTGGAATCTTCCCATTTTTGACCTCTAGTACCACTGTAACAGGTATCATGAGTTAGCATAAGCCTTTAAGGGAAGGGAGTTGAAAAGCAAATCCAGCTCTCCACCCGTGGATTTTCAGTGAGATCCTACATGTTCATGGACTGCTGTCCATCCCAAGATACTCAGCGGGTAAAACTTGTTCTTCTGTCTCTTCTTACACAACGTTTTCTATCACTAAGCTCCTTAAATGTCAGCATGTTTTACAAATACACTGCACTGAACTGCTCTGATTCTGCCCTTGCTGCAAAAGCACAATCCTCTATGCAGCAGGTCAGAAGGCTGAGAGGACCAGAACAGCTTGGGGTGAGCACCAAAATAAACCCTTTTGTAGTCACTGCCCCAATGTCTCACTGAATATCCCAAAAATGACCGACTTCACCACACAACCCTCCAGCAGAGGCAGTGACCCAGCACAGCTCTCCAAAGCAACACTGACTTTCCTTTCCCAGCTCTTCCTTTCACACAGTCCCTTGATCAGCTTGTGTTCCAGCTCAGCTCAGCTGCACCCAACACTGCACCTTGGATTTAAATCTATGGCTCAAGAGACACTGCACCTTGGATTTAAACCTACGGCTCAAAAGAGCCTGTAAAGTTTTCCATCAACAGGTAGAGCTGAGGAACAACATCCTTTATAATCCACTTACAATCTGGACTTTCTTTAGAAGACCTTTGCACCCCTACCAGTAGAAGGCAAAACCAAAACTGCGTCTTTTGCACAAAAATGTTAAGGAGCAATTGCAAGTATCAGTGCAGCAGTGAGAAGGGAAAGTGCCAAGAGCAACTCCAGCCCTACATGCATACACCTCTAGCAAATCATGCAAGTTCAGGGCAAACTGGCTGGGTTTGTGGTTGAGTGGCAATGTCTGGGCAAGGAGCCTGCACTGCCGCTTGCACTAATAGAAAGAGGAGGACTGGCTGAGCTGGTGTGCAGAGAAGCAGCTCAAGGGAGCTTGTTTGTGCATACAGGAAGTTGTTGTTGGACAGGCCCTACAGATCTGACAGCTTTTGGTTACAGCACATAGAAAAGGTTCTAGTTCCACAGTGACCTGACTGGGCAGGGTGTAGAGGCAAAGGCTGGAACCTGTTACAGGCTGCACTGGGCAAACCGGAGTGTGGCACAGAGAATGACTTCCAAAGAGGAGCAGAAGGAATGCATTTGCTCAGAGGTCAATGGTTACCTAATTGCACACCTGCTCCAAACTAATAATGCAGTAGCTCATAACTCAGAATCTCATGGGCTGAAGACAAACAACCCAGAAGTTAATACTTGATGGTGGGGAGAGCAAGAGCTGTTGCATAATTTAAGCATAACCTCAACTAATAAAGGAAAAAAAAAGTACAAGATGGTCCCTGAAAGCCTATGAAAATGAGGAAGGCATCAGGTGCCCCCAAAACATCCAGAATTTGTTTTCTGAGCGAGAAAAGATTTTGATAAATAAACTCCAGATACATAATACAGCCAAGATGACCCCACGCGAGCCAGTAACTGGACTGGTCAGTTAAAAGTCACTTTGTTGTCCAAGCTTGTATTTGACAGATGACCTGTCACAGGGAAGTAACCTAAGCTCCTCCCAGACTCCTCAGACTAATTCTGTGGTGCGCTTTGTCCAAGTGCTTGAGGTACCAAAGCCATCCCCTTACTGCTGCTTCTGCAGCATTCAACACAGGAAAGCAAATTAAGGCAGGGAAAAAGCACAGAAACCTCTGGGAGAACAGTAAACAGGCAGTGAAACACAACCTTCCTGTAAGTAGGTTTGTTCCTTCTGATTCATCTGACATCAAATCTGTTTGACATGCGTGGAATTGGACAACACTTCCAGGGCTTTTGCATTTGAATACACAGATACAGCTGTCCTGTAAAAATTAGTACAAGTTAGTGTGATCTGAAACACCAGTTCCTACAGACCCAGCAGGACTCAGTAAGAGCTTGTAGGATCCTGTAAACAGCTCCACTTCCTGTATTTCTCTACAGGGCTGCTAATTTAATGCAAACTTGAAGTCATAAAGAAAGATTAAGTCACTTTTCTCTCACATATGTGCATTTTTTGTAAACCACTCCTCCTTTTTACATATTAAGGCTTGAATTAAATTCAGAGTAGTGATGTAACACCACATTACAGCTTTACTCACTACAAATCATTTTTGCCAGACTCTTTTTTTAAAATCTCTTGTTCCAAAAGCTTCTTTCCCTACACTTCAGTCTCCTATTCACAAAAGGAAAGGAGCAAGGCCTGGGATGGATTAAGGACCATGTTATCCCTCCCTGCCCAAGAGACAAATCAACCTCTGAAGTGATAAGCACAGAAAGAAAAACTGTGTCTTGCAGTGGGCAAACAAACCTAGCAAGGAAAATCTAACCCAAACTTACTGCCTTTAACTTGGCAAGTTGGCTCCAAGTGATAAGTAACTTCAACCTTGAATTTTAGCTGCAGCCATCCTGAAAAGCGGCAAAAAGATTCAAAGGAACAGGATACAGACAGGTCTAAGCTAACAGAGATCAGAGGCTCTGACTCACTATTGGCAAGACACAGCATCCACTTCAGCTTCTCCACACCTTAATTAACCTCACAGACAAGAGACTGAAATCAATATAGTGTTTCTATAGAGGAACACTGCTTTTAGGAGGGAAGACTGTTAGTTCGTCCATGTCTAGTTGCAATGTGCAGTGCTGAGGTCACTGCAGGAAAAGACTTAATTAAAAAATACTTCAGAGAGCAGACGAACATCCAGAGCACTGACAGGAGGTGAGGACATGAACTCTGTGTAAATGACAAGCAAAAATGAATAATACTTTTGAAGTTTAAAAAGGCTATGTGCTACTTTCCTTTCCTACTCTTTTGCAGATAATGCTTTATAACACAAGTCAGACCTGTTAATAGACATTGTAGTGAAACTATGAACAAGCTGTTGCTATGAAAATCAATTTTAGAAACAACTATTACTTTCGGAGCACCCATAAGTTAAACTTGATGTAAGCATGGTTAAAAATTTCTTGACTAGATGCCCATCCACACCACTAACGGGGGCACTTGGTCAGAGCTGCTGTTCTGACAGTTTGCAAAGGGGAGAAGCACTAGGTGCAAGCCCAGCACAGCCCAAGCAGTGGCACGGTGATCTGGATCCACATACAAACATGCTGAGTGTCTTCACTCCCATCCTCAGGACACACACAGCTACTTTGAGGACTAGTTCAAGGCTTCACAATCTAGTCCAAAAGTGGAATGGAGACACAGCTCAGATACCACTGTAGCTTCAAAATCAAGTAATTTTTTTTACTGTGGATATTCCCACCCCATCAGGGACAATGCACACATATCAGATGCCAATTTTAAGTATGGAAATCACAGAGTTTTATTCATTTTTCCCCTGCAAGAATGTTCTCCAGTTACCAGAAGCATAGCAGGCAGTAGCAGGAGAGAACACCCATCACTTCACAGGGCAAAGTGGATTATTTGTACCAACCAAACTGCAGAACTGCTTCCCAAATGCCCAGCACAGCCTTCCATTAGGGTGAGCACACACGCTCTCAGTACTGAACCATGAGCATCATCTGTTGGTGGAGCTGCACAACTGCAAGCAAGGATTTTTAAGTCAATGTACCGGCAGATAGGGAAAGAATAGCGATGATCTGGTGAAAACAAGAGTTTTTGAATCAGTTGTGGATCCATAACATGGACTAGTTAAGGGGATACTTAATAACCAAGGTGAATTTTTACCCTATTTCCATTTAATAACTGTTCCATCCTTGGGGTCTAAGCTGTCAACGTTTACTAGTGTTCACACCAGTGCTAAAACACCATCAGTGTAACAGAGAAAGATGCAGCACTCATACTTCAGGCTAGTTGTGTGGGGGTTTGTTATTATTGGTTGGGTTTGTTGGGTTTTTAATCACTTCATATGCCATTTCATACAGATCCAAAGCATTAAGCAATTCCAGTCAAAAGAAAATATTAAAAGCCATTTCAGCAAGACTAGGAAACCTACATGGAAAATAATATCCTCACCCGTTTATTGTTGATTTGACCACTTGGTAGCGCGGCTGTTTAGAACTCAGTGTGAATACAATGTAAGTTTTGCAGAAAATCACACACCTGTATTTTTTCACATGTATCAAGCACATCAGATGTTTAAAATTTGGGTGCCTTGACTGGCTCCTCACTTTATAATGTCTCTGTAGGTTTGTCCATTGTGATTGATCCCATAAGAGTCCAACTCAAGTCTCTCCAGTCAGGTGTAGATTTCCCAAAGACGGTCTTCACTGTAGTGCATTGTGCTAGTGCATTCAATCAGTGTGTCAGTGTTCAAACAGACAAGCCTGGGGTTGGTTGGTTGTTTTTTAACTACACAATACAGAAATATAATTTTACATGTAGCTTTGCATGCCTTATGGCTGCTTGCCCTACTATAGGACAGTGCAATAAATACAAATATATGCACACTAAAAAAAGATTTAACTGCCGTGATCTACGTCTCCTTTATGAGTACAAATTTACCTAGTCGACAATATGACAAATTTAGCAGAGAAAGTGGCAATGGCAGTAAGATTCTACTACAAAAACAAGGCTAGAAGCAAAGTGTTCTCAAGCTACAGAAAACTTGCTACCTCCTAATATATGATGTAGGGCCCAGTTCCGCCAAGTGCAGAGCCATGATCAGTAGATTGCATCAGAACATGCTTCCCCCCCATTTAACAATGAATACTTCTACAATTTATTTGGGTTTTATAACTGTTTATAAATAGCACACTATAATGACTATTAAACTATACAGCAACATGACATTTATAGCCTAATCCTGAATACAAAGTTCAAAGAACATGACTACAAAGGCCAGAGAGCAAATGTCATCGACTAAAAGCATTTCCACTTCAGAATTTATTGAATGTTCTCTTACACAAACACTTCTCAATCGTGAAACCAGAGGAACAGGATTTCCTATTCCCTCTCTGCCCCAGTAGTAGTTTAGCAACACATCACCCTTATAAATTAGTGATGGATTTCAACAGGTAGCCCCTTGGGGCTATATATTTTATATACTTTATATATATGCACATTTACTTTGAATTCTATGTAAAAGTTGAAAAAATGTTTGAAAGAAAAACTCAGAATATATCACAGCATTTTCAGCGAAAAAAATACAAATTAGTTTTATAACGACTATTCAATTTATCAAATTTTTTTTTCTGAAGTATTTACCTTTAATTATGTACACATTACAGGAAATAAAATTTTGTCCACAAACATTCTCTAAGATGACAGTTATCAATAAAATGATAGAATAATAGCAGGAAGAATATTAAACAAATGGGGGTGATCCATTTCTGCTTTTAAAAAGTAAAAAGTCACCATATAATTAAGTACAAAAACCTGCATTGAATGACAACTGCTGGTGTAGTAACTTGATCAGGTATGGAGACCAAGAGTAGAGTAAAGCCCTATGGTAATAATATTTCTGTAGCATTTCCACTTGGTATGTATATACTAAATGTTGGCAGAGTTTCTGTAGCATTAGCTTATACAAACATAGGAGTCCTCAGTCTGCTGCATAAAAGGGTACAAGTGTGTTTTAATTCTCCTGAAATGCACCTGAAATCCAGAGTGTCACTTACAAACTGCATAATGAAACTTTTCTTCAGAAAAATATCTGTTTGGCATCTCCAGGGCTCTGTTCCATTGGACAATAGGGGCATTTTAATCTGGGGACAAGGACAATGTGTTAGAATTGGGGCAATGTGTGACAACACAGCATTAAAGGTATTGAGTTTTTCCCCTCTAGCAGGAAACAACTGCACTCTTAAGCCACAACACTTGGACCATCTCATTCCAACCCTGCTGCCATGGGCAGGGACACTTTCCACTAGACCAGGTTGTCTGGAGCCCCATCCAGCTGGCCCTGTAGTAATTTTAAATCAGCTGGTAGCTTTCACTGTGGCTTCCTCAATATCCAGTTCATTTTATTGCCTGGTTCCCAAAATGCTGTGATTTTCCAACCCACTTAGATCAGCTCCTGCAGGCTATGACTGAAGGGCCAGCCTGGTCTCCCTGTTGAGGTCTCCACTCATACAATCCCACCTACTTACAATATTTCTTCTTTCTGAAGAAATTGATAATTTTTTAAAACACTGATCCATTTTGCTCCCCATCTCCTACATTTGGGCATTTGACCTTCTCCTCCCACCCACCCCTTCACAGTTAAAATATTGTCAGAGCTGTGCTGCCAACAAAACTGATCAATGAAAGCACCAGGAATGAGTGATCAGGGACAGGAATGATGTAGCAGCAAGTTAACAGCTTAAAATGGCTAAAGTTACCCAAAGTCACCCACAAAGGCATCCCTTAAGGCTTTTCTAACAGGGCACAGAATGCAAACGTCACTTGACATTTTCATTCATAGCCTCACTTATTTTCACACTGGATTTCCCAGAATGACTTACAGCTCTAAAATAAGCTGGCAGCCTCCACAGAAGCTGTATATATTCAATCCAAATAACCACTGTTCTTCCTCAAGAAAATCTGTATAGACTTCTCTGTCATATTTCCTGCTTCCCAAAAGCCTGAAGCATGCCACGGATATCTAAGGAGTATTATTTCCACAGTTATAATTCCCCTCCTTGCTCAATCATTAACCCATATATCCCCCAGAGGTTTAATTTTATTTTTCAAGAGATTTTTCATGCATTACTAACCTTGCTCCCAAGGAAACACTGTGTGTGTAAAACCTTCCAGTTTGAATTTAAGACAACACAATGGTGGTTACAATGTAAAAAATTACTCTGCTCATTGCATTCCTTCACTCAAGTTCACTTTCAACAACATCAGAGGGTTTATTACGCTTTTCTCCAGTGCATCAACTCAGTTTATCCAGAATTCAAGCCATTCTCCAAGATTAAAAAGCTTCCACCAATCACATAATCATGGACTCAGTTTTCCCAAAACACAGTATTCTAGTCTTAAGATGTGTCCTTGTCTGTATGTTGTTTGAAATAAAAGAATGGTACTTACTTGCTGCCGTTAAACATTTTATTCAAAGCATCTCTGGATATAATATGACCACAGACTAATTTCATAGGTGGGTTATTATCTGTTGTTTGCTGACGAAGAATGGGGCAGGCAAATATTGAATGATACCAGCACTTTTTACCAAGGTCCACTTCAATCTGTGAAAGAAATGCACATGAAAATTTATCTTGGGAAATTACATTTCCAGATAATATCCCTTTAGGTCATTAACTTAACAGATTTCACAGCTGTGAAAGCAACAAAAACCATTTTGTGGATGCCTGACAATTTCCCAGCCAAAAATACTTAATTGTGATCTTAAAATGATGATTGATGCTGGGAATGGGGAGTAACAACAAAACAGCATATTCTGCCAAGGGACAAGTGCAAATTTTTTTGCAGATCTATGCTCTGGCAGGAAAACTGAGCTGGTGACCCATCAAGACTTTCTGGAAATCCCTGGCTAGGAAGTAAGAAGTAATTTATAGGTTCGATTTTAGGGGGGTATTAAAAAAGAGAAAAACCCTTAGATTGACTATATTCATGTTCTACAGCTTCTTGAAAGGCTCTGCCAACACCTTCATGTCATGTGAATAATAAAATATATATCACAATCATTAATTTTCAGTAACAACACAGAAGATATTTATGCAGCACAACTCTTGCCATGAGGACAAAATTATTTCAGAAGTAGACACATAACAGAGAACAGCTCTGTGACTTCAGTAATTAACCAAGAATTGCAAAAATCACACCTTGTGTACCTAAACCACCGGTCTCTGACCAGTCCTCTGTTCCAAAGGTTTAACCTTCACCAAAACCTGGTGACAATGTGACCTTTTCATGTCTTAATCTGCTACTTAATCTGTCTTTGCACAACAAAAATAAGGTTTGCCACCCCCACACGGCCTTAGCAGAACACACTAGAGACCCTTCAGTTTAGAAAATGCAAGGAGACACACGTGTATTATTAACTGATTTGCATCAGACAGCAATCTGTATCCAAATGCTCCCTAGCTATTCATTCCTGGCTGCACAGCAAGGCAGGAATCTGTCACACTCAGAGGTTACACTCTCAGTATTTCAGAAAATACAGCTGGGAGAAAACTCATCCTTACTCTATAAATGAATGTCTTCCAGCTGCAGTCAAAGAGGCTAACTCAGTTCATGCCCAGTTTGCACTAAATAAGTTTCCTTTCCAAATCAGGAGCAGGTCATTGGAGAGCTGCACACACTCAGTAAGAGCTATAAAGGGAAACTGGGGTTTCATAACTGAACTTCATTTCAACTGATATAAATGAGATGTGCTGGAAGCATAATGCACTGGATCCCAATTCCCATGTCCCCAGATGCAGCACTAATTCTTTCATCTCTTGTCTGCCTGATAAAGAGCCAGTGCAAAGCAAGCCCTGGACTGAGCTCAAGCCTAGCTAGGGGAAGTAAACGTTTCTCTGTGGGATCCATTTTCTTTCCAGTTATACAGAAATATCTCTGGGTAAGTGGAAGGTGACAGCATCAGTTTCTTTAAGATCACTTATCAAAGACCTTTTCAGTGCAAAAGGGGATTACAAGTGAAAGTGGGAGCAACAAACAGAACTGAAAGGTAAAAACCTGACAAACAAAAATAACAGAGATAATAACAAGAAACAACCTTGACAGGTCATCAAGACACTGCAACCAAACCTGGACTAAGCAACAGATACAAACCTAAACCTGAGGGTCTCTGAGAAGAGGGGGTCAGTTGAACTACATAAACCGTAGGAAGAAAAGTGCAGGGGAAGGAGACTGCTGAGGAACAGCTGGAAAAGGGTGTAAAAGGGGCTAGGAGGTCCATGCTGTAATTGAGGATCCATGAGCACATGTCTGCCTGTGAATCTGGAGTTTGTGCTTTCACTGGTGAATGTCAATCATTTCCAGCCAAGGAGAAGGAAGACATCTTGGCTACCTGTACTTATGTTTCAGGTGAGTCTTTTGAGGGATCTGCTGAGGGCAGTGCTGTGTCTGGGGCAGCCTGTGTGGCTGGCTGGGTCAGTGTCTGGGTGTGTGGGGATGTCTGTGAGCCCCAGGGCCCTGCGCAGCAGAGCGCCCCAAGCCCCAGAGCTGCTGGAGGCAGTGGCCATGTAAAACATCCCATAACATGCAGCACAAAAGAAACCTGAAAACAGCATTTGCCATTAGAAATCTGCTCCAGGGGTAGCTCAGCACCCACTCACCGGGAGTTCATCCTTCTGGTTCCAAACCCCTGTGCACTGCCTTTGCTCAATAACTGCCTTGATATTGATTAGAGCTGGTAATGCTACACAACCTGCGGAAAAACTGCAGAAAAAGGACAAAAAGTGCATGTTAGGAAACCAACATTTTCCACATTTCTGTTTTAAAGGTTAACTGGGACACGATGTTTTTCTATTTTTTTCATTTACATCTTGTTACACTTGGAGGGACCTTAGAAGTACAGGCAAGCAAGGATTTTGGGGCAGGTTGTCAGTTATCCATGTATTTTAGGCTGGGGCCCTCAGGTTCTGGACAGAAAACAACAGTTAATCCCTCCTCTGAGATTTATAATGAATTGATTTCTTCCACTACTTACTTTGATTTTGAGCTGTACAGAAGGAAGACATCACATTAATTTAGACTGGAGGCTGCTCTCAGCTATAGTGGAGTACCTGCAGCCTAAGAGTTTCCACGTAAGCCACACATACACACAACCCATGATCCTTTAATTACACATAATTACCATGTAAAGAAACGTGTCTTTCCACCTTCACCTTAAACCAAGAAAAGAAATGTAGAAAAAGCAGGTAGGTAAGGCAAGGAAGCAAACCAGGGCCTGTGACAAGAACAGCAGTATAAAATTGCCGAAAGTTTGTATCCCAACAAACAGTTCAGTCTCCTCTGAGATTTTTCCATTACCAGAACTTAGCACATTACTTGGAAATATTTCAGTATTTTACAAAAGAAAGTGTGACACAGTTTCCACAAATTAACAGATGAATTGACCGATTTAATTCCAATGACAGTACTGGAAATCACCAGCAACAAAAACAGGAATTGACCTTGCTATCAGCCTGCTCTGTTTGTTTCGCAGATTATCTTACTATTTGTGCAAGTTTTATTGTCTACATCAGTCATGCCTTTCCTCTATCTGAAACCTGTGGATCTCTTGCCTAAGCTAAAATATGTATGTACAAATAAATTATACCTCTCACCTCCAACAGGCCATTTTAACCATTACACTTTGCTTTTTTGTTAATTTGGCCCTGAGTGACTTATGTTAAGCCTGTGAAAAATCTAACAAATAGTATTTGTGTGAAAACATCTCTGAAGAGCCCTTTCAGAATATAAAAACTCAAGTAAATAGTAAACTCAAATTCCCAAACACAAGAGTTTTTTCAGTGTCTCTACATAACAATTCAGACCTTGAGACCTGTACAGGATTAGATAAATATTGGAGAAGCCAATCAGCATTAAAAAAGTGCCTGCTACTCATGTTCTAGAAAGCAAAATATTTTCCAGCAGGGATTTCACTTCAAGCTTGTTTAATTCCTAAAGGATCTGCAGCACTCCAAGGTCACACCAGTTTACAACAGTCTTGTTTATGACAAGAGCATCGATATCACCTATACAGTCAATACATTTCAGCACAATCAATCCCACACTAGGAGCAGAGCAAATGTCCAACCGCTCCAAACATCAGCTACAGGGATTTTCCACTTCACTGAAAATCTCTTGGCCATTTGCGCTGAGAACTGCATTGCAGCATCAATGCATGAGCAATGAAAATCTAAAGGACTGCTGGTTATTTGAATGAAACAACAAGAAGATGAAAGTCAAAACCCAGAGATTTAAGCTCTAAATACCTATAAAACACTCAAAACTGAAACTTGAAAGCTTACTGTAGAAAAACAATTAGTCTGAAGTGCTTCCTTTGTTGTTTCTGTTGTATTTCGTGATTGAGGTACAAGCAGGAAAAGCAGAAGGCTTAACAATTCGAGAGCTCTAAATCGAGCATAGAAGTTTAACAATAGTGAATGGAAACAGTAAAAAGGGGAAGAGAGAAAAAAAAAAAAAAAAAAAAAAAAAAAAAAAAAAAAAAAAGGAAGCAGTGAAGCTTCTGCTAAGTACCAAATCCAGCCTAGAAAGATACATGTAATTTATTTTCTATTTAACATCTGAAATGAAAATGAGAACATCAGGGGAGTGTACTGGGGAAATTGACATGCAAAGGCTAAATAGCAGCTGATCTGTTTTATCTTCAAAAAGCTAGAAGGAGATTAGGTTGGGTTTTCTTGATATTTCCAACAGCCTCCTACAGATTTGCATTTTGTCAGATTAGCCACTGACCTTAAAAGTGCCTCTTTCTTCTTTGCTAAAGAGGCCCAGCAGACAATTTGGAAATTTTAGCAGCTGAAACCACAATGTAACTGTTAAGCATTCTCCTAAGAAGAAGACCAGTAATGTGTGCATTAAAGACCAAAATTACCAAATGCTGATGGAATCATGGCCACATTTTCAGGGTTATTTTTCAGCTGAACTGCAGGGACAGCTGTCACACATTTGTTGTGGGAGTAACTGGCTGATTGCCATTCTCATCTTTCGCAGTTATGTCTAAACTATGAAAGATCAATTCCACCCAGGAATGTTTCCTCTTGAGCTGCAGTGGTGCAGGGTAAAGCCCAGCACACAGGAACCTCTGGTTTTTAATCTCTGCAGATCTTGTACATTGTAACTATAGCCTGTATTTAATGCCAGCTACATGAGATTATTCAAGAGTAATTTGTTTTGTCCTCAACAAGAAACCAAACCACAAAGTATCTGGTCTCAAAAGCAAGAGAAAAGCAGCATACCTAACACTGAGAGGGGATTCAACTGAGAGGCCCAGGAGGGCACAGGCATCCCTTGTGAAGATGTCACAGATGTCAGCCCACTGGTTTGCATCCAACAAGTGAACGTATGGGGAGTTCTCGATGCCTTGTCGCAGGTACACCAGGCTGCCCATCAGAACCTGGATATCTGGGAGGGACCAGAAGAGCAGAGTTTGTACAACAAACAAAAGATTGTGTCTCCAGTTGTAGCTTTCACATGGAAAACAGGCAGAAACACTGATCAACAGCACACATCCTCACCTCCACAAAAAACAATTACAGCCATGACAGCCAGGAGAGCTCCAGTGCTGCTACTTTTTTGGCTGGGGAGTTTGCCAAGGGGTGCTGCCTGGGAATTTGCTTCTAGCAGATTTACTTTTTTTTAAGCTGACATGCACAGTACCCTAAAAATAGGCTTTGTTGGATTCAGCTCGAGATGGTTCATTTAACTCACATGTTCTCCATTTTTCTCAAGTTTAATTTCTCTTTGTTATTACCCCACGCAGCAGAAAATAGCAGATGACTATTCCAAGAACATTCCTCTGCATTTTTAGCACTTCACTCTGGCAGCAGACCTATTCTAGATGTAATCCACATTTTATTTGAAGAGTCAAAAACCTTAAATTTAAGCAAACATGCAAACATTCAGATATTTTTGAGCCCTCTTGAAAAGAAAAAAGAAGATAATTCTAATTGTAAGGATTTGGGTTATACATGATAAATCCAAAAAGAAGAATGGAGTAAAACATATTTAGAACATGATTTATGTTTTACTACAAGATGCCATATCCCAGTGCTTTAAATCCCCTTAATGTGACCAAAAATTTACCTTTCTGATGGTTCAGGGCGAACGGCTGGAAATTTTTCGCATACTGAAGTGCTTCTCTTTGATTTGCTGTTCCACCCATCAATAAACTAATGAAATATAATCTGTGCAGTTTAAATTCCAACGAACTGTTCTGTGCCATGAGCATCTCTCTGTTGGATACCGCCCACCTGGAAGAAGCGAGGAGGTACAATGGGACGTGACACAGGAGTAATTAAGTGTCAGCCCACACCACATGAAATCATTGCGATTATCTATTATCTACCATCTATTTCAAGGAAAGTGTGACTGTTCCCTGAACTTCTGAGAGCCTCTACAGAGCACAGAAAATGGCAAGGCCCTTTACAAGTAATGGAGCTACACAGGGTGCACAAAATGTGGACGATGTTAATTCCGATGTTGTTGTAGAGGTTAAGCGCCGCAAAATTCAACATTCACTGGCTGAAAGACAAGACTAAATTAGGCACAATATAGGGCAGAAATAGCTCAAGTCTATTGTATTTCAATTAATAGCCCCCTGAATCTTAACAATTACTGACAGTTCATCAGCTGTCCAAGCCACTATGTTTGTGTGTGTGCATGTGTTGCCCTGGAGAGGGGAATTGCATCTATGGGACCTCAAACACAGACATTATCAAGATCTCACAGTGAGGGAAGAGAAATCAGTTTAAATATCATACTTTACTCAGCTTAAACTTTGCTTTCTGTGTTATTTTCAACTTGGACAATAAAAATATTTCTCATTTTCTGTGTCTCATTTGCCATGACAACACCAATATTTGGCCATGAAAGAGTTCTTACACATACATAGAGCAAAATGAACTGAAATTTTTGAAGCATTTTATAACAGTTTTTCTTTATTATTCAGAATTTCTCCATCCCTTTCTTGGATTTTTTGAAGGTTTTTTTGGTGCTTTTTTTTTCCCTTAATTCCATTTAGTCAGGCCTAAATCAATCCAATCTTTTGCTTAAGAACCTCAAGTTTCAATGTTCTCCAACACATCTGTTTCTCATTAGTGTTAATTAGTTCTACTATTTTCACTGTGGGGGCTCTATTAAGCAAAAAGCTTTTCACTTTTTAGCAAGGAAGTGAGGAAGTCTGTGTTCCTTAAAAAAAACCAGGGTATGTGAGGCTTCTTTTCAATCAGTACTAAAATAAGAAAATTAAGCATTCTTACTGTATTGGCAAGGCTTTCAAAGCAAGCCAGCCTTCTGCATTAGGATGTAGCATTAATGAGCAAGTATCCACTTTCAATTTGTTCTGGTGGAAGTATCAGGAGTCTGACTTCATTGGCAAGGCTTTGTAAAGACACAGTAACCTTTTATAGGAAACAGTGAAAAATAAAGCCTTTGAACTAAGAACAGCTCTACTGTCCCCAATTTCAGGCAGTTTCACAGTTTTCTGAATCTCCACCAGGAAGAAGTGAAGAGCACAGTCACTAATGATGGGTGGTGAGTGGGTTTTGGGGTGGTTTCATAAGTTTGGGAGGGAGTTGTTTAATTGTATTTTTACGGTGCAAGTGTGCACAGTTTAAACAGGATACTATGGCAATAAAGGTCAATCCCAGCTACAAAAACAAGAGCCTGAAGTTAGCAACCATAAACTAATAAGCAGATGAAGGACAAAAAACTATTATAAATAAACACTAAGGCTAGTCCACAGTGCCATCAATGAGATATTAATCTCTACTGCATCAAAAGAGCCTCCGTCCTCTCCCTGCCAATATTTGCACCCACATGACAGAGTACTTCATCTTGCTGAGGTCAAGTCTATTTTTCCAAATTAGCTTTTAGGCAGGCTTGCCATTTTTAGGTCTTTGAGTGGCAGGACAGATTTGTACCAAAAGAAAGCAACCAGAGGCAAGGCCTGAGGTGACTGGTCTGGGACATGCTGTTCCTATTTCCAACAGAAAAACAAAAAACCAGCAAGGGAAGTTTAAAACACCCAACCCACATATTCTCTACAACTGTCCAAAATTATTAGTAATCACATCACCTCTCTTCCCACCTCTTCTCAAAATGACACTCGGTGTTCTCACTTCTGAGACTCAAATCCATCTGAATTTTTTTTTTAAGTTTACACTATACTTTGCAAACCACAGGTACACAGGACTCTCTTCAGCTCCCACATGGGATTTACATGTTAAACTGAATTTAACAAAGCCTTAAAGATTAAATTAAGTTTAAATCATACCCCAAGGACCCAGCAAATACCAGGACCTGTGCAACTTGCTGTTTATAGGCAGAAGAGAAGATAGCACCTCTTTTCCAAATTACAGCCAAAGCTTTGAACATCCAAGTAATTTCCATGAGGACCTCACACAGAGGCCCAACCTGGGCTTTGAAGAGCCAGAATACACCCTGAAAAATAACTGAATTTCCCTTCCCATCGCCAAACCACAGTGAGAAAAGTCACTGGAAATTAATGGGATTAATGTTGCAGGCATACAGAGATTATCCAGCTCAGAGTGCAAGATCAGACTAGGCCTCTACAAAAGTCAACTTCCACATCCCACAGGGGAAAACAAAAAAGTTATGGCCAGTCACATTCTATTAAAATCTAAAAGGTCTTAGTTTTTAAGTGTTGAAATTTGTATTAGAAAGAAAATCTGGACAGCAAATACAGTTTGGGTCTTTTTTTTTTTTTTGAGACACACATGTTAATTTCCATCACCTCAGCAGGGCTTTGAAAGTCTTTTCAAAGTCATTAATCTGACAATTCCCTTCCCATGGCAGGGACCAGGAGCCACCTGTGTTTGTTTTGTTTCCAGCACTGGGTGAAGTTGAGCTCAAGCAGAGAGTGCTGGCAGAGCCAGAGAGACTGGTTGCCTCTTAATCCCAGCTTTTCACAATTTTGCATGGATAAAACCTGCCATACTCCACTTGCTGGTTCAGGAGACTGTAATTAATCATCCTGGTGTGACACTTTGCTCCAACACCCCTGTCAGCAGCCTGACCCTGCAATGGGCCAGTCTGGGGCTGCTTGATGCTGAAGCTTTATTCACTGATGCCAGTTTTAGCCGAAGGAGCACAATGCCACTTTCTGTAATATGGAGGCCATTTTCACAGCAGTGGTTTCTATCCCTCCTCCTGAACACTTGTGTCTGCCAGGAAATAAAAGGGAAATACCTTCACAAGCATCAGCACGTCTGTGGAATAACTGGACAGTTAACGCAATGGTTACCTCCTCAACCAGAGAGTTCAAACCACAGCATTTTGTCACATGTTGATCATCCTCCCCAAGAGCCACGGTTTTTACATCAGCAGCACCACTATAAATAAGGCCCCTCTGTGCCCAGCAGCAGCCAAGAGAGGCAGACAGCTTTAGCACTGTCCAGTTTAAACAGAATGAACATTATACACAGAAATAAGACAGGGAGGGGGGAGACCAACACACAAACTGTGCTGACAACACACCCTATTGTCTGCCCATTCAGCTGGAAAATAAAAATTCCTTTGAGGGATGACCATGCCTTCTCCTTTGTTTGAAAAATATCCAACAAATTGCAGAAACTACATGATACAACTCAGTAGCAATGAGTAAGGCCTAAAGCACTGCAAACTGGAGCTGAAATGAATTTAGAGATTTCAAGGGAACAGTCATAACAGCAAGTCACTGTTCCTCAGGGATTATCCTTCACAACAGCTCTGTTATCATTTGAACTACAAGATGCATGTGGTGTAGCTGACAGTAAATCTTTCTTCAGTTGTAATATCACTGTTGTTTCCCTTCAATTAGCCAATTCAACAGCAATAAACCACCTCGGCTTTCCACCTGTGTAACTAGATTCAAAGACCAACCATTTAGGTCAAACTTTGCATGACCCAGAGGCATTACTCAGGATTTAGTCAATGAACACCAGGGTTTGAATATCAGAGTGTCCCTGCACTTAGTTTAGGCGCCAATAAGTGCTCAATTGACACACTCATGTTGGTTCATGTAAAAGGGAAAAGAAATTTTTTTTTTAATATGAAAATGTACTTAACTGAATAATGCAAAAAATTCTATTTCAAGTATATGATTTATGATCTGGAATGAACAAAATAATGAACTTGTTTTGGTTTCACTGTTTTTTTCACTGTATTTTTTAAAGGTCACTTTAAAGTTGGTTAGGTTGTTTAGTTTGGTTGGTTGTTTTTTGTGTTTTGATTTTTATTCTTACTTTTGAGACCAAACTAAGATTAGAAAAGTTTTTTTTAAAAAATAGGATGAGGCAGTTTCAGGGGGTTTCTTATTATTTTGTTCAGGAGGAATCTCATTAACAAGTTCCACTGCCAGCTCCAGGCTCTTCCCACCCTCTGGTCCCTTGTCTGGAAAGGGAGGGTGACTGGAGGACAAGTGAGAACTTTGATCCCAAGTCAAGTTCTGCTCATTCCAAAGGCTTTGTGGTACCAAACATCTTTAATAAGTCCTGGTATGCTTCACAATGGGACCTTTCAAAATGAGGTTCACTAATGATCCAACAGAAGGTCAAGCAGCATCATTGGCTAACAACTTTGCTTCCAAGTGAGGTTTCTTCCTTAAAGCAGTACCACAAGTGATTAAAATGAATCTTTAATCTAAGAAAAAGATCCTTTTAATCACTTAAGTTAATCACTTCCCATGGGAAGTGACACAGAGGGGATGGAAAAGGAAAGATCCACTCAGTAACTACCCCTCTGAAAGGACAAGCAGGGACACATCAGAATATACTAAAGAGAGTATTGAAAGTGAATAACTAAAGAACTGTGGAAAGCATTTTTTTAAAAAAAGTGAGGAAAAGAAATGAGTAGACTCACTCTAGTGCAGGTCTCAAAACTCTAACTTTTAATGCTTCCAATATTCTATTTAACTCCACAAATGGTTCTTTTTGACTTTGATCTATTGATAGACCAGATTCCTGAAAAGGGAAAAAAAAAAAGGCACCTTTTAGTTAAAGCATGAAAAACAATGGGTTATCTGACAGTTTAAATATTCATCTGAAACATTCAAATGAGGAAGCTAAGACAAAGCTTCGTTTTCCTCAGTGGAGAACCTTCAACATCCACACTTGCTGTTACCTGACAAAGCTCCTCAGCTACATCGAGCATTCCCTGCCGGAAGAAGTGCTCCACCATCACCTCATTGAGGATCCTCTGGCTGTCAGCCTGCCAGCACCCATCTATCCCCACACTGCTGATGTCCGAGTCAAAATTCTGAAACACACAAATTAACAGTTAATAGGCTGCAACAAATCATCTCACATCGTTTTTCTTTAATTATGCAAGACACCTGTGTCTCCACCCTGATGCCTTCTGCCTATTACTCAGCTGGCCCTCAATTATCTCTAAAGTGAAATAAATGTCAACTTCCTCCTGTGTAGGAAGAAGAAGAAATCTTTCAGCTTGCTCATTTCAAGTCTGAATGTTATTCACTACAAGGAATTACACCGACAAATTACAAGCCTAGCTAGAAAGTTAGAAATCCAGTTAAGTAATAAAGGGGTTTCCAGCCCATGATGTATTTCTGAAGGAACTATCTGCAGAAATGGCTTTTTTCCATATGTGAAAACTGAAAATGTTTACAGAGCAGAAAACAAAATCACCTACACTAGAATCAAGACAGAGTCCTCAATGCATCTCTGTTAGTACACCACACCAAATTGCAAGTAAAAGCTTTAACTCAAGGATTTTTTACGTATCTGGGGGGTAAACAATGCTGAAAAAGCAAAAAAGTCACTTCTCCCCACACTCAAACAATGAAATTCAAATCTCTGATGACCCCAACATCCCAACAACAGGATGAGCTTTGAAGATCCAAGAGATCTTTTTTAGATCTAACCCAGATGATCCCAGTGCCATGTATTTTTAGGCCAGTGGCCTACGGACATATTCCAGGAATAACTGGAGATATTGTCACGCTGAGTCCTCAGTAACACTTGGCACTGCTTGGCACTTTGCCTCTTGCAGCAGGAAAGCAACATTTATTTTAATCCAAGATATGAATCAGGATTTTTAACTGCTAACATGTTTTATGTTAGAGCAGGCAGGGAAATTTTAATAAAAATCCTCACCCACTGCTTAAAAGAGGCCTCTGAAGTTGGTTCATTACTTGCTGCCTGATCTGATGACTACGGCTCTCTCCCAAGAAGGAGCTTCAGAAATCAGAAGTTTCAGTGAAAACAGCAGTGCTTCAGCTATGGCTCTGAGAGGATCCACAGCCCTGCACAACACGGGAACACCAGCCTCACACAAACACAGGTTTCTGTCACAGCAGGCAGGGCAGATAACACCCAGCTGGTACCAACTATCTCTCCATGCACAGCTCAGCTTCACACTGCACCTTCCTGTTACTCACCACTTACTAATTTCCTTCATCAGCACCTCCACATCCCCTTTGATGCTGCTCTGTGTCATCATGAAAAAGGGGCAGCCTTTTCATCCCTGCACACACAGCTCCAAAGCCACTGCTTCCTTCAGAGCTCTCAGCAAACTTTCAGTAAAATATTGATCTTACTCTAGCAAACTGACTTTTCCAGCTTTCTGAGATGGTGGAGAAAGGTGAGCATTTAAATTACTGCCACTGATTCATGTCTCATATTTAATAACATTTTCACTTGGGTGTCTTAACCTGTAAGCTCCTTGTCATGCTGTTTACATCTAAGCTGTATCTTGAAAAACTTAAAGCTTCTTGAAGACTAAATAATACTGTTCTTATTTGTGCCAACCATTCAGATCCTTAAAGGTTCACCACCATTGCTGACTCTGGTCTCAGTGTCCAACCACCATCAGCAGGTAACACAAATCCATTAACAGAGCACTGGAGGGTATGAGACAAGATGCAGAATGCACAAACTTGCTTTTGTAACCTAGCTTGCAGGGTGGAGATCATCATTAATCTGAAAAAAAATTGACTCTAAATTATTCTTCATGCAATTCCAATTCCTAGCAATGACACAACCCTCTAAGCAGAAATTGTATCTTTCTGGACAGTTACCAAACAGTAAAGCTGCACCTATGCCTCAAACATTATCACATCATTCTCACTGCTTGGGGACAGAGGTGCTGGAACTAATTAGCTCAGTGCTCTCACAAAATGCTCATTTTCTTCTGAAACAGCAAACCTACCAGCCTTGTAAATCTTCACAAAACCCATCATTAGATCTTTTCAAGTCACATAAAAGAAGTTATCAAGTCCCATCACTCAACCTGAGGACCTCAGACATTCTCTGACCAACCCTGTCTTGACAAGGTTCTTATTGCAATTTTTTTTTAACGATTCCGAGGTCTATATTATATACGAAACACTACAGCTCTGCCTTCTCTGGATCCCGAGGAGCTCCAGGAACTGACTGCACAGATTACAGTGAGTGACTGCCACATGTCAGAAAAAATTATCACTTGCCTTTGGCTTATATATTTCACAACTGTCACGCGTGCAGGATCTGCTGGTGACTACAACCCTCAGTTTTGTTTTGTAAATGCTAACAGTGTGCTAACTGACAGCACGTGGGGTTTAATAAGATTTCAAAAGTTAAAAAGAATTTCTGTAAATTAAAAACTCCAGAAAGCTTAAAATCCAAAAACCACAAAATAACCTATGTGTCAGCTAGTATTCCTGAGGAACACATCTTTTTTAAAAGCATAATTAGTGGGTCTAGGGCCAAAATGTACAGTATTATGGTCTAAATACACCAATGATACAATGTACAGCACATAACCAATAACTGTTAAAACGTGATGACTTCCAAGATGCTCACATACAAAAGAAGGACCTTTTTAACCAACGCAAAGCCCTCCATGTTATTCATAACAACAGGATCTGAAGAAGCATGATGATTAGGGACAGTTTTATTCCTCAGTTACTCAGCTGAGATTACTTTGTGTACTCCTCCTTTCTGAATTCTTACTCAAATACAAATAAAACATCTCTGTTCAATCTGTCTACACATAATATAAAGCTCAACTTGCAAAGACTCAGTATTTATGTAGCCCCATTCTTCACAGCAACACAATAACATTATGTTCAATAAAGGTTTTTAGTGTGTTCATATGCAAGTTTTTTACATGAAACAAATACTAACTTAGGCAAAAGTTCGCTTTCCCAAAACAAAAACTGGATTAAAATGTTGGCCTTATATATAAAATTCAGGGGGAAAATGGAAGGAACTACCCTTTACTCCTCTTACTTTCCTGGATGAAGACATTTAACCACTACTCAGACAGATTGCTCCTAGAGGGAGGACTTTTACCAGCCCATCGAACATGCTTTGAGATGAATTCGAATCATTCCAGAAGAGTAATTGATTTACAGGAACGCTGATGAATGAGCTACCTGATAACAACCTGCTGAACAACGGTGACATGATGAGTTCTGGAAGCAAAGCAATTGCCAGTACAATACAGAAAAATACTAGATGCAAACATTTCTTTTCAAATGCTCTTTGGAAGAAAAGGTAGCCTTTCCCGGACCAGAAGCCTGCAATCCACACAGGACTGCCATGAAAAAAGTTAAGCTTATTACATAAGCTTTCCAAGCAACACACAAAGCTCTGGCATTTCAGACTTTAATGTATTTGAACTTCATTTTGCTCTAAGAGTTTCTGTTCTCAGAGTGAACTCTGCAGGCAGACAAGTCTAGGGCCCATCCAAGTTCACAAGCAACAACTGCAACAACTTAAAAACTGACCAGACCAAACGTTTTACGTAGGTATAACCCTACTCCAATACGGGAGAAAAAGAAATTTAACCTGAAATTGCCACTGGTAGGTAATACAGCAAGTTCTTTCACAATCCAAGCTTGCTAAATAGGAAGTCTATTGATTCTACACGCAACAGCAGCTACCATTTGGCTGTGTCACATGAAATAGGTACCAGTATTATTAGCATGTTTCCCAATCTCAAACCAGGCCATTTATCTGTGCCCAAGCATGCAGAGTTGCTAAAACCATAAGCAGTATTTTGGAGATGTTAATCTGTCTATAAAATAAGTGAGGACTTACATGTGACAGAAACAAAACTCCAGCCTCATGAATCAAGGTAAGGGCTGTGCTTCCTTAAATTCTAATGACTGTTTTATTTTGGAAGCAGCAGTATTTTGACCAGAATACATTGATAATCAATTCACTACATCCATTACACTAAATTACTTCTACTAGTTTAAGCTTAAGTATATTATCTGAAGGGATGGGGGAAGGCAATTCCAGTTTGGGACCCTGGTGCCAACAAAGACTTTGCTGGTAGGTTCCAGCAGCAGAGGGAAATTGCATTAAGTACACATGGAAGATTAGCTTCAAAAGGTACAGTTCAGGGAAATGCTGAATTGCACCTGGATTTAAATTACATATATTCATCTGACAAAAAGGCCTAGACATTGGGGTATATTCTAAAGTAGGTCCCTTAAGATACTACAGTTGGGGAAAACTAATCAAATTCCACCAAGGACATATTTAAGGAGACAATCCTAACTTGTGCTCTGAACCTCACAGAATGACATCCTTTGTAACAAGTAGAACTGGGGAGTTGTGCAGTTCCCACAGCTTTTAATTTTTTAATGCAAACACCACAGACAATAAGTGAGATTGAAAATCCAGAGGAACAAGCACACTGCGAACAGCCAGTTGAGCTCATTTTTGAAGATCTCACTGAAAAAGCCCTTCTAACACTCAACAGGAACAGAGCAGATTAATGGGATCCTTTCTACTATTTTACCAACCAATATATTTGAAATTTAAAAAGTGCTTTTCTTTACATCTATTATTTTTCAAATAAAAACATTACACAAACTTAAAACAGCAGAACAAAACACTGGAAAAACTATTTCCATGACAACTGAAACAGCAATTTGGAGATTAGACTCAAGCCTAAGCTTCATTACGCTTGCAAGCATTTTCTTTGGCTTATAAGAAATGCCATCACCAATTTCCACTGAACACTTACACCCTCTCCATACACCCTGGGGCTGTTCTAACTCAGAGCATTTAAATGAAGAGAGTATGGCTAAACCTGGAAGTGTACTTGTACAAAGTCCACTTGCTAAAGCAGAATTGGAAAGTTTAAAAACTTAGGGCAAGATTACATAGATTTATTTCAGGCTTCAAGCTGGTAATAAGGATGGAATTTTACTCTAGTTAATTGGTTTAGATACAGCAGCAAGGATTTGAGACAGATGCATCCTTAAGCTTTGGATAACAGTGACGTGTGGATTAAAGCTATTAGTACAAAGTTTGAACTCTCCACGATGGTCAGTCAGATATAAACAAAAAATGTAAGTTTCATGGACACTCTACCTAATAATGCAGCATTATGTATTTTGTTTCTTCATCACATTATTGTTACGTTACACTTTTGCAGATTATCATTACTACTAAAGTTTAAATGAGATTTCCAAAGGATAAATCAGTGCTGTGTACTGAACAAATTTTAGACCCTGTCAGAGTCACGTTCTGATGTGAAGCTGTCACAAAATGTCCATAACAGTAAGTATCAGACTCCCTGCACACAGAACAACTTTTATGTAAGAGAACAGAGGGGGGGAAAAGCATGGCCTGAAAGTATACATGTAGCACCATTTCAGCATAATTTCAAAGAATTGTTAATATTTGCGTACAAAAATATTCACATCCAGTTACTGTTGAACCTGGAATTCAGATGTCTCACATGTAAAGCACTAAAGATAAGCTGCCCTCTCTTATTATTTAGACGCAGAGACTGTGAGATGCTGAATCTCCTCTATTGCTCATTAAGAGCACTGCTGTAAAATTAAGCTCTCAAAACCAGTAACATCCCTGTAAGAGGTACAAAATGCCTTTCTTAAAAAATTCTCTGATTTTACAGAATCATAGAATGTTTTAGGTTGGACCTTAAAGATATCTTGTTCCAATGCCCAGCCATGGGCAGGATATTCCCATTAAACCAGACTGCTTAAAGTCACTTTGAACACTTCCAGGGATGGGGCAGCCACTTAAACTGCAAAATAGCACTTTAGAGTTACCTGCTACTGACAATTAACTAGAAATATATATATATATATATATATATATATATGTGCACATACATAAAAACCAACAGTATTTCTTACTGAGACAAACACTGAAGAAAACATTTTGCTAAATGGATAAAACACAAAATATTTCTACATCCTGTAGTATTTACAGGGTATGTTCTGTAAGAAATTAGAAGATTTGAGCTGTCCCAGAAGGATTAGGCTGTCTGCAGTGAGTTCTGAAAGCAAGTACTGTGCTGCCCACTGGCTTGCCTTTGCTTCTGCAGCTAACAGGATATTTAGTTCAGATGAATTGTAGCAAAAATCCAAACTCTGGGGAGCAGACCACACACCACATGTGTGCTATAATGTGATAATGCAGTCAAAGCATAAAAAAAATACCTTATCAATGGCTTTTCCAACTCGGGATACACTGCTGTGAATGTCTTTGTGATCCGAGGCCAGCTTTTGGACTGTGTCTTTTATTCTTTTACAACACTGCGTCATAACAAGTGAAATCGTCCCCGACAAGTCCCCATCTTGATCTAGACAAAAGAGAGGAAAATTACCAACTTTGAGACAAACAAATGGTAATATTAAATCTCTTAATATTCAACAACATAAACAGACAAAAAGTGGCATGAAAAAAATGCAGTCTTGAGAAAATTTGCAAAGCAAGATCAGCTTAACTGAAGGCAGATGTACAGGAATTCACCTGTATGAAAACTCTCCTGTGGAACTAGGAATTCAGTCGAGTGCACAATAACATCGAACAAGTGCAACAGTTTAAAAATTTAATGTAAAGGCCTCATGTGTCTCAGTCAAAGCAGATGAATAAACATCTCAAAGTAACACTCAGTTCACAAATCTCTAAGGACATCACAAAAGGATACTGCAGCTACTACAGGTTCAATTTTTTCTAGACAGCCCCTAAAGGTACATGAGAACATCATGTTTAACTTCAACAGGGTGGAAGCAAAATAAGGGTGCAAGCAATATGAGGGTGCAAGCAATATGAGGATTAATGATGCCTCAATTAATTCTTCCCCACAAGCCACCCACTGCTATCGGACTCTGTGTTTGAGCTGTATGTAACTTCTTCCTGACTTGTGAGAGTAGCTCTGAACAGTCTCCAATTCCTCTCAACAGATGAGAAGCAGTCTGTGGAGGACCTGTGGACCTTATTATGAGATTTTCTTCTCTGGAAATGGCAACTTTTTTAGCTGATGTCCAACAGGTTCACTGCTGTATGACCCACTCTGTGAAGAAAATAATAAACAGGACAGGCTTACAGGCCCCTGACCACATCACAGCACTTCACAGCTTACACCCTTTGTGCCTTGATTCAAACATCACTCAGAAGCTTGAGTCAGAAAAAAAAAAAATATATTTTTGGTGCTTTACTTAAGTCCTTTTTTCCTGCTTTTGATTTAAAAATACAAGAAAAATCTCCCTTCCAGTCTTACCTCTGAAGGTCTCTCCTTTCTCAAAGTTCATTCTACATGAAGAATTTTTCCTTTAGCGACACAGCAGCCTTCCACTGCATGGGAAGGCTAATTTAAGTGGGAGAGCAGCTCAAAAATATCTCCCTAATATTCCAGACCCAAAGCCTTCATGTTAAAAACCAAAATTACCAATGCATCTCTTTAGAAGAAGGAATTTATGGAAAATGTGTTCACTTTTTAAGTTTGTTCCTTTTTGATTTCGTATTTTAACACATCTTTGCTTTCAGTAGAGTGTTAAGAGCCCTGTTTCTGGAGAGAGCAAAGGGAATCCAGAAAAAAAACCTGCAATCATAGCGAGCAGACAATAATTTCAGAGCCACTTTTTCTAGGCACCTTCCCTCTGGCACCCTCTGAACGCTGCTGCTGACACAGTCACACACGGAGCCACCTCCCCTCGGACCAGCAAACAGCTCCTGTCAGCCCCACAAGCCCCAGCTGGGGAAGTTTCAACAGCACTTTTCCAAAAGCCATGGGTTTTAAGAACAAAAATAAGCTTTACCATGCTTTTTTCTCCCTCCAGTCCCACGAAGACAAGGATCATCTCCTGGGTAAAAGGCTAAAGGGGCTCTGTGGTTTTCTTTCTTAGTGGATGAGTGAGGAGTAATAGGACTGAAACAGTCACTTCAGTGATTCTATGCATCCCAAATTAAAACAAAAAATTCCACTCAACTATTCCAAAAAGTCCATCTCCCAAAATTATTTCAAGAATAATCATTATTTCTTAGTTGGTATTTAATTTTTATGACAAACATTTAAAATAACAAGAAGGATCTTTAACTGCCTCACGAAGTTTGCCATGGCAAAATGACCAGCCAGAGATTATGCAATAAGCAAAATGGAAATACTCATTCCCCAACAAACAGAAAGGCTAAAATGCACTTTCTGAAAGCCATTAAGTTAAAACCCAAACAACCTACATGGGTGCCTGCTTTTACCCCAAGCAAAGAGGTGAATTATTGGCCCTTGACATTGTAGCAAAAACCCAACTCAAGTAAAGCAATATAAATGTCTACAGAGGAAAAGCCATCAGAGCTGTAGGTGGTTTCCCCTCTGCACCCCTCTCTTTCAGCTCCAACCAAACTATGAGCTACTTGCACTAAATCAGCATGAGGAAAGCCTGCAGCCATCCCTCCTGGTAATTCAGGGTTCACAGGCCAGAGAGACAGCTTCTCTCTGTGATGTGTGTGCACAGTCACAATTTAAAAAAAAAAATTAAATATACTAGCCCACAAACATTGAGCACAGAGCAGAGTCCAATACCAGGTTTACTCAGCCAGACACACTTATACCATCCAAGAATATGCAATCCTTGACTACTCCAGAAAGACAGATTTATTAAGGGAACAGAGAAGAAAAACTTTGTCCTCCCATTCACAGGCCTGAGCACAGGGCTGCTTTGCCCTTAGGCTTTAACATGAAATCAGCTCAAGACATTTTAATACACTGTGTGAGGGGGGAAAAGAAAACCAGTTTAGAGATTAAAGCAGTTTTTAATAGTTTCTTTTTCTCCACCCACTTCCTTTTTTATCCACTGCCTATTTAAGGTCTTTTCATACATCTTTGCTCTCAGATCTTGTCCTAACCTCTTCTTCAGCAGTGAGGGCTTTCATTTCTCTTCCTTTTTTCCTTCGAAATTACATCCAGGAGCCTATTTCTCCAGTTCACAGCCCTGAATTAGACTTCCACATTAAGACATCTGCCTGCTTTCAATTCCATCCATTTTCAAAAATCCTCAAGACAGTGTATAAAAGCTGAAAATACCTGTTCTTTTTAGAAAGTTATAAATAACATGTTAAAGAAAAAAAGAAATAGTAAGTATTTTGGCCTCTATGAATCCAGCTCACCCTCAGACGCCAAAATTGAAGAGCCTCCAGATGTCTGAGGGTGCACTAACAATGTATTGGCTTCATTCTAGAGCACTTATGAAAAGAAAGCTCAGTTTGGGATGTGCTGTCTGAAACAGCATCACCTGATAAGTGCTGAAATTATGTCCAAGGTCTTCACTGGACAGTGCCAAAAAATGCTGATCTAAACTTGGATGGAAAACCCATTGAGGACCCTGGAGGAATCACACACTGGAACCTTCTAAATTCATTACAAAGGGAGTAAAAGCTCTGGAGCTGCAACAGGAATGCCACAGTCAAACCTTTACAGCCCAACAAAAACCAACACAAGCATGAGGGTCACACACACAGCTCTGCAGGCAAGGTCAGCACCTCAGTTTGTGAAGACATATTTTAGTGACTGTCCTCAATGCCCAAGCCCAGACTGTTTCAAGCAGCACAAATAACAGTTATGGAAACAGTTCAAAACAATGCCAAAAAGACCAAGCCTTATTTCATCCCAAACAAACGCCTCACAATCGGAATTCTATGTTTGCTCTCTATAGAAACTTCTGGGTACACACAGAGCAGCTCCAGCACACTTGTGCTTGTGTTCCTGGAATTATCCACACTCCTGATACAGTGAGCCTTACATTTATATTTACTCAGGACCACGGCAAACACGTTTTCCCCCAACCAAACAAAAACAAAAGCAGAGCAACAGCACAGTTGCTCTCAACTTTGGTCTCAGGAGCTTGCAAGTTTTTATTTTTAATGCCTGAGCCATCACTCGCTTCCTGCATGGTCTTGGGTAAATCACTTCAGCTGCCTCTCCATTTCCTCCCACTCCAATAAACACGGCACTACCTCCGTCTCCGGGATTTCGCAAGGTTTAATCGCCCCGTGTTTACAGCCCTCACAAGGGCCCAGCATCAGCTGTGACACAGAGACAAGGCTTGTTTACGTCCTGCCGAGCGCAGCTTTACCCCGAACACCGCCAAACCCAGCCATAGCAAAGGAACACAACTCATGGACACAGGAAAAGAGACAAAAAAAGAAAAGAAATAGGGGCGGGAAGTGGAGGGGGAAAGCAAACAGGTCAGCTCTGCCGTATTTCCTCTGTATTTCCCGTGGGGTGACCAACCCCTTTGTAACCCAAGGTAAAGGGTTATGAACACACTGACCAGGGTCACGCCAGACCTGCTGACCAAGAACAAACAAACCTCTCCAGCAGCACACACGAGGCAGGAGGGGCCCGGGAGGGCCGAGATTGATCACAGAATCATGGAATACGCTGAGCTGGAAGGGACCCACCAGAACCATCGAGTCCACTGGACAACCCCAACAATCCCACCATGGGCCTGAGAGCATTGTCCCAACACTTCCTGAACTCTGTTAGGCTTGGTGCTGTGACCACTTCCCTGGGGAGCCTGTTCCAGTGCCCAGCCACTCTCTGGGTGGAAGACCTTTTTGTGATATCCAACCTAAACCTCCCCTGCTCCCTCCTTGTGAATGTTCCCTTGTCAACAACGCCCCCAAAGCTCCGAGGGCCGAGGGGGAAGACCCCCGGTTCAACCCGCAGTACAGAACCCTCGGGGTGGGGGGGTCCCTGGAGCAAGGGCTCTCCGTAGGGGGGTTCCCAGCCCACAAAGCCCGAAGTTTTGAGGGGTGTCCAGCCCACAACGCGCCAAATTTTGGGCTTCCCCTCCCCGCAGGGAGGAGCGGGGCCGCGTCCCCTCGGCAAAGGAGGGCGCGGGGGGGGTCTCCACGTACTCTCGGTCTGCAGGATCTCCCTGCGCAGCCCTCCCGCGTACTGGATCAGCTCCTCCAGGCTGCGCTCGCAGAGCTGCCCGTATCCCGAGAACTTCTGCAGCACCTTCTCCAGCTCCCGCTCCACAGTCACGCACTGGTCCATCGCGCCCGGGCCGCGCTGCTCCTCCTCCTCCTCGTCCTGCTCCTCCTGCTGCCCTGCGGCCGGGCCCCCCGCGCCGCCCGGGCCCCCCGCCAGCCCCGGCCCTCGGGCGGCCCCGGCCCCGCTCCCGCGCGGCACCGTCGCCTCGGGCCGCCGCACTTCCGCGCAGGCAGCGCCGCGGACACGCGGGGACCTCACGGCGCTCCGCGCAGGCAGCACCGAGGACGACTCAGCGAGGGACCTTCGCTCAAGGAAGGGCGGAGCGGTGATTTTCAGTCAGGCGTCGCGGCGGGCAGCTCTGGCGCGCGGCCGGCGGGGGTGGGCGGATCGTTTTTTCCGGTGTCCCGGTAGGATCAGGAAGCGCTTCCCGGTCAGGTGGCGCGTGGGAGGCAGCCTTGGGAAACGGGTGTCCCGGGAGATTTGCGGATCAGGCAGGGAGTCGGGCAGCTAAGCGCGGGGGCCTGAGTAGCGCTGTTGCCATGGCGACGGCGCGGCCTGAGGGGCGGGGAGCCCGGGGAGGCCTCGGGGGGCCGGGGCGGCTCCTCCGGATCTCGGCCCTTTGGGGCGGGGGGCGATTTAGGGCTGTGGGCTGGGTGTGTGTCACCGCTGGGGTGACCCCCCAGGTACAGGGGAGTTCTCTCTCCAGCCTGCGGTGGAGCGCGTCTCACAGCTGCGTCAAACATCGCATAAGCAACGCTGAGCTCCGCCAGGGCTGAGATAAGGAGCTCGGCGAGCCGGAAAGGGAACATTTAACCTGTCGTGGGTTCTTAATTGGTCGGTAAACTTCCTCTTGGGTGGTGTGTTGACCAATAGGCTGGAGTGCATTGGACTGGCAATGGCTTATAAAAATGTGCTCAAAGAGATGCCTCAGATCGAATTCCACTTGGTTAAAATCAGCTCCAGGCAAATTCAGAGGAGACCACTAAATTGATGAGAGAGATGAAATACTTCTCCTGTGGGGAAAGGCTGAGAAAATTTGGTTTGTTCAGCCTGGAAGAGAGAAAGCTTTGAGTGACCCAACTGTGGCCTTCCAGTATCTGAAGGGAACTTTGAGAAAAAATGGGGCAAGACTTGACAAGGACATGCAGTGACAGGACAAAGGGGAATGGCTACAAAGTGAAAGAGAGCAGGTTTAGATTGGAAATTAGGAAAAAAAAATCTTTACTGTGGGAGTGGTGAGGCCCTGGCTCAGGCTGCCCAGGGAAGCTGTGGATGCCCCATCCCTGAAAGTGTTCGAGGCCAGGCTGGATGGGATTTTGAGTAACCTGGATCTGTCCCTGCACGTGGCAGAAGCGTTGGAACTAAGTGGTCTTCAAGGTCTCTTCCAACCCAAACCATTCTGTGATTTTATGATGATGGTTCTGTGAGCTTTGGTATTTGGAGGCAGTAGCTCAGGACACACAGGACTCTGTTTTATACAGCATAGGACAAACAAAGCTCCTAACAAATTTGGACAAAGTTAACTGGAAAACCAGCATTTGGTCAGAGTCAGGGGTAGTGTTGCTTTATTGTGTCCACAGTGCTGGGCAGGATGGGAAAATCAAAGAGTTCTGCATTCTCACAACACACAAGGACTTGTGTGATGTATACTGTCAGTAATTGGTCAGATTTCAGCCCAAACTGCTGTTTTTCTATGTTTTTGCTCTTTATTTAATCACAAAATATTGCAAGCAATATGTTCTGGTTTCCTAGGTCATCAGGGGTTTAATTTGTGGAGTTCACTGCTGTGGGCTCCTTAGTCATCTCAGAACACTCAAGCAGACTATTTATTTATTTGTTTGTTTGTTTGTTAAACAGAGCTGGTCTTCTCCAAAGGGGCAACAAATAGTTTTTTCACTGGTACAAAAACAGAAAATGCAAACTGCCTAGGGGGAAAAAGCATCTTTATTTGAAGCTTTAATTATTTTATTCTGCTCCTGCAAGTTGGTTTGCCCTGACTGAGGTCTGGTTTTGTGCCGTTAATCACTGTGTTTATAGAAGATCAAATTCCAGCAGGGGGTGACCATCAGATCCAGCTGTGGCTGCAATAAAGCCCTGATCACCTGCCCGGGTGTCACAGCTGACCCTGAGCTGGGGGTTGAGCTTCAGAGCCTCCCGGCGTCCAGTCCAACCTGAATTCCTGTGTGAATCACCCCCGGATCACCGGGGCTGCCTCACCCAAATGGCAGGGGGTGGAACTGGACGGTCTTGGAGGTTCCTCCCAACCCAAACCATGCCAGGATTCCTCGGTTAAATAGCCAGGGCTTTAGCTGAGCTGTCAGAAGTGGTCACTGTGTTACCGATTCACACCTCTGTTAAATCTGGTTCCCGTTGGCCACTTGTACAAAGCAGGAAACAACTGATTTAAAATTCCTCTGCTTACAGCACAATAATGTCTGGGCTGCTGCTGTCTTGCTTTGAGATGCTCATAGAAGCTTCTTTGTTTTATTTAATATCAATTACAAGGAGGCACGGTTTCATATCACAGCTAAAACATGTCAAAATGCACCCATGTTGATAAAGAAGCACATCAAGAGTTTGTGTTAGTGAATTCCCAGAAATTCACAGAACTGTAGAATATCCTGAGTTGCAATGGATCCACAAGGATCATCAAGGTCCAATTCCTGTCATCAAATAAATTGTATTTGCAGAGTTGGCTCTTGGGAAAACTGTCTTTCAGTGTTGTTTGAATATTAGTTTGCTGAACTGTTGTCTTGATAAACTAATAAAAATGGTGTGATGTTATTTTAACATGGTAAAGGATTGAATTAAGATATTTAATCCTCTGTTTTATGGTTAATCCTCTGTTTCGCTGATTTCAAAATGACAATACTTTTCTTATGTTCCCCACAGAAGACTGGAAAGTGGATTATTGTCCACATTCCCAGGCTGCACAGTCAGCAACTGCTCCTAGGAGAGGATGGGGGAGGAGAGGGAATCCTTGACATTTACCAAGGGGCAGCAGATAAAAAGACTGCAGGTTTGGCTGTCTGACAAGGAAAGGTGGCTGTCCCAGTTCTCAGGATTTGGGCTCATTAGCTGCTATATTATAGTTAAATGTTTTTGCTGCCAAATTTATTTAAAAGCAGATCCTTGCTTTGGGGTTTTGTTTAAAGGTGGAATTTATGTTCTCCATTCTCTACACATTTGTAATATTTGCTCTGTGAGCATAGAACTGACTGACTGATGACTGTTTAATGCTGTTAATTAAGTAGTGTTAACGCTGGGGTCTTTAAAAATGTCAGTGTGTGTCATCTTTGTGTTTAGCCCAAATGAATTTCAATTCACTCTTAAGATATTTAGAACTTACAGATAATTAAAACTCCCTGAAAGGTTGTTTGCAGGTGACGTGTCAAAGACATTCTGAGTTCCAACTGGAAACCAAATGACAGCTACATCTAGAACATTTTCTTGTAGGGTCAGCTTAGTGCATCAGGGATGCAGAGGTGGGGAGGGAAGAGAGGACCGGAGTGCCCGGGAGAGGCGCTGGATCCATTTATGTTTGTTCTGCCACACCTTTGGTTAACTGCAGTTAACACCTGTAGGTCTTGGTTGTACCCGCCCCTCATCCGAGTGCTTCAGTGTTGGCAGCTGCTTTGTTTTGGGTTGCTTTGGGGGGTTTTGAATACTGGCTTGAAATATCATTTGTACTTTCCTGAAACGACTCCAGGGCTTTGAGTTCTGGCAGATGATTGGCTTTGTCTCTGCAGGGGCCTCATTTAGTTCAGCCCATGAGCACTCGGAAATGACACGCTGGTGACAGCCTCCCCAGCAGTTGGTGTTGCAAATAGTTCAGCTGTGAGCATAGACGAGTAATTGTTGTGAGGTGCCTTCCTGCTGGGGGAAGCGAGGACACCCCGAAGAAAAATTACAGGGGAGAAACACAGGGATCTACTGGAGTGGGATCTGAGATGCCCATGTAAAACAAACAAACTAAAACAAATAAAACCCAAAACAAACCAAAACCCCCCAACCCAACGATGTTTTCTAACTAAACTTAAATAAACAAAGTCTTTCTTCAAACTCCCCTCCATTTCTTCACACGGGTGGGAGTTACTTCATACTCACTTGAAACAAAAGGTAGAGAAATCAGGCAATTTCTCCTATGTGTGAGGAAAGAACCCAGTTCTTGGGGCACTTGAGAGCTCAGAGCCTGCCTGAGGCCCTCTGACAGGTGATGGGAAATGTGTGTTTTATTGACTGTCCCCTGCTCCACCAGCTGCAGGGACAAAGCCACTCCCTTGGGTTTTGCCAAGGGCAAAGGATTCATCTTACTGATTCTTTGCCACCTGCTCATTAGGGAGATGGGCCCTGGCTTTAGCAGGGGCAGTTTCCCAGGCTGCAGTGGCTGTGAAGCACCTGGCCCTGCTTCCGTGAGCCCCTCCACCGGGCTGTGCCTCCAGTACTTTCTGTCCCACCCGGCCCTGCCACCCGATGCTTGCTGCAAACCCTGCGGAGCTGCCGAAATCCCTTTGTATTTAACAGAGCAGCACCAGTAGATACAAGGTTTGCAGTCCACTTTTATATTTTGCAGATAAAAATGTTGAAGAATAAAGTTGTATATGACTCCCAGTGGAAGGGCACAGCATTTACCAACCCATAAGGGCTTTGTGAGCAGCTACATCTGCAATCCCTCCACTCTTCCCCTTTCAAGAACCAAAATGAGCCCATTCCTGAAGAACAGTGTCATGATTTTTCTTCTGGAGAGGCTGTATTGGCTGTGTCACAGAACGAGCTGAACGTGGATTGTTAAGTTTTTTTCCTTTTTAAATCATATCAGCACACTGAGAAACCTGTAAATGTGTTTTAAAGGCTCTGAGGAGTACAGTGATTTAAATGCTTTTTTCCAGATCAATATTAGTGTGCCTTTTTGGAAATTGATAATACAGAATTACAGCGTGTACACTCTGGGGGGTTCTCAGTGCTATAGCTAGCTAAGCTGCTATTTTTGTGCTCATCTGTATGAGCTGCCAATTTTCATGCAAATTATGGATTCTTAAAATAACTGAACATTCAGAAGCACTGTTGAGTTTTCCTTCAGAGGAGAGCCTTCAGCTCAACGCAGCAGCTTGATTTTAGTACGTTTTTTGTAGCAGGCTAAATTGTATCGTTGCAGGCCAACACTTTTTGTACAGCCTGGGATGGTTCTTCGAGGATTCACTTCAGCGGGAATCCACGCTGCGCTCCAAAATGCTTCCAGTGTGAGCACAGATCCAACTTAAACCCTTGTCCGAAGTCGGGGTGCAGCTCACAGCCTTTGGCTGTCGCTTTGGCACAAGCTCTCAGCGCTCGAGTGCCGAGGCAAAGCTGCAGAGTCCGAGTTCCGAGCCGTGCAGATGAATCTCGTTGTGGAATTTGCTTTCGCGCCAGCCAAGGGCTGGGAGCGGGGCTGGCGTACGGGAATGAGGAGCGGAGAGATCATTCCTACACCCAGCTGCCCGAATCCAAATAAACTGTGTCCACTAAGCTGCCCTAAAACTGCCCGAATAGATCGGCCCTGCAAATATCGGCCCCAGTTCTGGCTTTGTAAATATTTTCATGAAAAACATCGGCCAGGTCGGATCCTGCCCTCTCCCTCCCCAATATCCGAGGTATTTATATATTATTTTTTCTCGCAGCAAGCGGAGCCGCAGGGTCCAAAGTTGCAGCAGGGGACAGGGACACGACCGCCTTCCGAGCCCGGTGATGCGGGGTCGGGCCGCAGTGCTGAATCACGGCGGGGGGGAAAGGAGAAGGGGAAGGGGAAAGGGGGAAGTAGGAAAAGGGGGAAAAGGGGCAGGGGGGCGGTGCCGGGTGCTCACGTCACTGTTATGTCTCCGCGGCTCCGCCGGGGCGGGGACAGCGACAGCGGCGGGCGGGAGGCGGGGGGGCCGCGGCCCCGCTCCCCTGACAGCCCCCGCTCCCCTACCTCCCTCCCCAGGCCGGCCTCCGGCTCGGCGCTCCCGGGAAGATGTGGGTGAAGCTGTGCTGTTTGCTGCTCTACTTCCTGGCGCTCTTCGTGCTGGCCCGGGTATTCGAGGCCGTGGCGTGGTACGAGAGCGGCTTCCTCGCCACGCAGCTGGTGGACCCGGTGGCGCTGAGCTTCAGGAAGCTGCGGACCATCCTGGAGTGCCGCGGGCTGGGGTACTCGGGGCTGCCCGAGAAGAAGGATGTGCGGGAGCTGGTGGAGAAGTCAGGTACGCGGAGCTCCCCCGTGACCCGGGGGGACGGACGGAGGTCGGTGCCCGGCCACCCCCGCGTGGGCTCCGGCCGCCCTTGGATGGAGACGCAGGCGCTGCTTCCCTTCGCGGGGCGGGTTTGGGGAGAGCTGGCTCCCCCCAGCAAGGGGGTCCATGGAGGGAGCCCAGGGACCTCGGGGGGTGTCGGTCAAAGCCCGGCGGCGTTGTGAGCCCAAGCGGGCTGTGCCGAGTGAAAGGCCTGCGCTGGACGGGGCACCAGCAGCGGCCCTTCCCTTCCCTGCCCGGCCCTTCTCTCCCCTGCCCCGGGAGTTCCGCTGCGGGCGGTCGGGTCAGTGCGGGTGGCACAGATGGGACCGAATGTCGTCTGCCTTGAAAAACGAGGAAAATAGACGCCAAATAGCTGCAGTAGGCTACTGTTTACAGCTGGGGCTAGCTTGTTCCCGTGTATTCTCACCCGTTCGCTGGGTTTGGTACAGGTACGGTTATCAAAATGGGCCCCAAGGAAAGCGATGATTTCATAGCTGAGGAGCAGAAGGGATGGGTACCCAGGGTTGAGATGGTTTTATACAAGGGGAGCAGAACTAGTTCCTGCATACAAAAAACAGCTTGGAAAAAGGCAGGGAGGCATTTCGGAAGTAAGGAGAACCAGGTGAAGGAGATGGACTTCTCGAGGCTGATGAAGAGCAGTGGAGATGTAAGAATGGCAGAAGTGTCCTGAAAGTCAGGATGCTGCCTGGAGCAGTCGGAGGGAGATGGCCCCAAGGGCTGGGAGATGGGGCTGATGTAATAGCTATAGTGCCAGCCAAGCAGGAAAATGTGAGTAGCTGCTTTTAAATCAATGATGGAAGGGCTGGTGATCCAGGAGAGAGAGGAATCCCAGCAATCGGGATAGGCAGTGAGGGTCTCTAATGTCTGGACCAGGAGAGAGAAGGATTTGTATGGATGTAGTGTCTGCCATATAACCTTAAAAATGCTGGTTTAAATAATTGATATTAATCCTGGACATTTAAATCTAATTTGCTGTTACTGTTCATTGTTTATTTATGTTTTTATGTTGTTTATTGGCTTTGCTGCCCCAACAGTAAAAAGCATTAGGCACTTTCACTTTTGCTTCCAATCACTTTCACTCCTTGGCTGTCAGGTACTTTCATGATGTCATGATGTTTGGGTTGCATATGCTGCAGGGAAGTGTTTAACTCCAGACAAACTGTATTAACCAACTTCTTCAAATGTCATGGAAACACTTCTCATACAAACAGGCTTTGCAGCATTTTTCTGTGGTTGCATTTTGGTTTTTTTTCCCTCCCCTCTAAATTTTATGAATATTTTTGCAAACCCCTCAAGGGTTTCAGCTGTTGCACTTATTTTTGTGTTTTTAAGGAAACTGGTTTTGGACAAGACTTCATTTCTTAAAGCTTAGTAGATTAGTTACTAGAATGCGGGTTGTCATTAACGAGTGTTTGTAATGATTGTGAAACAAAACACGAGAAGGAAATGAGATTACGAAGGAAACATAATCAGCTGATTTTACCGTGAGCTCTTTATGTCTCTGCATTTGGAGTTCATGGGAACTTTTCCTCAACTGTGCAAATAATAGCCAACAGCTAAATTATTCTGCCTGAAATTTTTACTAAGAACAGGACCACAAGCACTGGGTTCTGGTCCAGAATTAGTGATTGAAATTTTGGAAGTCTGTTTGAATTATAAATGTTAAGAAATTGCTTGCTGCAAAATGCAATCCCGTGAAACAAAAGCAAAGATGTATTGGCTAAAATTGCTCTCAGCCACTGTATGTTGTTATTTGCAGATAATGAGCCTTAGAAGATGTTCTTTTATTCCTTTGTGTGCTCGTGCATGTGTGGTGCATCTGTGTAATCAGAAACAGAGCATTCATGTCTTCTGTGGCCTGACTGAGGTCAAATTGTTCCTAGTCATGTCACCAGAGATTGAATTATAGTAACAAAGTTTAGCTACCTTTGTACTGAAAAGGTTCTCTGAGCAACCATGGAAATATAGTTAGTTAAACTGTTACTAAAATTCGTGAGGTAATCTTTCTCCAGTGCCATTTCAATTTAATTTCTCCAATTGTCTCTTTTTCAGGAGACCTCATGGAAGGAGAGCTTTATTCAGCTCTCAAGGAGGAAGAGGCCTCTGAATCAGTTTCCAGTACAAACTTCAGTGGTGAAATGCACTTCTATGAGCTTGTAGAAGACACGAAAGATGGGATCTGGCTGGTACAGGTATATAAGTTTGACCGTTTTTAAAAATATATTTTTCACACCCAAAATGTTTTTCAAAGGAGGAGTTTATGAGGGTAGTTAACTAGTTGTAAAAATGTGTAACAGAGAGGTGGTGGCAAAGATAAACTTCCTCCAGGAAATGAGGAATAGAGAAATAAAACAAGAAAGGCTGGAAGTGCCAGAGTTTCTATATAGACATGAAGAAAAAAAAAAACAAAACCTATTATTCTTTGGATTGCTTTTTGAAAAGCAGGCACTTTAGAACCAGAAAACAAGCAGAGCAGCACACACTGAGTATGCAAGTCCTTGGCCCTGGGTTTGTAAGAGCCTTGTCATGTGTGAAGTAGGTGCATTAATACAGGTGCTCCCAGCTGGCACAGGCTCCTGGTGCTGCTCTTCCTTTTGGTTGCATTACATGCTCAGACCCAAGCAGTTTAAGTTTCTGCTTGTCTGAGGGGCTTAGAGCACTTGTAAAATCTCTGTTGGCTCTTCACAAAGGCAGGAAGGATCTCAGTCTGCCAACTTCCCAGGCTAGCAGCCTGCTTGTACAACATATTCTGGTGGCTTGAAGTTAACTTTTTCCCAAACCTTTTGTACCCAGCAATTTTAGAGTCTGTTTTCCCAGGGCTGCATGAGAACAAGAGATCATTTAGGAAAATAAAGACAGACTTTTTCCCAATAGGATTCTGAAGCAATTGAACATCATTCCTGAGAACATAAGTAGACCAAAATGTAGAAATTATTTTTCTATGTCAACTTCTCTGTTGATAAGAGGATGTTTTTTGAGGCATAAGTGTCTTCCTAACAGCCACATCAGGTGAATTCCCCATCAGGCAATTAATTGTTCCATTGACAGCTCCTACCTGGTTTGTCTGGTCTCACTTCATGTTTTTCATGTTTTTAACAGGAAGTCATTAAATCTTCATAATCTATTTATTAGACCTACACTGTCACCACATCAGATCTCACCCCAAAATAGACAAGAGGACAGATTACCTTCAGACTCAGAATGGCATTTGTGTTTTGGGAAAATATATAGTTAGAGTTTATTGAATCCAAGTTTGAGGTTTAAATCATACAGGAGGGCATTCTTCAAGCAGAGAGAGAGTGTTGAAAGGCAGTTTACGTGTCCCCAAGCTAGTTGACAAATACAAGCATGAATATGCTGTGAAAAACCTTCCCTCCTCCTTGTGCAGCTCAGAAGGGTGAAATATGATAGTTCTCTGTTGTCTCTTGCTTGCAGAATTTTACTTGTAATGTATTTTCCACTAGCATCCTAATAGCAGGTCAGATAGGCTGTGTTTTGATATCTCCAGTGTGATTAATGTTGTCATCATTCTGGGAATATTTGCACAGCTATTCAGTTGGTCACAATAGCTGTGGAAAAAGAAATTAGTGGAATTTACTGAATAATTTACTTGCTGAACACTATTTGTTTGCTTCTGTACAATAAAAACCACAAGAGATGTCAAATTTCTATTTTTCATTCTTGCTTTTTGAGTTTTCATCACTTTGAGTTTTCATTTGCTCCATTTCCCACTCCTGGCTGGATAACTCCTGAGCTGGATTCTTCATGTCCTCTCTTTTCACAGGTTTTCCCACACTCTTTTCTTAGACCTCATCCCTGCAGAGCTGGTTTTTACCATCTCTTCCCAGTTCTAACTCTTGATTCCCTCCCTTGCCCATCCTCCTTTGCCATTAGGAATGCTGTGGAAACTTTCCAACTTATTAAGCAGCTCGATGCTCATGCAGGGGTGCGAGGAAGCATCATGGGTGGGTTTGGTGACCATGGGCAAGGTCAGAGATTCCCTTGCTCTGTTGCTGCTGGCTGGGAGGCAAAAAGGATCTCCAGATCTTCTTCAGTATCCTGAGCCCTGAATCCCTGTTCTGTAGGAGCTGCTGGAAAGGAGCAGAGGGAGAGGAGCAGTTCTGCCTCAGATCTTGGCTGTTGCTTGAGTTGGTTTGAACACTTTGTCATGATGCATGAGAGGACTGAGACTTTAGAGATGATTTTTATTTTCCAGTGCATATAAATGAAATTTCTGGTGTGGCACAGGCCGGGAATGTGATAGCCATCGCTGTCTGCAGAGAATCAAAGGAAAAAAGAGGAAACAATTACTATTTCTTGATATGTTTGATAAAAATTGAGGTGTGAATTTATCATTTAGAGTCAGCAAGATGAATTCCTTGAAGAAAGTCAAAGGCAATACACAAGGAATTGGTGTTTTGTGGCTTTGTTTCTTTATTTTCTGGAAATCCACATGTAAATTATCCCAGTCCAGTGGTAATTTGTTTACCAGTGTAGCTGTTCACAGCTCCTGTGTGGCGCTTCTGTAGAGCCACAGACAGCAGCATGTTCTTTCTCCTATTAGCTCATGATCTCATCACCTTTCCTTTTATGCCGTTCTTCTTGCTTGCCAGCTGCTGTTGTGCACTTCTTTGGCTGGCAAGGAGGGTGACTGGGAGTTTCTGGAGCTGCTTCTCTTGTTGATTAAGGGAGTTACATGTAATGTTCTTACTTTTCCAGGCTCTGGTTAGCCTCTAGAAGCCTGTCACATCCAACAGTATTGTAGTCATTAAGGCTTTTGAAAACGATCTACAGATAAAAATCCTCTTTGAATGAAGTTAAAATCTAAATGAATGTATAGTTTTATTCTAAAAGTCTCTACTATAACATAGTGGCAGAGAGAAGTAAAGGGAACTTTTTTCCTGGCATTGAAGTATGAGGTCAGACATTTTGATTGTCTGGTAGAGCTGCAAAGGCCATTATTATGGATATAAAATTCTGCAGTCTATTCTGTATCTCAGTTTCTAGTTCAAGTGGTGTAGTCACAGGGCAGGGGATGTGCCTACAGCATTTTGGTGGTGATGGTTTGTTTGTTCTTCCTTTTGCTTGCATGTAGGATGAGTGATTTTCATATTTATTTGCCTTCTGAATTTTGCCAGGTGATCAGCTGTTCTTGCTAAAAAGAAACAAAGCAGAAACACTCAGTTCTTTCAAAATACATAATTCAGTATTTGTGTCCTTTCCAATAGCCCTTCAGGATCACTTACTACAGTATACCCGATTTTAAGTTTCAGTTTTCTTCTTTAGAAGCTTCATATCCAGTCAAGGGTGCAGAGTACCATCAGCTGGAATGTAATAGTCCTTGTATTGCCTGTGCATTTGTGCTAACTCATTGCAGAAGCTCATTTATTCTCAATCTCTGACTTAACTGACAGCATAACTGACTGCCCAGATCAGTGCATAGATCACCTCACCTCCCTGGAGAAACTGAATGTAATTTTGAGGTGGTTAATTTTTGTGTGCTGTGATGGATGTAGTCTTTGACTACTTCGATGTGATTTTTCACAATCTCTTTCTCAGAAAAGAAAGGCAAAAAATCTCCAGATACCTTCAGTCCGTATGGGTGGATTCTGAATGAGTTGTGAATTCTTAGGAAAGAGAGTCTAAATGGAAATTCAGTTCCATTGACACATTGTCAAATAATAAACAGAAAGTGAGATGTCTCAGAGTTAATAGAAGTGCAGACATTCATGCAGAAATTTATTGACATCATCTGAAATAAGTGAGCTTTTCCCCAAGCTTCTAGTAAGTAAATTACCAGTCTGTTTATAATTAATTGTATTTTCTCTTGTTTTATACATAGAAGCAGAGTTTGCAGCATAGTTGTTGATGAAAAAAGGTTCTATGACTAGAGTTTTTTGAACCTTTTTATCTTTGTGGATCCCTAAAAATCTTCCATGGCATGCATGGAATCTTTACAGTAATACTGAGTTTTCTGTGCTCATTTACCCTCTGCAGGCACTCTGGAGGAGTTCATGGATGTCTCAAATGGAAACCACTGAACCAGACAGACAATTCTCATGTTCATACAACTTTACCAGTTCATTAAATGAGTTAGAAATCAGTTTTGCCAAGGGCAAAACTCCACAGGTTTTTTTCCAATTCAAATGTCTGTATTCCTTATGTGGAGAGTGACTTGCTGAGGCTGGGTGAGGACTGACTGCTCCTGAGGGAGCTACCTGGATGTGTGTGTGTGCAGCAGGGAATGGTGTCTCTTACTCAGTGGGTTTTGTTCTTCCTGATAGTGTGAAATCTGTCACAGTGCCCTAGTGCCCAGAGTTGAGGAGCACTTGGAGTCGTTGTCTTTGTGGCTGAGCTTGTGACTAGTTGTGACAAAGTTGTGACTATTACTGTGTGTTTGAAATTCTGTGCTGTTGGTATGAGCAGGTGTGCCTGACACCTGCTGTCCCAGCTAGAATTGGTTAAAATAATGAGAGCTGGAGTACATGTAGAGGTGTTTGTTCTGCTTTTGCTCCTCTCTGACTCATTGTCATGCCTTGTGATACTCGAACACTTTTAGTTGTGAGCGAGCTTCAAAACTTACTGAGAACAAATGTCATTCCTGTGACCTGCTTTGAGATCTCTGCATACCTGTCTGAAAGAAATGGAACAAAATCTGATTTAAATGCACGGAAAACAGGATAATGCTCAAGTGAGGTTATTATCATGTCATGCTCAAGTATTTCAGCAGTACCAGAAGAGGAGTCTGTCCTTGCATCTTGCATTGCTGTAGCAAACTCTAACATCAGCTGTGCTTCCTCACACCTCTTCAATTTCAGTCTTATTTTTTACTTGTATTTTAAGATCCTATGTTTCATAAAATAATCTTTAAAAATGCTAATGATACTTGGAAATTAAGGAGCAGCTGGATCCATGATGGTTATTAAGTAGTATTTGCAATATTGATGCACTTACCCAATACACTTTGGGCTTGGATTAGGCAAGAGAGGCAAAATGCTTTGCTGACTTAGTCTTCTTTTTCCAAGTGTTTGTATCTTTCTGGCTCCAGGATAATTGCTCTTAAAGTCTGTTCTTTAATGTCATAACTATGACTACTTTAACACACAGATCAAAATAATTCTATTTTTCTGATTTACTGATTTTTCTAATTACTTTCTTGATTGAGCTCTTTGGGGGTAATTCTGTATAGTTCAATGTCATGAGAACTCTTCCAATGCAAAAGCTCCCTATTCAGCTGTCTTTTGAAATCATCAGAATCTCAGCATTTTCACTAATTCAGAGCTGGAAACTCAGACCCTGCAGTCAGAGCCAGTCCTCTGGCCTGGGTTAGGTGTGGGTTAGGGAGCAGATCCATTCTGTGAACTTGTTAAATAGCAGGGTTACTGTGATCCTATTGGATTCCCTTAGCCCATTAAGATGATTAATGGATTAATTGAGTTACCCTCATTGTCTTACTTGTCACTCTGACATGTGATATGTCACGGATTGTGAACATAGCTAATAATAAGCAAAGCTGAGCAGGTTTGTGCTTTTCCAGACGTGGTGTTTGTTTTCTATCTGTGTTAGCTGATCTAAAAGGTACCTTCTCCTATGAGCTTGGGCTTCATTTCTGTAACATTAAATACAGTGTGTGATTGAAAGTGACCTCTCTGATGAGCTAGTTCAGCTTTCTGCTAGACTGTAGAATACATGTTTACAAAATATTTTGCTGTCTGTCTTACACTGTAAGTTGTTCAAATACTCCTGTTGATGGTTTTCTTCTTGGAAATGTGTGTCTGACTTCTGGCTTGGGTGTATTCAGGGCTAATTTGTTCCTATTGGGCATAAATTGACATTGCCCTTTAGTTTCACCATGTCCTGATGTCAACCACATTCCTCCCAGTAAGTGAGGTCAATCAACCAGTTTGTTTTGTCAGGTCTGATATATCCTGGGTTTTGCTTGTTTTTGCAGCCAGTTAATATTGATAGCTCATGTTTTCTTGTGGAGCAACTGATAGCCCCAGGCATTTCCTCCCATCGCTGTTTCTAACTGATGAACTCCCCAAGTGTCCTGTTCATTACTGAATTCGATTTTGTGTGTGACACTCTGCATTACAAGATTTGTGCAGCTCTTCCTGCATGGTGTTATAATCCTCTTTCCCACATAGATGTGCTTCCCAGTTTTATGTCTTCTACAAATGGCTTTGGGAGACTTCAAGTTCCCACAGGAAGGGCATTAATGGGAATATATGCTGAACTGAGCTCTAAGGTAAATCTATTAAGAAGTCTGTTAGAACCTTCCTGGCATTTTGATGTCTTTTTACTGTAGCCAATTCCTTCCTCATTTTAAAACTTCCTCTTTTTTTTCACTCACTATAGAAGCCTATCTGTAGCTCTCATGTTAATTTTCCATGTGGCATAATACATGATACACTTCCAAACTACAAACAGGGTGCTACATTGCCTTTTTCTCTTGAAACTCAGTTCTTTTCCTTCAGGGGTAGTTTCTCTCAATCAGAAATGATACATCTTTAGTAACTGCATGCTGGAAAGAGGTGGAAAATGCAACTATCTCTGCACCTCTAAAACTTCTACAGTTTTGCATCCTATTGAAATCAAACTGGTGAGATTTTTTTTCCATTTGCTTTTAAATATAGCTACAAACTTGTTACTGTCCTGTCAAAATGTGAATTGGTCTGACAGGGGTTTGCAGGAAATTTTCACAGGTTCACATGTGATCCTGTGTGCTTGTGCCACAGTGCTAGGATGGAGATAACCCTGCTTACTCTGATTCAAGTGCATTAAGTTATTTGAGTTCTGCTTTCACCTTCAGGTGATGCAGTTTCTTCCCACAAATTTGCTAACTGGTGCACGGCCAGCCACCCCTCCCTTCACTGAAAACTGAGTCACAGTATTAATTTAACTTTAAAAGAAAATTATTTTACATTTCTATGCCATCTTCATTGTTTGGTGATCCTGCTGCTTCTCCCCCTGTTCTATTCTTATTTATATGACTTAAAAACCTTTTGGTACAAGTTGTAATAGTCTTTGTATGGTCTAACTTGAATACCTCATTTTTCTTTACTTTTTTTACCTTGCATATCTTTCTTTGATAGCTGTTCCTTTTGACCTTTTTTTCAATCCTTGTAGATTGTCAAACTATTTCTAACCTTTCTCTGGAAGTGATTGCTAGGAAGAAGTGCAGGACTTGACAACGTTTTTTTTTTTCCTTACTTGAAATATAGAATCCTGATAGCTTTAACACCATGGGCTTGAAGAACTTCCAGGCCTCTTCCACATTCAAATTCCCAGTCTCCTCAGTCACAGGTTTTTAAGCTAAATTTCTTAACTTATCAAAATTCACACTTTTTAAATAAAATCTGTTACAAGTGTTTGCAGGTTATTTTTAATTTAAACTGAAGTACATTTTGATTGCTTAACCTGCAGTATTTTCTTGGACTCCCTCATGCACAGAGGTGGTGACTGCTTTCCTTTATACAAAGCCTTGCCTTGCCATGGTGAGCTCCCAGTGCTGTAAGTGGGTGTTGTCTGCAAGGAACAGCTGCAATGGCCACGTTTATTTGGATTTTTTTTTCCCATAATGACATAAAAAAGCATGAGCCCAAAATATTTTACAGAGCTTCAGTGTGCAAAATCATAGTAGGGTTTCTCTACGTAGTTGCAAAATGCACACAAATACTTAGGTCATTGTTCTTCAGTATAAATAATTTTCTCCAAGGGGAAAGATTTTTTCATGGGAAAGGAATTAAGCTGGTGTTAAAAATTCCACCAGTACAGGCAGGTGTTAGGAAAATATAATGGCGACTGTATTTGCAACAAATTTTTGTCTTGACACTTAAAGTGAATATTGTGGTGCCAGGCAGAAGAAACAGTGAGCAGGATCTGTCCTCCTGCACACATTAACACTCTCTCATCACTGTTTCAGAGCATGCACACAGAGTTTTGGAAGAAGCCAATCTCTGAGCAGTTGTACCAAAGTCACCAAAGTTTTACTTCTGTGCTTGCTAAAAAAAAAAAGGTGCTTCCTTGCCATGTTGGATACATTTATCATGCCGTAGTAGCTCCGAGGATATTCTGGCTTTAAGGTGTCTTTAGGAATTTGGTCTCCCTTGATTGACGTGCATGAAAGGAAGCAGTTTAAAACATCCAAAGCTTCAGTCACATTGGGTGATGTAAAGAAGCCTCAATAATACAGCAGATTTCCCAGCTGGTTGTCTCAGTGCGTGATGGTTACATTTATCTAACCAAAAAGGCTTTTCTATGTGATGTGTGTGTTTTGAGAATAACTTGAAGGATTGTTACCTAGATTTTCACCTCCAGTGTTACTTAAACATTTCGGGCTTAGTGCAATGGGAAATGTAATCTGTGACTTCAGTTTGTTTCCCTGTGTAGAACATTCTGCTTGGTGAGTTCTTCTATTTTAAGATTCTGAGAGGCTTCTGCTTACCACAAAGCAGATAATATTTATGAGTCTCAAAGGCTGGACACACTTTCTAGGTTGAATCTCAGCATGTCCACAGAGAACTGTTAATCATGATGACAGCACAACTTCCAGGGGCAAGCTGACATTTGAGGTTATTAAGTCAGAAAACTACTGGGATAAGTTTAATGGCGGGTAAACAAATATCTAACAAATGGAAGTTTCAAGATTTAATTTAAAAATATATTTAAAGTGGCTGCCAGTAAACCTGCAGAAGCATGTGAGGCATTTCTGAAATAGAAAATGTGACAGCTCGTGGAATAGTGCATGATCAGTCATGTCATTCAAAATTACCTGTCAGCTGCAGGCAGGCAGGGTTTTCTTCTCCTTGTGGGTTTTTCCCCCTCCCTGTACAGTTATAAGTCAGAGGATGAATGCTGCTTCTTTGTCATCTGTGTCAGCAGAAGCTTACAGTGAAGTAACTTGAAGTACAACTTTAATATACTGGGTTAGAACAAATTAAACCTTGGGATATATCACAAGAAATGATCATCCTGAAATGGCAGATGGGACACTGGAGTTGGTGGAACAGTCACATAAAGTTGCAGAGTGAGTCACGGGCAAAGCTGGAAGGAGTCAAGATTCTTAGGCATTATCTGGGAGTTTAATCAGTAGTTTCCACTGCTCAGCAATGGCTGTTGGCAGTTTAATCTGGCACCAGGTACAGGCATTCCCACTCATTCTGCTTGCTCTGAGACAAAGTTTCTTTGGTATGTTGTAACTTCTGAGGGTGAATTCTAATAACATGATGGTCTTTTTTTTTATTGCAAAGAAGAGGAACCTGCTGCACCGTCTCTCCTTTCTGCCCTATTATGAACTGCTTAATGATAGTTTTGTTATTTTACCAAAGTTTTTGTTGACTGCCACTGATTTTAGTACCTTAACATGTCTTAACATGATGATGCATTTTCTCCTTGCACAAACCCCATTTCTGTCTTAGAGCTTCACTCTCCAAAGACATTTACCATGACTCCCAGTTGTATATTCACACTCTGTGTGCTAAAAGAAGGGGAAAGAGTATCAAGCATGACCAGCACTCTGTTGTCTTAAAACTTGCTCTTTATTTCAGGAACTAAACTGACTGTGATACTGAACTAATACTTCCTTTTGGCAATAGGTCATAGCAAACGACAGAAGCCCTCTGGTGGGTAAAGTCCACTGGCAGAAAATGGTGAAGAAAGTCTCAAGATTCGGCATACGTACTGGCACTTTCAACTGTTCCAGTGACCCCAGGTACATCCTTAAGGGATTATCAAAATCCCAAGAATGTCTTAAGGCTCAGCTGGGTTCTAGCAGCAGGGCTTGCTGTGTTGTAAAAGTAGCTGTGACAGAAGGTGGCTTTATTCATGTTTTTATCTCTCCTAAAGTCTGCTCAGAATGCTCCATTACATTATTTATCAGCTCTGCAGCTTCCTAAAGCATCGTGTGGGAAATGCATGATTAGACTGGAGAGCATAATACAGCAGTGGAGAGGAATGAGCAGAAGAGTTTGGCCTTCCAATCCAGGCATTCTGTGCTTGCTTAGGACAAAGCCAAAAATATCAGTTTTACAGTTGTTATATCACCATCTGGAAGGGGGAAGCACAGGTTAGCATGAACCTTGCATACAGTGTTGCCTCCCAGAATTACTGACAAATCCTGTTCCCTGACAAATGTGTGTTTATATATAGACTGGCACACACCCTAGGACAACATACAGTGTGCTGTGCAAGAGTCACTGTGTTTGTGTATGATTTCGAACAAGGAAGAGCAGAGCCAAAGAAGCTATTAATAATTCCCTGCTGCTGTAAAAAGAGGCTTTTTTAAAACATTTTGTTGGAGGCGTTTGCTTTACATGACAGGAGACTTTGTCTAGGATTCCAGTGGCTTGTATGGATAGGCACATCTTACATAGCTTAAGTCCTAAATGTTTACAGAAATCTTAATGTTAATCATAAGAGGAAATTCTTAGGCTTTGTAGTGCTTATGCAAAATAATCTTGTATTTGAGCATCTTAAAAATTTGGCAGTGTTTCTCTTTGCATAGCTCCTAAGTGGCCTTAATGTTCTGATCAAATACCATGTTTTAAATGAATTCATTTTTTTTAATACAAGAAATGTTTTGTTGAGTAAACCCTTGTGAATAGTTTTCATCAGGTTGCAGCTGAAATTCAGAAGAATACTACGTTGCAGTAATCAGGATACCTTTATTAGTACAATAATACCTTATGGCTCTTTCTAAAAATGCTGCATTCAGATTCCTGGGAAGGGGAGTTGTAATTGTCTAAATACACGTTGACAGACCAAAACCACAGAGGAGCTAGGTAAGATGGCTGATGGTCTCAATGTGCAGGGTTCTCAGAGATTGTGTTCCTGTTGGCATATTTTGATTGTTGAAGCTTGCCAGATATTTCCTTAAAGAAGACTGAGTAATTGGGTGTAGTGATATTTGTAGGAAAGATGCATGAGAGGAAGGATCTTGTGAGTCGTGAGCTTCATCTCAGAGTTACTGGGCTCTGGACCATGACTCAGGGTTCAGCCATGAAGAGCCTTTTCTTTTAGTTACGGATTTGGGGGTCATCCTATCTGCCTGCCAGACAGTGGGAGTATTTTTTTAGCCCAAATCATCCAGCACCATGTGTCTGCTTCCTGCTCTGCTGGTTTTGCAGCCAGCTCTCTCACCTCACTCCTTAGCCTGTCTGCATCCTGCCAAAATGGTCCCATTAGGAAGTGGACACTTGTCAGCTTCATTAAAGCACCTGCAAACAGACCAGTGTCTGCTCAGCTTTGCCCCACAGCTCCTTGGCAAAACCAGGCTGGAAGGAAGCACTGGGAAAACTGTGGGATATTGAGTTACATTGAGTGGTTTTCTTCTTGGCTGGAAGGCCAAGGAGAAGTAGCTTCTAATACTAAAACTTTAAAGAGTCAGCTTGTGTATTATTCAAATCCAGTTACAAACCATAAATTGGCTGCATGGCCTTGTTTACTTTAATGACCTATGAAAATTAACACTATTCCTCTTCCTGTTTTATGAATGCATATCTCTTTACAATATTCCTGTAAAATATAAAAGTATTGTAAGAATAAATATGCTTTGCCAGAGAATATTGGGTGCCTTTATTTCCTGCTATTATATTATAAGGGTTCCCAGGTGCTCAGCATGTCTCGTTTTTGGGTTTAGAAAGAAATGTAAGGACTTAGTTCTGGGGTTATGAAACTGTAATCTAACCTACTGTTTTCTTCGTAGATACTGCAAGAGGAGGGGTTGGCTGAAATCCACCCTCATTATGTCGGTTCCACAAACCAGTACCTCCAAGGGAAAAGTCATGCTTAAGGAATACAGCGGGCGCAAAGTTGAAGTGGAGCACATCTTCAAATGGATCACAGCCCACGCTGCGTCCCGGATCAAAACCATCTACAACTCTGAACATCTGAAAGAGGAATGGAACAGAAGTGACCAGTACCGGGTGAAAATATACCTGTTTGCCAACCTCGACCAGCCTCCGGCGTTCTTCTCTGCACTGAGTGTAAAGTTTACTGGAAGAGTAGAGTTTATTTTTGTGAATGTGGAAAACTGGGACAATAAAAGTTACATGGCAGAAATTGGTATCTACAAGACACCGTCGTACATACTTAGGACTCCTGAGGGGATTTACAGGTATGGGAATAACACTGGTGAATTTATATCACTACGTGCCATGGATTCCTTTTTGCGCTCGTTGCAACCAGAAGTTAATGATTTATTTGTTTTAAGTTTAGTTTTGGTTAATCTGATGGCTTGGATGGACCTGTTTATTACACAAGGCGCTACTATAAAGCGTTTTGTTGTTCTTATAAGCACTTTAGGGACGTATAATTCACTGTTAATTATTTCCTGGCTACCAGTGTTAGGTTTTTTGCAACTGCCCTACTTAGACAGCTTTTATGAGTACAGTTTAAAACTCTTCAGGTACTCTAACACAACTACTTTGGCTTCTTGGGTGAGGGCAGATTGGATGTTCTACTCTTCTCATCCAGCCCTCTTCCTCAGCACGTACCTTGGCCATGGTTTACTAATTGATTACTTTGAGAAGAAGCGAAGGCGCAATAACAACACAGATGAAGTAAATGCTAATAATCTGGAGTGGCTGTCGAGCCTGTGGGACTGGTACACCAGCTACCTGTTTCATCCCATTGCTTCTTTTCAACACTTCCCTTTTGACTCGGATTGGGACGAAGACCCAGATTTGTTCTTGGAGCGGTTGGCCTTCCCTGATCTCTGGCTTCACCCTCTGATACCAACTGATTATATAAAAAACTTACCCATGTGGAGGTTTCAGTGCCTCGGCACCCATTCTGATGAGGAAATGATGGACACCTTTCCAGACAGCGAAAGTGACTCTGACAGTGAGAACAAAGAGGTCTTCAGTAGTGACAGAGAGATGTCAGAGGATGATGAGCTGAGCACGTTTCAGGGGTGCAGTGAAGGAGAGCATCAGTGCAGTGTTGAGGCCTGTTCGTGTGCCAGTCACTATTGTCACCACGAGCCATGCGAACGCAAAGCCAGGTCCTACGGCTCGTACAGCTCCGCAGGTGACCTGGAGCCAGACTGGTCAGCCTGGCCCTCCGACATGTTGCACTGTACAGAATGCGTGGTGTGTCTAGAAAATTTTGCAAAGGGCTGCCTGCTGATGGGCTTGCCGTGCGGCCACGTGTTCCACCAGAATTGCATCGTGATGTGGCTGGCGGGCGGGCGGCACTGCTGCCCCGTCTGCAGGTGGGCGTCCTACAAAAAAAAGCAGCCATACACACACCCGCAGCCTTTGTCGAGTGAGCCCCCGTCTTAGCTGTGTGCCCATGTCTTTTGTGAGCTTTCAGGATATTACTGCTTGCCTTTTAAATGTTAGTCACTTAAAAGATTACATGGTTTGAAGTTTTAGTTTAAATGTTAGTGCAGTGATCTAAAATATACATGATGCTAATGTTAGCGACAGAATCATTTGGTTGCCTTGTATGTTGAAATGAATGCAAACTTACCATACAAATAACTTGTTCTCTTCAACATCTGGAAACTTGATGCTGTTTTTGTAAGCACAAAAATCAAGCCTACAAGAGAAGTGTATTCCAGCAAACATTTATAAGTTGGGATGTGGGTGAAATTGAAATTCTAATTTGAGACAATTGCTTAATTTAAGTGTTTCTTATTTTAGAGTCTGTTCTGCACATCTTTGTTGAATAATGTATGTTGTAAGACAGTACCATTTAAAAAGAAATCGGTGAAATAAATTATTTTCAAAGGAGATTTGTAACATTAATTGTTTTGATAAATATTTTGTGTGTATGGCTACGGATGTCTTGCTGGCCTGATTTATCTGTGAAGACAATAAAAATATAACACAACTCTTGTGACTAATAAATCATCTCCTAGGGATGCAGGAATTCAGTGATCTGAGCCACTGGCCAAGGAGAAGGCAGTGATGTTTCACTGACAACTGTTTCTTTCATAAGTCTGCTGTGTTGAGGTGCTTCTCTGCTTCATCAGTGGTTTCCCAGTTGATTACAAGCTGCTTTTCCAGATGGAGACCTTCTTCTAGCAGCTGTCTCTCCAGCTCATCTGCAGACATCTAGGAAAACTTCAGGGTAGCTCTCTCTACAGCCTCAAAGTAAACTGTTGAGAAGGAGCAGAATATTGTCATGCAGTGACAAAAGTGGCTCGTAAAGCTAAAAATTGCCAGCTTCCAACTGTGCTGGTAGTCTGAAGTGATTTCTGGTTTCATTGATTGTTCTTTGGTGTCATGAAAAATTGAGTCTATTGTTTTCTTGATATTTCAATATGAAACTCTGATTTTGGTTGTACCTTTCAGAAATCATCTGGCTGAAAATACAGAGGAATTGTTGGTTGGAAAGAAAAAGGGGGAGGGTGAGAAAAGCAGGAGATAATACGAGCAGAGAAGAAAGCTAAACTAGAAGGATACTTTCAATTGTCTTATTTCTTTCCTAAATATTACCTATGTGATATGAAAGGAGGATAATGACACAAAGATGATGACAATGGGAAATACTAACACAGCTCCCCACTGCAGTTACAACACATCTCCCAGTGTCTTTATAGAGTTGGGAGGCTGATGCTCACAGAGCTGCTGGCATTGCTTCATCTGTCCAGGGTACCTGGGCATGCTCCTTTTTATTAACAAATGTTTCACGGCTCTGTCACCAGGTGTGTTCCCAAGAGGATATTCATGTAATTAGCAGAAGAGCTGTTTTTAATTTACTGAGTCCTTTTTTCTCTCTCATTTCCTTTTTCCCAGGGCAGTACTAAAGCAGAGAGGTACAAGGGGCACAATATCAGCAACTCTCCCGTGGTCCAGAAAGTAATTTTTATTCCAGTCGAGACCTGCCAGTACATGCCCTGTCTCTGTCATTACAGCCTCAGCAGAGCAGCAGAGAGGCATAATGAGGGCAAAGATAATTTCTGCTTCCAATTTGTGCAGCAGCATGGCATATGTGCTTGTCATGAATAGCTGAACTCCACGTTGTTTCAGGACTGTTTTGAAACCTGCACTGAGCTGAGGCCTTGCCAAGGGAAAGGACAAATTTTGTAAGTATAAATAAGGCTGTAGCTGAGGTGCTGACACACACAAGCGAGATGCTGTATCAGAGCCTGCTGTAGCCTTTCTCTGGTACCTTGGCAATTTGCCAGATGCTGTGAGTGCTAAGCTGGAGCTATGCTGTGTCCTTGGAGCACTGAGTGCTCATGGAGTGCAGCTCTGCTGCTGAAGGCTGACCTCCTCACCCTCACACACAGCCCCAGCAGCTCTGCTCCTGTGCACTGGCTCAGCCTTGTTTGCAAACCTTTGTGCACACCTGTTTCAGCTGAGGACTTGTCTTAATGTCCTCAGTTGCTCTGCTCATCCTCTTCTTCTGATGGATGACCCAAACTGCTGTTTAATTAGCAGGAGAGCCACTGAGGGCACATCCACAGGAGCAGGTAATTATGACCAGTAGGTAGCTGTGGAGGAAGGTTTAGTCCCCTCGTGTCTGGGTTATATAAATTGTTGTGATGCAGTTCCTGGCAACGCATCTGTTACAGAATCTTGAGCAGCTGGCGTAGAGTATTGAGAGTCCCAGCAGGACAAAAAAAGCAGTTGGATGTGTTTATTTTATGAAATGCTTGTGTCAGTAGCAGCAGAAGCATCCAAGTAACTTTGTTTTCTACCGCATGCAGGATCTCAGACAGCTCTTCCCTGACGCGCTGACAGTTGAACATCAGGAGAACGGAGCAAAGGAGCAAAGCCTGTGCTTGTAACAAGGTCAGCAGTTTTGCTGCTCACGTTTTGCCTCGCAGGGCTGGGTTGTGCTGGTACTTGTGGAGTGTCTTAAGTGAGATGCTAAACATTCCTAAAGTGGTGTTTTATTCTCTGATGTCTCATTCCTGGAAGCTGGAGACCAATTGTAAACAGAAAATATCAAACCACTGAGGTGAGGGTATTCACTTATTTGTTAGGTTTAATAAAGATGATGGATGTTTTGTGCTGCTATTACAAAGAATGGATTTAAATAATCCCTGAAGCTCTTTGCCACTCTCGATTTCATCAATTACTGTTTTATTAGCACTGGCTTTCCCACTGCTGGTCTCAGTCCAAAATGAGAGCTCTCTTTTCCAAACCTTTAGATCTTTTTTTCTGCGTTAGATTCTGGAGGGAAAGATGACAAAGGTGAAACTGTATGTTTTTGTAACTCATTAAAAAGACTGTCTCTGGAATTTAAATAATGAGGGTAAGTATAATTGTAAGGTATTAAAGAGTTAGATTAAGTTAACAGCACCTTTTTCTTCCTAAGCTTTTGCACTCTGTGCATCACTGATTTATTTCTAACGCTCTCAGTCTCAGATTGTGCATCGGGGCGTGAAGAGATGGAATGACTCGCTGGAGCTCCAGCGGAGTGGCTCCAAGCTGTCCCTTCATTTCAGCCAGGTGACCCTGCGGAGAGGAGGGTGAAGATGAGCCAGGCCTGGCTGGTGGCATTTGTCCGAAAGAGCCCCGGCAGCTGAGGGCGAGGTGGCCATGGGCTTGTTTGAGCTTTGCCCTCGGCTGTCTTGCGGGCCGTCCCAGAGGAAAAGCCGGAGTGGGAGTCAGCCCTTCCACCAACAGGTTATCGAGGTGCTGGAGTTGCAGAGAAGGGAGCGGAGCTGGGGAAGGGTCTGCAGCACAGGTGTGATGAGCAGCTGAGGGAGCTGCGGGGGCTCGGCCTGGAGGAGGCTCAGGGGGCACCTGATTGCTCTCTACAACACCCTGAAGGAGGGTGCAGCCAGATAGGGATCAAGCTCTGATCCCAGGAAACCAGCGACAGGACGAGAGGGCGCAGCCTGAAGCTGGACCCGTGGAGTTTAGGTTGCGCAATAGGAGGAATTTCTTCACAGGGTGATTGGACATTGGAATGGGCGGCGCAAGGCGATGGTGGAGTCACTGCCCCTGGAGATGCCACGTCCCCTGGTGGACGTGGCAGCCAGTGCCATAGTGGTGTTCGGTCATGGTTGGACTCGATAATCTCAGAAATCTTTCCCAACCTGATTGACCCTGTCAGCTAGTTACAAACACGCTCAATGTGCGGCGCAGAGAACTCCCGCCGCCACCAGCGCCCTCCCACCCCACCGCGCGGGGCGGGGCCGTGCGCAGCACCGCCCCCAGCGCCACGTGACTGGCGGAAAGCCGCGAGGGGCGGGGCGAGGCCGTTCGCGCACCGCCCCCACGCGGAGAGGGCGGGGTGCGCTCAGCCGGCGGCGCAGGCGCAGTGCGGTCTCCTCCTGGCCGGGCTGTGGGGAACCCGGAAGTGCCGGGCGGTGCTGCCGCCATGGGGCTGTTCGGGAAGACCCCCGAGAAGCCGCCCAAGGAGCTGGTGAGGGCCCGGAGCCGCCGAGGTGGGGCCGAGGGGCGGCGGGGGCCGGGAGCTTGAGGGGGAAGTGGCGGCAGGGCCGTGTGGCGTTGCTATGGCGTCGGACAGGGACTGCGGAGGGGCCGGGCTTGGCCTGGCCCTGGCGCAGGCTACACCTGGCTCGGGACCGGGCCGTTGGAGACCTCACAAAACCTTCCAGTATCTGAAGGGGCCTACAGGGAAGCCGGAGAGAGGCTCTTTGAGGAACTGGCCTGGCAGGACTAGGGGGAATGTGTTCAAGTTGATAGAGGGGAAATTTAGGTTAGATATTAAGAAGAAATTCTTCCCTGTGAGAGCGGTGACACACTGGAACAGGTTGCCCATGAAAGTTGTGGCTGCCCCATAGCTGGAAATGTTCAAAGCCAAGCTGGATAAGGTCTTGAGCAACCTGGTCTAGTGAAAGGTGTCTCTGCCCATGACAGGGGAAGTTAGAACTCTGTGGCCTTTAAGGTTCCTTCCAACCCCCAACATTCTATGATTCTATGATTCTAACTCCTCTTGCAGACACAGCCTTAAAATTAGGAAACAGTAGCAGAGGTGTTGGGACTTGCAGGGGGAAGATGAGTCTGTAGACACTCTGTGTTTCTACGAACAGCTTTCTGATGTGAAATGAAATAATCAAGACACTGGTGGATTTCACTGTTCCCTTTCGTAAGTAGCTACGAATGTGTTAGTGAAAAAAATCTGCTGTTTGGTGAGATGAAGATCAAATACATTAAAGGTACTGGAAAAGCAGCAGGGAGAAGGACAACAGCAAACAAGTTGCAGGCTTAGACAAGCTGCAGTGTCACAGATGTTCCCTGGTGCTTTGTAGCAGCTGAGTCCCAGGAGAGGAGGTTATGGTTGTTGCTTGTTGGGTGAGAGAGTCAGATGAGGAATGTACCTTTGGGAGTGTCCTTTTCCTTCCTCCTCTGCCTGTGTGAGCACTGTGTGGGCTGGGTCAGTCTCCTGTGTTCCTGAGTGTGGTACAAGAGACCACAGGGAGAACTGGGGTTGGGGACTGCTGCTCTCAGGGGTGGGGTAACACCTCAGACAGCTGAGTAACCCACACATGTGGTCGTGCTGCACTGAGGAGTTCTTGCCTCCTGTCTGAGGGCTGCTCTTTTGCCTTCCCTAACTGATGAGCTTGCTGTGTTTTCTAGTAGCAGGGAGTCTGTGGCTCCTCTTGGAGCTCTTGGAGGATGGTGCCATCCACCTTGAACCTTTTTTTGGGTGGTGCACAGCAACAGGACAAGGAGCAGTGGCCATAAACTAAAACACAATAACTTCCACCTTTACATGAGGAAAAACTTAGTGCTGAGGGTGGCAGAGCCCTGGAACAGCTGCCCGGGGAGGTTGTGGAGTCTCCCTCTCTGGAGACATTCCAAACCCACCTGGACATGTTCCTGTGTCACCTGCTCTGGGTGACCCTGCCTTGGCAGGGGGTTTGGACTGGATGATCTCCAGAGATCCCTTCCTAAGCCCATGATGCTGTGATTCTTTGCAGAAAACCCTGCAAAGGCAGTATGGAACAGGTGTAGGGAGAGGTGACATGAGTCCCTTTGCTGTCATGAGCAGTACATTGGGGTGCAGGCTGGCATATTGACTTCACAAGCCTAACAGTGATATTGAGAAACCCATCGAATGTTAAAACTTCCTCTCCTCCTGTACCTAACTGCAGCTTTAGAAGGAAAAATCAGTAGTTGTTTCTGCATCATGGCTGATGGGGAAAAAGCACTGCTTAGCTCGTGTCTGCCAGCAGCAGTGCACAAGATACAGTCCCTGAGCAGGGCTGGAGGGAGCCATGCAAGCACTGCAGGAGGTGGAGGATGATGGGGAGGGGTTGCGATTTTTGTGATGGCAGTGATTTGCCCTCGATTCTTTTGTCTGCCCACTCTGTTGGTGTGAGATACTTTATTTATGATCAATACAAGATAAATATCTTCAGTCCTTGTGAAGAGCTGGTGATGCATTTCAGCCTTTCTAGAGCTGGGGATTTATTATACTTGTAATGCCATGTCTGGATCGTTTGAACTTTAAAAGTGGGGTTTTCTCCAATGTAGTCTGAGTTGGCTCTTTTCAACTTGAGGTCCTTTGCTGACTGACTCTGGCATGATGCAGTGCTGTGAGAGTGATGTTTTGGTTTAGATCAGGAGTGGAAGCAGAGTTGCTTCATCAGCATGGAGTTGTGCTCAGGGTAATTAACTTTGCTTACCTGGACCACATACTCCTGTTGCCAGCATTGCTGCCTTGTGCCATGGTTCTTATCTGCGTCTCTGTATCCTGTGTGATATGGGCATTGTGGCTTCCTTACAGCTCAACAAATTGCTCTCTCATGTAACAGGGAGCATGGAGTAGCCTAGATGGGTCAGATGGATTTGCTCCTCCTCTTAAACAAAACAGGAGATGAGTTGGGAACACCAGGGAAGGTGTAAGCACCCAGCTCTGCCTTTAGGACAGTCTTGTCAAGCTGCTGATTCCTGGCAATGCTAGGGATGAGATGTGAAAGAGTTTGCTGCTGGCAGAGTAAGCAGGGATTGATGACAACACACAACCAGTCTTGATTTAATGGTGTCTTTGTGCTGGGCTGTGCATCCCAGAGACAGAAGCTGCAAATCCTGCCATGGTTCATTTGACAGTTGCTGATTGTGCTTGTACATGAAGGCTTGTTGTGTGTTGGTTTGTTCTAGAATACAAGTTGTAGAGCAAATCTCTGGTAGGTGTTCTATTTGAGACAGGACCGTTGGCCATCCAGAGCCATGTGGTCTCATGTAGTCAGTCCATATTCAAAAAAGGGACCTTCTTGGCTTTCTGTCAGGGTGAGGAGTGACTTTCCAGGACATATTCTTCTCAGCTCTGGAGAACAAGACGGGAGGCTTCAGTCAGTCCTGCAGGGGTTTGGAGTTTTTTTGCCCTGTAAACCCAGGATTTAACTAAAGGTATGGGAGCCTTCTAAAACCTACTAGAAACTTCTGCAACTCTGCGGGGCTTTGGGTTGTATGTGGGACTTTTAAAACTGATTTTGTGCTTGGGCACCTCATGGTGGCTGTTGTCTCCATCAAAACATGGTCATGATCACCATGACCAAGAGAAAGTCTTCTGAGACAGGTAAAAGTCTAAATCTGTTGCTCTACTGGGCTTGTGCACTGAAGAGAACTTGCTTTACAAGATGTCATTGCACAACTTCTCTTCACTCTGCTTTCTTGGAGGAGTGGTTGGGGCAAGTGGAGCTCCCACCTCCTGGGTGAGCCAGAGGATCTGGAACAGAGAGATCTTGACAAGTGCCAGGAGGGAGCTGTGGAAGGAGTGGCTGTGTTTGAACCCCACCAAAAGCAGGGGAGGGGAAACTGGAGGACAGAGGGACCTGAGCATGAGGTAGGAACAGCAGGAACTTCATGATGCTGAACAATGCAAGATTGTGCAGGTGGGACAGCCATCCCTGCACACAGGAATGTACAGCCTGGGGCTGGCTGGGCACCAGCTCTGCAGGAAAGGATCTGGTTTCCCATGGATAATAAACAAGTTCCCAGTGCACCTTTGCAGCAGTGAAGGCAAATGGGGCTGTGTTAGGAAGCTGCAGTCACAGTGTTGAGTGTTGTCACTGTGCTACTCAGCAGTAAAGAGGCCACATCTGCAGAAGTGTCCCACTCTGGGCACACAGTTCTGGAAGGATCTCAGCAAACTGGGGAAGTGTGGCCGAGGGCCATCAGGATGGAGGAGGGCTGAAGCCTGTGAGGCAGAAGGAGTGGCTTAGGGAATTGGGCTCATTTTGGCATGGAGAAGAGAAGGTGAAGGAGCAAGGGTCTAAAGCCTCTCACTGCCTCTGGTGGGGTTGTAGTAAAGACAGAGACAGGTACTTGTGAGGTGTGTCCAGTGACAGGAGGGGGTTACAGCCACAGTTGGCCAGAGGAGAGTTTTGAATTAAACATGAAAGGCCAGATTGGATGGAGCTCTAAGCAATCTGGTTTAGTGGAAAGTGGCCCTGCCAACAGCAGGGCATTGGAAATAGGTGATCTTTAAGGTCCTTTCCAACACAAACCATTCCAGGATTCTATGAGGAAAAGTCTTCACCACACAGGAGTAATTTAAATTGCATTTGCTCAGAGTGGCTGTGGAGTCTCTGCCCTCAAACAGTATCAAAACTCAATCTATGAGCCCTGAGCAACCTGTCCGAAGTCTGAACTTGATCCTGCTTTGAGTAGGGATTGGCTTGGGGACCTCTTGGAGATCCTCCTGACTGAAATGGGCAATAGCACTCTTGGGGCTGTCATCCTGTGCCAGTCAGTCCCTTGTGCTGAAATCCCCTGTGGCAAGTTCCCTCTGTACAGTGGCATGGCTGTGATGTGGGAAGTTAGCCAGGCAGTGAGTATCTGACTCACAAATCACATTATGGCATCATTGAAGAGTTTTGGTTGGAAGGGGTCTATAAAGGTCCTCCTTAACTCCTTGTCTGAACATCAAAAGCAGTGCAGTAACTGGTGGTATCTCTGCGATATTTGGGGGTTTTGTTATTTGAGTAATGAAATATTTTAACATCACTCATAACTTGAAGCTCTTGCATTTTGAAGTGCTGCTTTTGATACTGAATGTTTAAGTTACATGAAAGTATAAAAGCATAGTTTTAAAGTTGGAATTTCAAGTAACTCTCACTTTCTCTTTTTAAGGTCAATGAATGGTCCTTGAAGATAAGGAAAGAAATGAGAGTGATTGATAGACAGATCAGAGGTTTGTACTTGTGTCTCACTTTTTGTTTTCACGCTCCCTGTGTGCCTTCAAGGGTTATTTTTTTGGGTTTTTTGGTTTTTTTTGTTTTTTTTTCTTTAATTGAGGCAGGCTGTGGAATTTAATAACCTGGGGTAGTCTACCACATTTGGAATGAAGGAAGATGAACGTGATCCTGGGGCCAGACTTAGTCTGTGTTACAAAATGATGTCATGTGAAGTTATCCAAGTAAAATTTTCGAAAGAATATGACTATTTCATGCTCCCAGTAAGGCATAATGCTCTGAAATCCCTTTGGATAACATGCATTAGATTTATTATCCAGAATTTCACCCACATTGATTTAATAAGTAGTATCAGTGTGGTATATAATTCCACATGTAGACAGTTCCACTGGCATGTACTGGTGTGAAAGTACACGTGCCAAGCAAAAGTAGCTTGCTGTTAGCTTGGAAAAATTACAAACAGGAGAGAGGAAGGGGAAAAAAATAAGTATTTTCTCAGTGGGTGGGTGTTTTGCCATTAAATAATAAACACTACTCTGCTGAAAGTGTCTTGAAAAGCAGAGGAGTTGCTTAATATTGCACTGCTGTTAGTTCAGAATTTGTTCTGCCTGACTTCCATGAGCCTGAAAATAGGTTTGGGCCTTGGTTTTGTTTTCCCCTTCTTTGTCTTGTTCCCCGTCCTTGGAATTTGTCCCTGGGAGGTGCTGGTGAAGGATATTTTGTGTCAGCATCTGGCTACTGGTCACAGGCCTGTTTGGAGTGAGGCCTTGAGGAGTAAATCCTTGGTTCCCCTTTCTTCCCCAGCCCTGTGCCTCTGGAGAGACCTGGCAGGGTTTGTGTCTTCTCCCTCTTGCAGACTTGTATGAGTTGGTTGGAGAAGGTTGCTTGTGCAGTACAAAGTCTGTCTTTGTCCTTGTCTCCAATATGAGGAACAGAGTTTATGTCTTTCCCAGGAAGACTGATAAACAGGGATGTGAATTCTCTTACTTTCTCCAGGGCACTTTGTGTGGCTGTATCAGGCACAGAGGAACTGCAACTCTGATCTTACTTGCAAAATACATTTTAGAGGTTGCAAACTACCCACTTGTTCACTACTGATGTTTCTTGAAATTTCGGATTTCTCTTAATTTTTTACATCCCATCATACCTTCAATGGCCTACACAAATACTAGGTTTCATGGTAGTGTGATATTTTGATGTTGATGCAAATCTAATTATTTTAGCAGCTTTAAGCATGTCTGTGTTTCAGAGTCCTACATTCAAAGAAATACAGTTCAGCACTAACCATCTGCTATACTGATAATTCCCCTTAAAATAAAGTACAGAATATCTTTATGCCAGGATTTCACATTTTACCAAGTGCCACCTATGGAAGTACATGGTTCTGCTGGACACTTCCCAGGTTAGCAGGCTGCTCCTGAAGGATGACAGCCAAGTGCCACTGAAGGTTTCCTCAAAAAATTGCCCACTGTAGTTGGATTTTGCCATGCTTTCTTGTTTCAGCTGAGCCTTACACAGGAAATCACTGCAATCTTTAAGTAAGGATGCTAAGCTGGAACATGTCTTGGTTTCCTTGGGGAAGGCTGTGCTAGATGTGTTTGAACAAGGGAACACTAGACGCACCTGGGATGAACTGAGTGGGCTTGGATCACTCAAACACTTGGCTCTCCCAGTCAGCACAGTTACTAAATTAGTTACTAAATTAGCAACACACTCTTTGAAACCATCTGTTGTTGGACTCCTGCTGCTGTAGTGATTTCTCTTTGGTGTAGGTTGTTTTTCAGGCTTGGAAGGTTTGGAGAAATGAAAGGTATCCTCATTACTTCAGAGTTGAATTTTTTGAGTTGATAGAGTTGGAGTAATACAGTAATTTTGTGTTTTGCTGAGCTCATGAGTCCCTCTTGCAGGTGCTTTGGGTTGCTTTGTGCCTCTTGTGCTTGATAGTGCTGCAGAGGGACAGGGGAAGTGACTTTGGCTCCCTTGAGGAGTGGAGCTGGCACTGACCTTCAAGATGGAGTTGGCTGTTCTTGCATACTTGTGCCACTGATCTCATATTCAGCAGTTCATGCCAGTGAAAGCATTCACTGCGGTGCAGGCTGCCCTACACTAGCCTGGGTGTAGTAACACAATACTTGTGGTTGTTTCCAGCCTGACAAAGTGAATGTTGTAATTCCTCAGTACTGCAGTTCTTCTGGTGCTTTCTGTTTCCTGCTGGAGCACTTCAGCTCTTTCATATCTGCTCTGATATACTGAGACTCAGCTCAGTCTCATGTCTGACATACAAATGTCTTCAAGTTTGTGGTATTCCTGAAAATAGTAGTGAGAAAGCAGCAAAGGTACATTTTTCTGATTATGATCCTACAGCTTTCTGCCAGTCCTTTAAGGTAAACACCTCAGTGAATGATACTGAGAGAATTACTGGCCCTGAGTACAGGGTTCATTAACTCCCGCCTGAGAAGCTGTGTGGAAGTCTCCAATTTGGCCTGTGCCAGAAAGCATGTGTTGATGCCTTTGTTTTTGTAAAAGGGCAGCTTCTGATTCTTCCAACATTTAACTTTGACATAAATCAAGAACACTCAAAGCTAAATCTGAACAGATGCTTTCCTTGAAATAATTGTTTTTGTGGTCATTTCAATCAACTCTTAGCAGGAAAGTGAGGAGCCCTTACTATCTGAATTCTTTATTTACTTGATGATAATTTGCTTGTGGACTCTTGTTATCCACATTTCATCAGTGGTTAATTTATTGCTGTGTTTGGAAAAGAAAGGAGGTTGATATTGTCCCTGCTTATTCTTGCATTTTTTACTCTGGGCTTTTTGGAGTACCTGGCTCCTGCTGTTCACAGCTAGTGTTACCTGGCAAGGCAGAACTGTGAACAGTCACATCAGATTTGCTGGAGAAACCAATGGTATTGAAGAAGGCCTTTTTAGTGTTTAGTAGTTCAAATCCAACCAACTCTTTGATGCTCATGCTTAGTTCAGTGTTCCTACTTAAGCACATTCTTTAAAAAAGCTGTTGAACAAAACTGGATGCCAGGAGAGTTTGAACAGGATGCTTTAAGTTAAATGTATATTTTGTGTATATATTACCAATTTAATAGTCAGGAAGTTGTTTTGAAATTGCAAGTCAAGTCATCCTCTCAGAGTGCTTTGTTCTTACAGGACCTTGTTATGCTTTATAAGCTCTTAGTCAGCTCAGCATCATGGACTAATATTCTCAGACAGTCTTTTAGAGTACTCTTGACTGCAAAGGAAATTACAGAGCTGGATGTTCAGTAATGAGAATTTTCCTATTAAGATTTAGCTGAATTAATGAGCTGACATGTAAATCTGCCTAGAACAAGGTCTTTGAGTAACAGAGGGAATCTGAAATCAAGCAGAAACAATTCTTTGCATTGGAAGCACACCCCAACAAATGACTGATTTCTCGTCTATATCCTTAGGAGTTTGTCATATTCGCTGTGTTTTTTGTACTCCAGATATCCAGAGGGAAGAGGAGAAGGTGAAGAGGTCAGTAAAGGATGCTGCCAAAAAGAATCAGAGAGATGTGTGCGTGATCCTGGCGAAGGAGCTGATCCGCTCTCGGAGGGCCGTAAGCAAACTCTATGCATCCAAAGCTCACATGAACTCTGTTCTCATGGGGATGAAGAACCAGCTTGGTAAGAACAAATTCTGGCCCCAAGCACAATGACTGCTCTGACAGTAGAAGTGAAATCTGAGGTTTCCTTGTCCAGAACCAAAATCAAATACAGGCAGAGCTTGAACGTGGGAGCAGCCATGCTCCTGAGAAAAGCAGCTCATCCCAGTGGGCTTCAGGAGCCTGGGAAGATCCTCCCATAGCAGGCTCAGAGCTGTGAGGCCGCTGAAGTTTTCTACCCCCTAATCCCAGCAGGCATGTGCACCCCCACTCTCGGAGCAGAGCCTTTGCCACCACTCCATAAACACACACAGCTTTCACACACGTATGAACAGCTCCATTCTGCTCTTCCTCTTCAGCTCATGAGGACTGAGGTCCACTAGTAGAACACATGCACCCAGTAGATCAGTTGTTCCAGGAGCTGCTCTTGGATGCTCTGTCTAAGCTGGCCAGATACCTGGTATCTGGCCCCAGATATCCTGCTCTGCCTGAACTGCTGTATCTGGTCCTGCAGGCTCCTGAGGTTTGTGTTCCTGATCCACTTCAGTCCTTCCCCAGACTACCTTTGGTCGTTCCCCTAAGATTGTTATGTTCCTGTAATCCCCTTAAATGATGCACTGTAAGTTTTCCCCATGTCCAAACATGTTCTTTTCCCCTACATCCCTGTAAGGAGTCCTGTGTCCCTGTAGGCAATAACCCACCTCAGTCTGCAGGATGTTCTGAGGCTGAATGAATGTCCCATCTTGCGCTCTGAAGTAATCAGGGAGCTCCCAGTTTTAGTTTCTTGGGGATCCTGCCCTCATTGTGCTGGTTCCCTGTTTTCTGTGATGAGATGGTCAATGGATGATCTGACACCTCTCCTCAGAGCCTGAGGATTCCAGTGATATGAGAATCACATGCTCTGAAGCTGAAGTCTCAGCAATTTGGAGCACATTCCTAGTGTGCATTTCTAAACACTTTGAATGCATTCCTAATACCCCTGTATCCTGGTGGAGCCTGTGTCACTGATTTTGACAGGAGTTGTCACAGGAGTACAATTCTCTTCGTCTTGTAGATGGCTGCTTCCTTAGCAAGAGTCTGGGGGCATTTACCAATGCCTACATGGGGATGGGGGAGCAGTGTTTGATTTCTTAGTGTGGATGAATCCTTTTGCCCTTTGGATTAACACTCATGTTCTGTAAACCCTCCTTGGTCCTTTGTGTTCCTCCAGCATCAGCATATTTCCCTTGTTCCTTATCCACATCAGAAATCTGTTGTAATACACTTCCCGCAATGTTTTCCATAGCTGGAAACAGTCCAACCTGTAACAAGCGGAGCAGAAATCTTTAAAGACAGGAAAAGACTTGGTGGAGGTCAACATGCTGCTGAAATGTCAAAGCATTTCCCCCACCTCCACATCATCCAAGTAGATTTTAACGTTGGATGAGTGATAAAACAGGAAGTCACACTGTGAACCTTAACTGTAATTTTATGATGGTTCAAATGTGGCTCCCCATGCATCTCACTCAGGAAAGGAAAACAGGATCATCCTTGCACCTTAAGGTATCCCTTGAAAGGAAAAACAGCCTCCTCCTTATTACCACTGCCAGCATCTTCATCTTCTTGGGAATGTTCTGTTACACTTAGATAGGAAATAGGAAGGAATCTAGAATTCAATCTGGGGTCTGTATTAACTTGTGAAATGACCACTCAAGGCAAGGTTTCTGTTAGTTTGTTACAAGTGTAGGGCTCTTAAAAGAAATTATTAAAATGAAAAGTAATATGTGCTGTACCTTCGTTTTGCTTCGTTAAGGAGTGACCATTTTATATACAAACAGGTAAGTTCTCCTTGTCCAGGAAGCTGCAAATTTAGATGGTAGAATTCAAAAAACTTCAAAGTACCCTTAATTACTGTTTTTTGATCTTGGTATATCAGTACATATGAGGAGAGCTTCTAAGTTACATTAGCCCCTGGAAAGAGTATTGTTAAATTCAGTTTAAACAAGCTTATTTTTGGTTTATCTGCTTCAGTATTAATGTTGTAGCTTACTCTTTGCTGTGAAACTGTAGCAGCAGAACAACTGCCAGGCTTAGTTTCCAGTATCTGGTGTCAGGCAGGAGATCCTGGTTTCACCAGTCACTGCAGCTCTGCTGCTGAAACCCTCAGCAACACCTCTGGCAGCTGAGGGGCTGGGCAGGAGCAATCTCCCTGTCTTTAATGAACTGGGTGCAGGTGGGTTGAAATCTCTCTGCAGACCACCTGGGTTCCTCATTGTACAGGACCAGTAGCTTTGCTGTAAATGTGACTTTTCCAAAGTAGGTTCAAGTTGGGCTCTTCCAGGAATTTAGTCAAGAATGAAAAAGTGCAATGCCCATTTATTTTTTAAAATGAATTGCCTAAGTGTAAACAGATTTTCATGTAGGGAGGATATAATTTCTCTGCTTTCAGCCATGCATGGGTTGTTCAAACTGTTCTGTGCCTCTCCTTCACAGCTGTCCTCAGAGTAGCAGGTTCTTTGCAGAAGAGTACAGAAGTCATGAAAGCTATGCAAAATCTAGTAAAAATCCCAGAAATCCAAGCAACGATGAGAGACTTGTCCAAAGAGATGATGAAGGTAAGATCTGGCACATGAATCAGACCTGGGTGAGCACAATGTGGTTGTTACTGAGCTGTGCAGGGGCTTGGGTGGCCCCTTTGTCACAGGGCTGGTGTGAGCTCAGGACATTCTGACATTCTCTGACTCTGTGGCCAGTCTGATACTGGAGACACAAAGAGTTTTAGATCTAACAGCAAAAAGCTATCAGACCAGCATTCCTGATAAAAATTTGGAGTCAAATTTGGGAAGATACGGGGAATTTATTCGCCATAGTCATGTTGAAAGAAACAACAATTTTCAGGCATTTATATACACTGTAACAGCCAAGATTTTTTTAATAGACACTCCCCATAATCTGCCCAATTTATTGCATCATGGTAGAGATGTTTTGTTTAATTACTACCAGAACATCTCATCTGTCTTTGTTTAATGGATAACCTGAGTACAGTACTTTATTAAATTTTCTCTCCTGCTTAGACAATTACTATTGATTAAGTTTTCTGGGGGGGTACAAGTCTATGAAGTAGCTCCTTTACTACACCTGCAATGTATTAATCAAATTTTCTGGGATGTATAGGCCTTTGACTCCTTAACTCTCTCAAGACACTATTCTTGTTCTATGACATCCAATTCATCTCTAGTTACATGATAACCATTAAACAATTCTTTATTGAATTTTATTCTTCAACTATAGATTGTCTAAGGGGTATGGGCCATTGAGTTCCTTTCTGCAGGTGCAGTGAGGTAATATCACAGGGTTTTCTAGTGACACTCAGCCAACACAGATCTAAACCAAAACCAGCCAAAATAACACAATCGAACGTTCCTTAACTAATTAAATGTAGTTCATTACAAATTTTTAAAAGAATCACAAAACTCCAGGCTAATTCAGATACAGCTCACTGTCCCTGGTTTAAAGCTTCTAGCTCAGTGTCTCCATGTAATGGGAGTGCTTTGATTTAAAAGTATACTAAGTCTCTGTTATGACTATTACATTTTCAACTACCAAAGTTGTTTTGTTTTTTCCCTTCTTACCAGTCTAGATTGTTTAGTTCAAGTAAGCTTATTTCTAAATCATTTTACCATTGTGCACCAGCATGGTTTGGCCATATCGAGGTTGCAGGGCCTGCAAAGAAATGTTATCAAATGCAGATAGAAAAAAAACCCAAGCTGTGTCAAAGAGCAGTTTTACACAATTCATGCTGCATGACTGCAATGTACACTTGTCTTTCCCATGCTTGGGTTCTTGGTTTAGATTTGCAACAACAATAAACAACCACAGAATCATAGAATGGTTTGGGTTGGAAAGGATCTTTATGACCATGTAATTCCAGCCCCCCTGCCATGGATAGGGACATCTGCCACTAGACCAGGTTGCTCAGAGCTCCATCTAACCTGGCTGGGAACACTTTCAGGGACTGGGCATCCACAGCTTCTCTGGGAAACCTGTTCCAGTCCTCACCACCCTCACAGGGAAGAATTTCTTCCTAATACCTGATTAAAATCTCTCCTCTTTTAGTTTAAATAACTTGAGGTTTTCAGAGTGAGAACAGGTGCTTTTAATCCTCAGTTTTCTTCCTGCTTTTCCTGTACAGCAGTTGTAGAGATTTGTGCTCTTGCTGAGGGCAGGTGTGTTGGCCACCCTCCTGCAACAGCCTCAATTTGGAACCACCCCCTGGAGCAGGGGGGTGTTACATGCCTGGATAGGCATAACCTCATCTGCCAGGTAGAAATGTATCTTCTTACTCTGCTGTTTATTTCTTCTAGGCTGGAATTATAGAGGAAATGCTGGAGGACACCTTTGAAGGCTTGGAGGATCAGGAGGAGATGGAAGAGGAAGCTGAGGCAGAAATCGATAAAATCCTCTTTGAAATTACAGCTGGTGAGTTTGTGGGTGCTGCTGAGAGCCAAGTCCCTGCTCTGTTCAGTCAGATGCAGCAACTGAAATCTTCATCTATTCTGCACTCTCCCACTGGCATCTCTTTCTTTGGCAATGGGCAGAGAGCTCTGACAAACTGGTTTCTTAGGGAATACTTGCTGAGAAGGCCAGTGGGGCTCAGCAGGGCAGAACTAATATCCATCAGCTGCTGTCTGTGCAGTTATATAATTGGGGCTCTGACAGATCTGTGTTTGGCTGTGCAGTGAATCCTTTTAACAAGGTGAAACTTAAATCAGTGACTAGGTATTGTTACTAATGAAACCAAGAAGTAAACTCAGCTCCACTGCCTTGAGTCATAGGCTATGTTGTGAGTCCTGGCAGTAACATGCTGTGTCTTGTTTGAGGGGAAAAATCCCAAAACAAACACAAAAACCCTCTTAAAACCAAAACCACAACTTCTGCCTTCCAGCTCATGAAGCAATGATTTACTGGTTCAGTTATTTGACTTGGAGAATGCTTAGAATGCTCCTTTCACCTGGATTGCTTGTGATGTGGTGTGACAAAAACAAGTTCCAGGGCTGCATTCAGCTGCACTACACTGCAAACCCTGCTGGCACCTTGTGCCCAGTGCCTGGCACATTGCCCTATTCTTTCTCACATCCTGATTTGCTTTTTCCATCCTCTTTGCTGGCTGGAGCAGCTCCCCTCCTCCTGAGCAGGTAGAGGGAGCTCCCAGGTAAGCAGCAGGGCTTGGGGGGTGCTGGGAGCCTCCTCCCAGCAGGGAAGGAGCACAGAGGCTCAGAGCTGGCAGGGGAGTGCTGCTGGGCTGACCCTGTCACAGCTCAGGGGTGTGACCTCTGTGGGAAATGAGTGGTTGGGTTATTTTAGATGTCCCCAAAAGCCACTAATTATTAAATGAAGACCTAACATTTGCTAATGAGCCTGTTTGTTGTTGCAGGGGCCTTGGGTAAAGCACCCAGTAAAGTCACAGATGCTCTGCCAGAGCCTGAGCCCATGGGGGCAGCTGCTGCTGCTGTGGATGAGGAGGAGGACATTGAAGCAATGCAGTCACGGTTGGCCACCCTGAGGAGCTAGGGACAGGATGGATCTGTACAGTTGGCTTTATTTTATTCTGTCCTACCTTCAAAATGCAAAACTTAATGTATTCTCACTTATGTAATATATGTATTTTTTTCTTTTCTTCCTGAGGATTTTTTCTCCAAGACACTACTGTAATATACTTCTTGGGGAGTGCAATCTCTTCAAGTTTTGTTCAGCCCATGTTGCCTGTGGTGACATGGCAAGGGTGGAGTAATGTTATGTATTTTTAGACATAAGGTCCTGAAGTAATTCTCATCTTCAAGCAGCATTTCTCCCTAACAGGCACTTTGGTTTAAACACTACCAAAAACCTCCAGCACTGTCAGCTGTGTGTTTTCCTGCATCAATAGAAAATTTATTAAAGCTGCTTCTAGCAGTCACTGGCATGCAGCAATTGAGTTTGCATCACTTTGGCATCTTTCACAAATACCCACCTCTAACACTTCCCTTTTAGTTTTGTAACACCTTTCTTTAGCACATTCAGGGCCTTCACTGTGTAGTGAAAGAGAAGTTTTCAGTCTGTTCCAGCTCTCTACGATCACAGGAGAGCCTGTCTTAGCCAAGGCCATGGCACAGGGAGGGCGGGGCAGTGGGCAGCAGTGGGAGGGGGGCCCTGACTCACCAGGCTGTTGGCAAAGCTTCCCCAGACCCCGTGGCCATGTCAAGGCCTCTCTGCTGCTCCAAAAGCACAGTTCAGGGTCAAAGGAGAGCTGTGTCTCCTCCCAAGGAAAAGCTTCAGGCAAAACGGGTGTCATGATTCACAAAAAGCTGTTTGCAAACCAAAAAACTCTGACCCAAACCCATCACAGCCACAGCACCTCCTGGACAAAGGCCAGAGCTCTTCCTTTTAAGGAAGACTTAGCCAAAGCAAGCCAAATTCTAAATAATTGTATCCCAACAGCACAGGTAGAAAAACCGCACACAGCACACAGAGAGAGCTAGGTGGAGTCCAACACCTCCCATTTTCAGCCATAAAAGCATGGGGGAGGGCCAAGCACTGTTCATCTTTGTGCTGGGGGAGGCAAAGTATCCCCAGTGCTTCAGGATCCTGCAATTCACATGTTCATCTCCACCCAAGGTAACAAAAACAGGCAAGAGGGACAGTTTGTTTCTTGTGGTCTTAAAAATCCAGAAAGGACGGATCAGAAACAAAAGTGGATGAGAGCTGCAATAAAACAAGATTGAACAGCACAGTGGTAAGAGCTCAAAATCCAGCTTCAATGGTGAGTCTTTTCAGATCTCTGCGCACACACACAGGGTGTGTGAGACCAGCGTGACTCAGCTCCCTGGGAGGTACCTGTGCTCCAGGCTGCCCACAAATACTCCAACTGGCTCCCAGGAGAGCAATTAACCTGGCTTTGTATCATCTACTTCAACTTGATAGTTCAAGGGAGAATGTTCAGATGAGTGTTGTTTTTAAGCATACTTGACAAGTTCAAGCACAAAATGGCAAATCAAGGCACCAGATGTGACTAGAACAAGTTATTTACTGTCAAGAGGTGGAGGAAGGCTCCCACTGAGTACAGTGAAGGGCTGTTGTGTAGGCAAACCTGTAAGTCAACTTCACTGAACTCTTAGAAGAGACTCCTGCTCCCTGCACATGGCCACAGCCTGACCCCACTCCTGAGGGAGCAATCAGATGAAGTGTCTCTGAAGAAGAATCCTGTCACCCTAGACAGACTCAACAGTTGATGCTGATCACAAACAGCAGGTCAAGTACTACAGGCACGGGAATTTGCAGAGTTCAATTTGTTGCATAAGCTCAGAAAAGTGAACTTGGAGGTTTCCTCTCCTACCTGGCTGTTCCCAACAGCCATCCTGCAACTTTCAGAAACTGAAAGGTTTATTTTGTCTTAAGGTATCTCATCACATGAGAGAGTCACTTTTACACTCATAACCTCTCTTCCTGTTACAAGTTTTACAATGTTTTCAGTGTTTCTCCAAATAACCCTGAGTCCTGTCTGTACCATTACAGATAAAAGCTGCAAAGCTCATGTGATACAGCCCATAGCACTGGCAGCAGTACTCTGTCAGCTAAGTCATGCTTGGGTTAAACAAAAACAACTATAAACAAGTCTGCTGCTAAGTTCCATACCCTTCAAATACTTCAAAAAATAGTATGAACCATTTATAATGCAGAGTTTTCTTTTGCATTTCAAAGTACTGCAAACTAATTACATTTTACACAGTCAGTTGAAGACAGGCAAGGAACAGTATCTGAAATAGAAGAATTTTTATGTAACCATTCAGTGTTAAAAACAAGAAAATCAAACATCAGTTCAAATTAAAGAGCAGTTTCAAACAGAAGATATTGATTAAAAGTTTCTTTTAACATTTAGAAATTTAAATACATTTACCTAAAGATGGTTAACTCCCATCTCTATGTTACTATACAATAGCTTAAAGCTACCTTTAAATGCTAGTTCTATGTTAATGTGAAATTCCAGAACTGCATTCTTAACTTTTTATGTAAATTGGTTATTAAACTGAGTGATTCCATACTTCCTCCCACCCCAAAATAAATTTTAAAAATTGAAGCTTTACAATGCCTTGAATAATATTTTTCAAACGAATAATTTGGAATAGTTCCCAACAGTTCTATAGGAGGTATTTTGTACAGTTTGGAGAGAAACTCCATATAAAGTTCTATTGCAACTGAGCATTCACAGTATGCCACAGTCCATACATATTACTACATATACATATCAGGTTTGTAAACATTGGAAGAATACACAGAACATAGTACCACGATCCTCTGGTACTGCTGAAAGGAAGATGAGGTAACATTCATATAATCTCAAAGTCCACAGAGGTCCTGACTGAGTAGGTAAAACAGCTGCCAACGCTTCTGTTTCATAGTGTGTGGTTAAGGCGCTCTACATCATGGTCTGCTAAGGCTGGATTCATTAGCTCTCAGTATCCCAACTGCATCTTTAACAGCGTGATATATGACATTCTTCACCTGCAGGGGCAAAGGAAAAGGTGTTTACAAGCAAACAGCACAGATAGTTTTCCAGCTTTCCCACTTACTTCCCCTCACCCTATGCAGGTCAGTTGGAACATGCTCATCTGCCCAACCTTCATGCAAATCACAGACTTGGGAAAATGTCTGTTGTGTTGTAATGGGTTTTTTGTAAAGGATTAAGAGCACCAAGCATTGGAAAGTTACCTGCAATTTATCTTCATGGTTCGTATGCGTATGTGACAGATATCTAAATTCCTGAGTGAGCCAGAAGCAGTGTTTGACATGCTCTGGGGATACAAAGTCTTCTGCAACTTTAATACAACTGTACAAATTATGAACCTAGAGAGAACAAACAAGCATTAGCCACATGCTCAAAGGGCTGCCCAAGCAGTCAGGCCATTCCCTATCCCTGGTGCTTGCCTGGTGTGGAGCTCCTGCTGGGATGAAAACTACATCTCCTAGAAACTGTACAATAGCCCAGCCTTGAACTCCGTACTCCTGATGAAGGCGTTTCCTCAGCGATCGGTCCAGGTACCAACTCTGATCATGAATGGGATCGTGATCTACAGGGTTTTCTTGGCCTTGTTCTTCTGCAACCTGGAAAAGTCACAAGACAACAGGCATTTTAACATACCAGTCTGACTGGACTGTCAAGTTCTGTCTGTGGTATTCCATACAAATGTGTGCCAGAAAGACTTGTACCATGTGTTCAGGTAAGGGAGTTACACAATGAAAGTTTGGATCTTTACTCAGACCTTTGGCAAGGTTTCAGCATTTCTCAGGTCCCACTGGCTTCACAGACACATTGCAAATGTGGATGTGGAAAATGAAGCAACTCATGTTCACCCTGGGAACCACTGTCATACATGGAACAGTGTTGTGACACTACTAAAGCTGGAGAGGGACTGTGGAGAAGGGTGTGAGGTGACAGGACAAGGGGCAATAGGTTTAAACTGAAGGAGAGTAGGTTCAGATTAGAAGAAGAAATTAGGAAGACATTCCTTCCTGTGAGGGCAGTGTGGCACTGGCACAGGTTGCCCAGAGAAGCTGTGGCTGCCCCATCCTTGGAAGTGTTCCAGCCAGGTTGGACAGGGCTCTCAGCAACCTGGTCTAGGGGAAGGTGTCCCTGCTCATCACAGGGCGTTGGAATGAGATGGTCTTGGAGCTCCCTTCCATCCCCAACCATGCTGAGATTCCTCTGACTTTATAGCCTGTGACTGGAAGACAGTACCAAGTGTGGAATTCAGCAGGTGTCTACCTTGAGGCCACAATCAGTCAGTATGAGCTCACTGAACCAGAGGATGCAAACCAGATTTTCAGGAGAAACAAGACTGGGAGGCACAACAAGCAGTTCATGACAGAAGCTTGAGGGTTGTAGGGAGAGAATTTCTGCAAGAAGTTGCTGTATAAATCCAACTCGCTGCAGCAGCCATTTACACCCAAAAACTCATTTGAGAAGAAATAACCAGCTTGGTTCTACTCCACTAAAAGCTGCTGCAAACTCCACACCTGCCAGCAAATGTGATTCAAGGGACTGAGGTGTGAGACACAGATGTCAAGACTCCAAGTACTAATGCTTCTCAAACCCAGTGTCATGTTTTATCAACCATAAGATTTGTTCTTTGTTAATGTTAAATAAGTCCGTTGCAGCCTCTCTCAGCTTCCACCAAGAAAGCCATAAGCCTGACCAGGCCAACAGTTGTTCAGATCATCTCATTTATCCTTTTAAATATCAGCATATTGGATCTTCCCACTTTTAGAGCACCAAAGAAGCATCACAATTAAGACAAAAAAGAACTCTGGACCATCTGAGGTAAATTTAAACACTGAAACAAGCCTTTTTGGATGTGATAGCACATACCTACTAAACCCTCGACTCCCATGAAAAAGTGACAGAAAATGTTTTTCCTTAATTCAGACCTCATCAAGGTATGGGGGAAAAAAAAGGTAGTAAGAGAGAGAGAACAAGGAAGAGTGTTATGTACCATGTATTGCTCTGACATTTCTCAAAAACATTTCACATTTTTCTAAAAATGATCAAATTAAACCCCTTTTCCTTAAATCTAAACCAGCTATTTTCTTGTTCACTATGTAACATTACTCATCTATGAGAAGAGTGGGCAGAAGGAATATCTACATACAAGGCAACCTCAAGCTTCAACTCTCCACCCTTTTCAGGGCCTACAAGGTTCACAGCACAGAAGTTTTGTCTTGGATACAACTCAAGCTATTTGTTTCCACAGTAACTGCGCTATGGAGGAGGAGAAAAGCTCAAGGATAGAGACTTGCAAGCCTATAGAGCAAGAAGATCACTTTTAGAGATTAACAGCTTACCTTCTTAAGGAACTCCCGGATTTTCTCTGTATCTTTGGCAGCATAAATGTGCCACAGAGCTCCAGGCTTTTCTCGGCTCTCAGTAAAACGCTTAATTGTCAGTTCATCAGAGTCACCATCCTGTATGGTCTTAAGCACTTCTGTGGAGAGTCAATAGGAGCAGTTACACTAGAGGATCTTCCCTCCAGCCACAGACACATCCCCCCTAGACACCACTAAGAGTTCACCTTCTTCTTGATCAGCCTGGCCTTTGGGGATCCCCACATAAACCATGACATTGGCTGCGTCAGACACATCCAAGTGGAGGTTTGTTGTGCCATATTTTCTGTCCTCTGGTGTTATCAGGCCTGGGGGAGGAATCAAAGGGGGGAAAAGGAGTAGCAGATCTATTAGTAAGACAAAGAAATGTTACACCACTGTCAGAAGCACTTTCTGAAAATATTAGAGCTCTTTTACTTCTACCGAAAAATGCTTCCAGAACAGCAATGTGCTTTCTACCCAGGACCTTGCTCCATCTTGTGGCTTCCCAAGTGATCTGCTAGCAGATCAACATATCTCTATCCAGCCTGCATGATATAGAAGTCATGTTTAAGTCCTGCTGGAAAAGGGTTTCTACAGCAGTTTAGGATAAAGCATTTTCAGAAACAGTCTTGTTTTCACTCTAAACAGCAGCTGATACAGGATTTACTATCCACAATCTCCCTACTGGCCATGATGCTGCTGCATTTTAAATGTCTTTTGAGTGACAGCAGATGAACCAGACATATTAAAAAAAATGCTCAAGGAGAGACTGAAAGCTAAATGATACAGCTCAAAAAGGAGAACAAAAGCAATACAGCTAGAAGTAGCAAAACAACAAATACACATTGCCAGCTACAGGAAAGAGAGACTGTGGAGCAAATTGACAAGACTGGGAATAACTCCTATTGGCTTAAAACCACCAGGACAAAAAGATGTTTAATAGAATAAATCATAACATGCTCTGGACATCATTGATACCTAGAGGTGAGCCAAACTCAGGTTTTCTGATCCATTACCAGAAATTAATCAAATTGTCTACAACAGCAAGGATTCACATAATCTGCAATAAATTTCAATATGAACAGATGGTCAGCGTGACCTTTAGAGTGAAAAATTCCTTACCATAAGCATTGTACATCTTGGGACCCAAATCCGGTCGCACAAAATAGTTGGGAAGTCGAGAGGCGAGGTTGAGTTTGCCACCTCTCCTGGTATATTCTGGCAATGGGATATTTTTCATCAAATCATCAAACCTAAGGTAATGCAGCAAAATTTAACATCAGGTACTGATAAACCAAAAACAGATCAAAGCAGACTGCAACAAAAGCTCCCTCCAGTCAAGGGAGTGTACTCCTTCCCTCAGGGGGTTTGTTGGACACCAAATAAACAAGGCACAGAAATACAGCAAGTAAGTCTAACTGCTCTGGAGTAATGCTATTTCACTGTGTAATCATCCCAAGGAATATCAAACAGCCTAAGTCCAAACACTTTAAAATGTTTGGCCAACAAATAAGCTTCAACTGAACTTCAGATTTCAAAGTGATGCAGGCTTTTAGCAGCAGTTTTAGGTGCTCACTTTACTTAGCAACAAATACAATAAACTACATAAAAGCTTATCATGAAACTTGTGCAGGATTTCCATTTATGTCAGGCATCTCTGAGAAACAGAACCGTTCACATGTCACCAACTGCTGCTCAAAGCTGAGGCAGGTGTCAAAACATGAGAATATTCCCACAGTCCATTATTTTGGGGTGTACCACAGAAACAACGAACATTTCCTCTGGAAATTCATACCGAGAGGGCATCATATCTCTGAAGTCTTCTCCTGGAGGCCAGTCTTTAAGCTTCAATACCATTGGCTCTCCCTCTTCTGTTCTCAGGCGACCTAATTTGAAATATTAACAAGTCTTAGTTTTTAATAGTTGTACAACACAGAATACAAATAAAGAAATTAAGATAAAGAAATTCTTATCTCAGATTAAAATCATGTTCATTCCACAACTTTTCATGTAGATCTAAAGGCATACAAGTTCCTCTGACACCAGAGTAGGGTATCACTCATGACAAATGTGTTACAACAGGAGATGTCAGACAGACAAGCAGCCTTTACTGCTTCCCTGCCCCAGCACTTCCTACAATTTAGCTCAGAAACTGCTTTGTGTTTGAGGCAAAAGTAGCTGATAAAGCCAAACCTCTTCAAAGATCAAGTAACAGAAAAGAAATGTGTGTCTTCCACCTCCCACTCTTCTTGCCCAAAGTACCAAATTCCCCAAAGTCTACAACTGATTTAAACAGTAAAGCAGATCCTCAGATAAGGATGTATAACAAAAAAAGTAGAACTCCAGATGTAATAAGTATTCTCCTGGAAAATCTCAAGCTCACCTCCTCCAAATCTATTTTTATACAAAATAACTTCAGTTCGTCAGGACAAAGAAGTATCTTCAAGTTAAAACAGCAAAATCCATGTAACCAACGAGCACCACCCCTACATGTGCTCTTCTGTTTCACTCAACTGAGAAAAAACCAACCTGGCAGGTGAACCAACCTACTTGCTAGGAAGATCTTAAATTTCCTCAGAATGCTTCCCCAAAAGATTCAAGGCAGCAACATATTCCTGAAGGAGAGTACCTCATGGGATGACAGTTTCTATCTAGTCCACAATCCTATAAGCATAAACATCTGCAGTGTATCCTCACAAACTGCCCAAGGTGAAGAGAAATCCTTGAACATCTTGTACACTGCTTATGGATCACCAATTTGTGCTAGGGCAGAATTATTGCTGTTGAGTGTTTTACCTAATGGAACAAAGATTTACAGTACTTACTTGAAATATCTTCAAAACCATCCCAGAAATCTCCTACAGTAGCTCCAGTGATGATTTCATTGGTCCTGCAATTAACCAGATCTACTTCTTGTTGGCCAAATTCCTTCCTGAAGGACTCTGGTTTCCAGAGGTCTGCATTTAACTTGTGATGCACTCCTGAAACCATTACAGGCTAGAAAGCAAAAGAATATACTCTGAAGAATTATTAAACACCAAACATTCTAACTACAACAAAGTAATACATAAAATACGTTGAGGATTTGAATGCAGGCATTTTGCAAACTAAATGCTCAGTATGCCCTACCAGAATTCTGCCTTACCCTGCATTTGAGCATTCTGTTTCAAACTGAGGCAGCTTTTTATACAGAGCCATAATTTCACTGTGTTTAGAAATGGATTCAACAGTAAAACAGATCCTTAGATAAGAATGTGTAACAGAGCTCTAGCCACACATTTGATGAAGGTTTAATGTTGCTTATCACTACAGTGGTTGTAGCTGTGCTTCAACTAAAGGACAAAGTACATGAACTGCAAATGGAAAAAGCAGGAAAATGAAAATACCTGTCCCTGCTTCCAGCACTCCCTGAAGACATTCCAATTGCTCTCATTGTTGGGATCCTGAAGACACAGCAGGCGGTTATCACATAACCAGTAGTGGGGCGTGTCAAAGCCCATTATCGTGGGCTTTATGGTCAGCCCTTGAGGTTTCTTAGGCAAGTCTGTAATGGCTCTGTTTTGCACCAGGGAAGCAAAAATGTCATCAAGGATTTTGGGTGTACTTTTCAGTCCATTGTCTGTCTGATAAAACACATGAAAGGAAAAAACAAAAAAAATCAGTGCTCTTTTCTTTTGCCTTATCCTGCAGGCTTTAAAGAAAGTATTTGCCACTTCCAAGTTTTTTTTTACTCGAGATCAAATCATGCAGAGAAACAAAACAACTGCAGAACTTTGCTGTCTAGAAATGCACCATCATTAAATGCCAATGCCATTTCTTGCACTTTGTTTACAGAATTCTGGCACAACAATTTCTGCTCTGATTCAGCAACACTGCAGAAACCCAGAATATGCAGCAGGGAACAGGAGTTGCTTTATATCAAAGAGCAGAAATTCAATTTTAGTAAAGAACTCTCAAGGTCAGTATTTTTCCCCACCACTTTGAAGTCACATCTGTAACCTGAGACAAAGCCCAGAAACATCTGAAATGAACCAGTCTGCAAATGAAGTATGGGGAAGACACCACACAAAGTTCTTCCCTCCATCTCCAAGTTCATTGGTGCTTCTTTTGCGAGTCTACGAGACATCCCAATCAATGCAGCTGCCACACTCTAGCCTAAGGAAGTTAATCTGCTTTAACCCTTAGTTCCCACTTCCTGATAGTACCACTAAGCTACTACTAAGTGAGCACTGAAACATGGAAACTGAATTAGTCCTTTTACTCAAATGAATATGGAATTTCCCCTACTGTGACAAGAAATTGAACTGCCTGTGGCAGTTGTTCACAGGTTTAGAAGAGAATTTAGGCCTGGAATCAACTCAAACCTGTAGAACAGAATTTTTCCTGTACCTTTCCTGCAGAAGAGTTCAACAGGTTCCGCAAGAAGCCAGTGTTGTTGTTGCTCACAGGGGTTAATATTGCACTGTTGAATGTCTGCAGGGCTGCAGCTGGCTTGGCTAAGCTAGGCAGTGTCTGGAGAGGTTTACTTTCATTCTTTGAAATTGGTATGAGAAGTTTTTCTGAAATGAAGAAAGAGAAACCATGAGAATACTTTGAAACCGTGAAAATACTTTGAATTATTTTTTTCACGACAATGTCCTCCTACATGCATACATGTATGTACATGTATATACATATATATAAACCCCCTTCCAATACACACAAATAAAATATTTCTTTCACTTAGCTTTCTTCAATAACCAAAGTTTTTAAAATCCCACATTCTAAAACTCAAAAAAACAAAACTCCCCAAAAAGCCCTCCAACAAGAAAAGTATTCTCAAGAATACTTCCTGAGATACTCTTCTTGAGAAATTCCAAATTTTCAAGAATACTTGCATCAATGGAATTTTAATCCAGTTTTTGAAACAGAATATGCTAACTCTGCCAGGCTTTACTCCAAGCCATTGCCATGTTCTGCAGCACAAGCACTGAACACCCATCCCAGCAGGCAGACGACATCACTCAGCACAAGATATTGCTGGCTCTGACCTATATTCTTCAACAAACAGCCACAAAGGCTTACTCTTCACTGGTTCTGCACATACCTTTGTTTTCTTTATTTACATTTCCACTTGTTAGGTTTGAAAACCAATTTAATGAAGGAGAAGTATTTACAGAAGCAGCTTGTTTGCTTCCAAGTGCTGACTTTAGAGGAGGATCATGTGTAGTGACTTGTGGGCTGAGGACAAAACTGTTGTGTTGAAGGCCAGGCCTGTCCCCAGATGCCAAGTGCTGAAAAAGCAAAGTAGTGACTTGTTTAGACACAAACACACTCTGTGCAAAGGGAATACAAGCAATAACATGTCCAAACTCATCCCCTTAAAAGTAAAATGGTTTGGCACTTCAAAACATGTGATCTCCACAAGAGGTCAGCATTGCAGCTCAGGATCAGGAGATGACAGCTCAGCAGGATTTGTGATCTCCCGACTTTAGGAGCAGCCAGAGTCCACCACCCCTCAAGAGAAGCACAGAGAGCTAAGTTTCCCAAGTGCATTTTCTGGAATTGCTTTGGGAACCAAGTGCAGTTTTAAGAGCAGTTCTCACACTTCCAGTCATAGCTGATGCTCAGGGCAGGGCTAAGCTGAAGATCCAGTTCAGAGGACCAAAACAGGTACGGAGTATTCCTAAATTTTTCTAAGGTGGCAGCAAAAGTGCACTCACCTGCCAGGTCTGAGCTACACCTGCCTGAGGGCAGCACTGGCCTGGCCAGCACAATGCAAGCATAGGATTGTCCATCTCCTTTGCGGCTGATTTATCTGGTCATTTGGAGGTTCTAGGAACAGACTAACCAGAACCACAGCTTTGTCTTGGATTCCTGTGTGACTGGTAACATTTCCTCTCTGCTCAAACTATTTTCAGCTAAGAAATTATTCTGCTCTTTTGTCTGCCTATTGTTACATTCTCTGTTTCATCTCTCACTGACTGCTGATGCTTGGCAAGGATTCTAAACATGACATAATACAAAGTGCTTCAACCTTTAATGAGCTTATCCTCACACAATCAGTGCAATAACTAATTCTATAAAGATGTGTAGATAAATTTAATATAGCTTTGTCCAGAATCACAGGAAATCTTGATTCAGAAGACTGAAGCCAGGTCAGTTGGATGATAACTTTTGATTCACATAACTATCTTCCACACTTTTAACAACTGAAATATTTTTTGTCTCTTCTGTTCATTACTTACACCAAAATCAAGTCTAGCCTGCTTCTTACACTTAAGGTAACATTTATTTTTAAAATAAGGCTATGAATAAGCATCTAACAAAATTAAAAATCAATTAATTCACCCCATTTCTTGAGAGATACTTCCAAACTAAGCTATTAATTTGTGCTCTATTTTCAAAAGAAAACAAACAAACAAACAAACCCCACTACATCCATTTATAAATATATGTATCTTGTGGGGTTTCCTTTGTTTTGCCTTTTTTTAATATACAGAGAAGCAAACCTACCAGATTGCCAGAGAAATCAGTGATTCTCCACACTCCTCTAAATCTCAATTTTTTACATGTTTAGTTATTTTACAAATCCTAGTGCTCTTCTACCTTACTTACTCTTTTAGATGCTGCATGTATTGTATCTCCAGGACCCAAGGAATAGCCTACGCTTCACAATCATTCCCACTTACCTGTTCTTCATATTCTTCTTTTGAGGGATCTCTCAATCTAATGCAATTTTTGCTCTAAAAATCCTCACTGAGCCTTTTCCAAGGACAGCTCAACTACTGAGGCCTCAGTGTCAAAGGGACACAATGAAATTTCCCCCAAAACTTAAAGAAGAGCTGAACCAGAAAGATGAACAGTGAATACAAATTGTCCCTATGTGGTGGGGTTATCACAGAGGTCAGGGCTGGCAACCTACAAAGTCAAATGAGCAGTGGCTTCAAGATCATGCAATAGACTGACACAAACTTAATTGCACAGACATAGAGGCAGTAACAATACCTGTTTTGAATCCTCCTTTAGAGCTGGCTTTGATAGTGCTTTGAACTGCTTATTTGCACAAGGACAATTTGCCTTTATTCCCCATTTTGTTCTTACGGAGTGAACAATGTCACCAACATCATAGAGAGCTGAAGGGAGAGAACCATCAGTGAGCTCACACGTAATCACAACATCCAGCAGTCACTAAGACTTTTTAAGAAATTTTGTGTGCTGTGCAGATAAACAAGAATATATGAACACCATTCATCATTAAACAAGAAGTTCTGCTACTTCTTTGTAAAGGTCGAAGATAATAAAACAGTATTAAACACATGCTATTCCTGTTTCTGGATAATAAATTTTAAGCTTTTACTAACTTTACTACTAAAAATCAAACCTCACTCAGTACAATATCAACAACACACAAAAACAGCGAAATCCTACAGCACATCTTTATCAAACATTTCCAATACCTTTTCCAGGAATTATTTGTGTAGGCATTAGATTCTCTGGTTCATGAGCCTGCCCCTTCACACATTTAAACCAGGAGAAAGTATCTGAGTCATCATCTGTAAAAAACAAAACCATTACTTTTTTTGTTACTGCTCTGGAAAGTCACATGTTTTACTATTATTGATACATCCAAGCACCGGTCTTTTGGTAAGGAAGGCTTTTTTTAAAAAAAATTGTTAAATCGTTAAAATTGCCATTGACTTCCAAGTTCAACACATAGATTATATTTCCCCTCCTTCCCTCTTGTTTCAGGTAGTAGTAAGCACTCCCACCTTCATGTGAGCTTTTTTTCCTCATCCTGTAGCAATCCACGCACACCCCGAATCCACACTTGGAGCAGACCCAGTGCAGGTTGAAGATGGTGGTGTCACACACATCACACATCTCGCGAACGCCGCGAACCGCACGCTTCCAGGCCACCTGTCCTGCGGGCAGCAACGGGACAGTCAGAGTGTGAGTGCAAACAAATTCAGCATTTGCATGCTAACTACAGTCACTTGGAAACCACAGTGATGAGACTCAGACTTAGTTTTTTTTTTGGAACTCCAAAAAACGCTTTTGCTGTTACACAACAGTCCAGGCAATTGAGACCAGTTTGTTTCCTCCTGTGCAGCACCAGCCACAGCTCTTATTCCTGACACGTGTTTGCCCAAGTCAACAAGCACATTCCTGACATTCTCCTAAGTGGAAATAGCACAGCTACTCCAGGAAATAAATTCAGGTACTGCTGGCAAGCTAAGCTTAATGTGTAGCTTGCCACAACCAGCTTGTCCTTGTTCTCTATTCAGCAGCATGGTGGGCAAGTAGCTGTCTTCCCTTCGTGAGGTTTTATGTGTTTGTGTTTATCTGACCTCAGAATGGTGATTTTTTTTTCACTAAAGCACTGACTGCTGCTGTTCAGGTTTCCTATGTACCCACTATATTTCGCTTTCCTCATCCCAAGCCATTCTTCAGTTCACTCAAAACATTCCAAACATTGACAGTATCTTGCAAAACATTACAAGCCCTTCTAAGACTGTATTATTTTCTGTGAATCTGCAATTATGGAAGAATTATTTTAGCTTGATCTCCATTTCCTTATGTTGACAGCTAGAAAACTGGACAAAAAGCACACACCTGCCTCCTCCTACCACCTTCCACACTTGTAACTTCTCTGAAACTTTCCTGCCCACAATGTTTCTTAATTTTAAAAGCAAGTTATGAGAGACCATGTCCTAATGCATGCTAAAAAAAACATACCAGGTTCCAAGGCATCTGTTCTTCTTCTGAATAATGCCCATTGACTATGTATGGAACAACACTGGAATAGCTTAGCACAATTTGTTCTTAAGTAGGAGGTAAAAATTGTTTGACTACTTGCTTCAGAATTCTTCCAAGAGACACAGGCCTAAACATCACCATTCTTCTTTGCCTTTTAAAAACATGTACTATATTTATAATTTTCTAGGTCAACTCTCCAATTTCGCCCAAACAGGATGAAGGTTTTTTCCTTATCTTTCGAATGCCATTTCCTATCTTTTCTTAATCTTCTCCCTTTCTACTCCTCCTACTTTTTGGTTCCTCTCTGTAATTTGATCCTGTTTCCTTCTAGCACTTGGTGGCCAAGGAACAATGTGACCAAACAAGCTGTTCTTTCTACACTGGTCAATCTTTTACTTCACAGGGATAATACACTTAAATTTACCATAACTTCAAGTCATGGTGACAAGTGACAGAAGAATCTCCCTTTTTCCTGTGCTGACAAGGCATCAAAGTGAGCACTCTCCCACTGAACTGTTCAAGGAACACCACATATTCAGACTGTAAATTACTTCTTTTCTGCCCAGGGCATTCAAAATAACCTCCATATTAATGAAAGTGAGTTCCCTTACTGTCACCAGTCAGGGCAATAAAATCAAAGATGAATTAATGAGATTATGCTCCTTTCAAACCAATTCCAAAACTCTCATACGTCTCTGATTTTCAAGTAAAGGATGTTTCTGGTAGCTATACCAACAGATGCATCCTCTGCTATTAAAAAATATCACATCTTCCTGTTGTTTCATGAATTCCTCCAAAGCTTCACCCTCCCAAAAGTGTTTCTGTATTCCAGTCTATACATCTCCCTCTGGATACAGATAATTTGGTTGCACAGGCCTGAACATGTGGCAGGTCAAGAGAAGATCAAAGTTTGCAGATTCCATGTAGCCCAAGTATTTCTGCAATATCTCAAGTCTTCCCCTGGCTTCTGAAGGGCATTCAGCTTATTCAGCTTTTTTTCTTTCAGAACAGTGGAGTGACTGCCAAACTGAGAGGATCTTTATCTAATGTCAACACTCCCTAAACACAGCAGACAGTGGCAACCTCCTAAACTGTGCTGTACTCCAGTCATGCACTTAAAAAGCCAGAAAACAAATACAGTTTAGGAGTCATTCTACTCCGAGAAGAGATTACGCAAGGTCGCAGACTTCCCCATTTGTCTGCTCACATTTGCTACAGAAATACTTTGTTGTGGCCAAACCCCGGTGTTTGGGGGTGCTAAGTTTGCCCTGTCTACACTAAATAACCTCCCCAATTAGTTACCCCATCACCAGCACCTCTCTGGTCTATGCCCAGTAGGGCTGCACATAATCACTTCTAAAGTATCTCTTTTTCTGACAGACAGCATTAGGTCCATGATGCACTTACAATAAAATAGGACCAAAGCAATCTAACAGAACCTGTGCAAGTAAATCTTTATTTCGTTTTCATGCCAAGAATAGATTTTGTTGTCAGCTACCTAGTAGTTTACTGATTTTTTTAACACTTTGTAACAGGAAAAATAATTTGATAAATTGAGAAACAACTTCTGACAAAGAAGAGTGGAATTACCCTTCCCTTTCCCCCTCTCCCTGTGAGGAACAGAGTTGTTGACACCAGTTCACAGTGGCTCTTAACCATTCCCTGTCTGAGAGGAGACACTCAAGTCTTATATGATATTTCCAAATGTATGCAATTAATTTTCACACAGAAGCTTAAAGCTTCTTATAAAGCTGTGAAAACACTGATGATTTCAGTACTAGTTGCTCTTACTGTGTGGTTCAATCGTTGACATGACTTCCTTTTCAGATATCACCAGCTGGCAGAAGTGGTCTCCAATGTTGGCAAGGATGTACTTTGCTGTGTCCAGATCTAGACCCACAACATTTTTGGATAAAGGCAGCCACAGACTGATAGCCTCAGGGTCGTACTTATTTGGAGTTAAGAAGCCTTCCTCACGCAGTATCCCATGTTTATTAAACTGCAGCCTGATGAAAAAAGATAAAAAGGAGAAAAAGCCCTCATCACTTCAAATGCTGCACGGGTTTAAATTCATTCCAATCAGTCAATACTTGAGTCGCAAATGTGCGTACTGTATGCCAATGAATTTACTCAAAGGTTACAACAGACACAGGTAAACATACTGGTCACTAGCATTAAGCATGTTCAATGCACTGCTTGTTCTAAAGAAAAAAAAGACTGAAAACGTCCAGGTTTTTAGTCAGAAATCTACTTACAACAAGTGGTTCTTTATTCACACGAAACCAAATCAGGTTTACCATTTTTAAAATGCACTGGAATTAAGACCACATCTAGAGATGGCAACAGCAATAATTTTATCTAGGACTACGTAACTCTCAAGAGAAGTTAGAATGCCTTAAATATAGAATATATGTCAGTAACAATTCATTTGGAAGCAGCAGTCAAAAAGCATCAAGCAAAATTTGAGTAAGATGTATTTTTGAGTGATTCTGAGTAGGTGGAAAGAATGAGATCTGTAGTGTTAGTGGTGTCTTAAATGGAAAACATGAAGAGTTCTGCTTAGGAACATTTTTACTAAATGCTGTAGAGAAAAGGTGACTTCTGATGACAACGTGTGCTCACTGTAGTTTTAAGTGTGCCATGAGAACATGTGCTGGCAGCTGACAAACATCAGACAAATGCCATCTCCAGATCTGGCAGATTTTACATCCAACAAAAAGGGATAGTTCCATCAGTTTCAAGTTCTAAACCAAAGGATTCATCTGATTTGAACTGCATTGCAAGTCTGGATTGTTACCCTGAGAGATGAATTCACATAGCCTGTTGTTACTTTGGTCTCACATATCAGATTATACAAAGATTTACTACAGTAAAATCTCTAATCTGAGGATAAGTAACAGATTAGTAGCACATCTGTATTTATTTAAATGTTTAGCCACAAAACTGAATTCTAGTGGTGCACAGATTAAATGTTTCCATGGCAAGCTTAAATGTCTCAAGCTGAAAGCCCATAGCCACTTACTGCAACTCTTCCACAGCTGTGAGTTCATAGTTAACATTTCAGGTGTCCAGCCACTAAACTTTGGGAAACCTGCATGGAATCTACCCTCTCATTAGTATCTCCAATTCTACTGAGCTATAGCACTCAAACTAAATTCATGTTATCCTACTGGCACTCAGCCCAGAACAGCAAAATAAAGAACTCTAAGTCCTGCCAAAATATTTTCTGCACAAATTAAGCAGTTGTATCATTTCTAAGGGCTAAAAAACCATAGGCAGCCACTCATTAGTTGGGTATATTGGTCTTACAGCTGAACACCAGCATTCAACAGCTTTGAACCAGAGACCTACAGGAGACCATTCTGGCCAAACAACTGCCCAATAATTCTGGGCTTTTTTCCACGTTTCACATTTAAGGAATTTTCCAAAGTGTTTATCTACATTGTTCTTACCTTCTGAAGTGAAAGAAGCGGCAGAAGACGGTGGAGTCTCTCTGCTCCTTGTTCTTGCGGTAGCTGTCCAAGCGGCACTCCCTGCACTTGTGCAGGTGAGGAGCAATGTTATTGCAGGAGCCGTCCTGCACAAAGGCCTCTCCACTCTGCTGCAGCTTCTTCACTTTAGCAGCATCAGATAAAATGGACTTGCGAACAATTACTGCAGGGAAGAACAGCCAGGATTAGAAAAGCCTCGGTTTTTCACATAGAGGTGCCAGCAAATGTATTTTACTGAAAGATCCATGTCAACTTTTCCTCTAAGTTTCACATTACATCGAAACAAAGTTATGCTAAAAATATTTGCAGCTGGCAGAAACCTCTTCCCCAGTCAGCAGGAACTGTCTCAAGCTGCAGTTCCAGTGGAGTCACACAGTCTATGGACCCAAGTTTAAGAGTTCTTTTCACTTTTTCAGAGAGAAGCATTTTGAAAGAACATCTGCTTTTAAAGAAGTTCTTCAGACAGAGTTGGAAGATCAGGGCAGATTAGGGCATGCAGCAACTGTATTTCACAAGACAAGGGGGACAGAGTACAGCCTGGCCATTTCTCAGTCCTGTTTTCCCTCTTCATGATGCAACAGCTTTCAGCATCTTACTATAACAGATGCCAAACATTTCCCTTCCTCCTACACTGCCAGGGAGGCCTTGCAGGGGACACAACAGTGACTGCCTGGCTGGCTGCGTATCCACGCTAATTATGGAATAGCACATGGTAATCCAAGACCAACCAACAGGAGATTTTTAAAAAAAAAAAAAAAAAAAAAAAGAGGTGGGTATGTAGGGGGATTCCCAGAATCCTGAACAATCAGCAATACTACCTGATGCACAGCAGGATACATGACATCAGGAGTCCAGCTCCTTAAACAACCACAGCCTTTCCCCTCCTGTCCCATGTGAGAACCTGAAGAGCTCACCAAACGGAAAGGAGGAACAACGTGGGTGGTTTTGGGGCTGAGTGGGTTTTAATTTTTGGTGGTGGTTGATGGGTTTTTGTTTGTTTTGCTCTCATGGCAGTTTTTAAATGAAAGCCCCTCTTGAACAGAGCTTTGTTGAGGACAATTTCCATCCCTTATCATATTTGTGAAATTTACGACCATTGCTAAAAGGTAGTCTCATTTATACCATCAGCATCTGCATTCCCATCAGAACCTTGTTTTTGTAACCTCTTCTGCCATTCTGTTCTTGCATACACTTTATAACAACTTACTTCTAAAAAATATTGATTAGTCCTTCCCCTTTATCAGGAAAAGGTGTTTCTCCAGTGTATTGCATTCTCATCATAAAAGAACATACAAATTACTCAAAATCCTGACCTACTCACACAATTTAAATTATTAATTTTGCATATATAACAAATTACCTACTTCTAAGTAGTTAAGACAGAAATTACAAGGACTTTCAAATAATAGGAAATTTTCAAAACACTTACTATTATCCTGGACCTTGGCACTTCCAGTCCAAAAGCTTTCACTTTCACTTTTGTCACAAAGAATCTCATTTGAATTTCTTCTAATAAAAAACTCCATGTCTGCAAGTTCATCAATCTTGTTTCCTTTGTGGCTGCTGTGGCTGTTGCAGCTGCTTTGTGACTTAACCCCACACTCATTGAAGGACAGAAGGTGAGCATCTGAGGTTGAGGGTCTGCAATCTAAAGTTCGCTGCAGTTCAACAGTGCCACTGCCTCTGGGTATTGCTATGGAAGGGTTGTGATGCTGCAGCTGTTTTATGGAAATGCATTCCTTGGGAAAGTTTGTTGTGGCCTTCATAAAAGGGTCATTAGTATTCTTCAGGTTGGTTCCCTTTTCATTAGCTGAATCAGTCAAAGATGAAGATCTTGAGGTTTTCAAAGAGGTGTATTTACCATTCTGATCACTGGGATTTTGTGTTTGTTCCTTAGACAGGAACCCCACTTTAGGAAAGGCCGTCAGATCTTCCGTCAATGGTTTGACTCCAGTATTAAGACAGGAAGGATGAGTTTCCGGTAAGCTCCGTCTACATGTGCTGAAACACAACATGCAATAATTAGGAAAAAAAACCACAAGCATGTCAAACAAAGCAGAGCATCAGCTACTCAATCTAGCCACATTTAAAGCTTGAAAGAAGAACTTTAGTTATTTAATTATGTGCTTTGAGTTCCGATGTATGAGTATTTTAAATTTTGTGTGAGGCTGAATAGGTTTGTGTTTTTCAGGTGTTTTATCTAGTTGTGGTTTTTTTTTTATGTGTTAGAGCAATAAAGCTCTACACCCATGTAGGCACACACAATTTGGGTATCACTGCTATTCCACTATCTTCTTTCACAATTAAATGGTTGCCTTCTCATTTTCTCCGTGCAACTGCTGAATAACCAAATGCATTTCATTTGCATGTCTGTGGCAAGATTCTCAAAACTTCTGACTGGCAGCAGAAGTCAGTATGCCAGAGACTGTAAAACCTCTCTCACAAAAAACCCTTTAAAAAAAGTTGTATTTTCCACATTCAGCATGTGAAAGAGACAAAACTAGTAGAAAAACCCATATTAGCACACTGGGTTTTCATGTTCCTCTGTTTCTACCATTACATCCATTTTGTGACAGAACTGGGGTTGACAAAAGTTCAAAGGCACTGGTGTTCAACAGAAATATAAGTGAGGACCTGTAGCTGGTCTGCAAGAAAGCAGACACCTGCCTGAACATGTTGTGGTTTTCCTGGGGGCACGGAAGGAATGCATTTGACAAAGCAGGCACCACACCTGTGTATCCATTTACAGATGGGTACAATGAAGCAGTGACACTAGTCTGGGACACTGAAGGGCCACTTCCTTAAAGATAAATAAGAATATAGCATTAGGAAGTAAATTACATGTCCAGGGGAAGCAAGTCTAACACTTTTCTATGTTGGTATTTCAGAAGAGTAGTTACTACAGCTTTTTAAAATGACATCAAAGTTCATTCTGCTAAGAATCAGAATTATTTTTGGAGGCAAAACATCTGTATAAGCATAAAACCGCTTCCTTACCCCTGAGGAGTTTCTGCACCAAGGTTGGGTGGTGAGTTGGCTGGCAGGGGCAGACCTGGGTGCCTTTGGTCTTTATTTGCAGGAGTACATCCCAGCAGTGCTTCACCCAGCACAGTTGGTACTGACTGCACATGCCCCTGACTGGGAGAAACCTGCAAGGGAGATTTTAACAGTTAGGAAAATTCAGGATAACAAGTTACAGCTTTGCAGGGTTCAGCCTGAAAGGAAAAACATACTAATACTCTTCCTACCATGTTTAATAAAGCCAATTAAAGGTCACTCTGTTGATGAGGTGGAAAGACTTTTAAGTATCCTTTTAAACCTTACAGGTTCCATGAAAGACTGTTCATGTTAATTTATATTCCCCCCAGTTAACAACAAATTTTTGGGGGAAGTATATCAAGCAAGTGGAAAGGAAGACAGAAAGCTCTGCTGCTGGTAACTGTCAGTGCAACAATGTTTCTAAAGTAATTGGCAGTCAGAAATACATTTCTTAGCTCTGCTGAAAAGCCCAGAGAAAATCAAAACTGCAAAGTGTGACAGCATTACCAAAGATCTAGATGTGAATTTTCTTGTAGCAAGAAAATCTTTGCACCAGAATTCTAGAAAGTGTTTAGTAAAGAAATCCTACATTGATTAAATCACCATCCTAAGAAATATGTAATTCATTTAGGAATACAACAGGCCTACCAAATTAGCAAGTGTCTTTAGTAGCTTTTCTGTGGGGGTCCTTCCCTAGTTCCAACATTCATATTTTACTCCCACATGTTCCACTTACTGCTGGGAAGTTACACTACAGGCTCGTTAGCATCAGCTCCAAAATATTTCCTTTTTGCTTTGGTATTACACAGCTGTCAGGCACCAAGTCAAGCTCTCAAAAATGCTGCAGATAATTAACTCCACACAAGGAATCAGTACTATCACATACTTATTAACAAAGAACATGGCTTCAGCTAATCACTCCCACATACTCAGATTCACCAAAATGAGAGTAACAGATAGCTTCTGGTTTCCTTACTAGATAGCACACTCACTGTAACCACTTTGAAAAAATGGTTGCAAGGTATTTCCCAAAGAGTACAAAAGTGATAAATGATCCAGTCCTTGGAAGGAAAACAGACTGGAAAATGAGAAGTAAATAACTTCACTGCTTTAAGGAAAAACTATGGTAAAACAAGTTATGAATTCAGATCATGGTAATTCTTCAGCAGGGCATTGGGAATGTGAAATACAGAGCAGCTTTGTGTGTGTCAAGCAGGCTGCTCAATGGCTGAATTATGCAGAAAACTGAAGGAAGGTAAACTGAGCACCAAAAGCTGCTAAAGGTACCCAAGCACGAGCTGTGAAAACACAAGACTGCAATCCTTTGCTGCTCCATGCTGCCCTGCTGCATGCTCTTCCTCAGCAGAAAATGCAGGATAGGACACTCTCTTCATTGAGGCTCTTACCCTGTGCTTGTTACCTCATGCTGGTTCTTTGTGAGGTTGTTAAAGATTCCTAATGACTATATCCAGCCATGAGCCAGATCTGCACAGCTGGCTCTATGCAGAACACAACCCCCTCCCTCCCATTCCAGAACTTCACGAAGACTGGCTACTTCTGCCTAAAATGCAGGGTTTGGCCTGAAACACTAGGGAAAAATTACAAGGCAAGTTTGAAGTACTGCTCTTCAGCCAAGCCATGATTTTTCATTCACATTTCTACACTTAAGTTACCCAGATTGTCTTTTGACATTGGAGAGTTTACTTAATCTCTCAGTGATACCTGGAAGGTCACTCACAAAAGAAATAAGAGTAGACATGAGAGTACTAGAAAAGTCACATTCCCTTTCTGTACTGAAACAACCTTCAACTGCTGCTTGTGCAGCTTGAATCCTTGAAGCATTCAAGTGCTGAAGGGTTTGAGCTCAAGCAAAAAACAGTTAAAGAAAGAACATGAAAAGCAAAGGTTAGAAACTTCACAAGTCCTTTGTGTTTTCTCCCAGTGCAAGAATACATGACCAGACAGACCAACTCCAAAGCAGGAGGGGGCAAAAAGCACAGTAAAAAAAAAAAAAATTAAACAAAAATCAAACAAACAAAAACGCAAATAAACCACCAACATTCAAGGCTTAGTAGATTTTGCTCCAATTATCACAAGGCAAGATGTTCAATTCATGCCCAGACATGTTTGAAAGAACTTAACACACTCTCCAAAGGATTATATTTATCATTCTGCTTTCCAGTCTAATCCTTCTTTAAGATGTTTTGGGAGGTGACATAATCATTATGTAACAGCCATATATAACAGAGCAAGACATTACCTCAGGAGAAGATTTTGTGTGTTTAGCATCAACACTTCCACTGTTCTCAGATGACTTCCTTTTCACACCCCCAATCCTTTTTGATTTATCTGGAAGAGAAGGTGATCAAGATTAGTCTATCACAAATAACCTACTTACTGTTTGAAGGAGAAAAAGTAATGGGTCTTACCACATTTTCCATTGTTGTCATATATGATTTCAACATGAATTAATTCTGGATCAAGAGTTTTTAAAGCTGGAATCTTGAAAAGGACAGGAAACACAGAAGAAGCTATTTAGAGAGGTGAAACTCTATTCAAATATATTTATCGTTGATGGGGTGGTATGGACTAAGCTTAGACACTTAACTTCTAGGTTCTTTGAAAACCAAGCTGAATTTAACAAGATTACATGTGACAGTGTTTCTGCATAAAAACACAAACTGGTGCTTGAAAGCACTGTCTGCACAGCACAGAGAACAAAGAAACCAAGATCGTGTTTGCTTCATTCTTAGAATAAAAATTCAAGGTTTTCCTAAATTTTCAGAGAAAGACATTTGTTATTTAATAATCTACCAGCAGCATAAAGAAACACTTTGGGTTATATTGTTCTGCACTACACTGATACTCATGTTTAAAGATTACTGTAAAGATAGAAATAAAAATGGTGTTGGTGGAGATATAAATAAAAAGTTTGCACTTATTCCCCATATCCATCTGTAAACCACTGCAATTGGTTCCTACCTCCTGACAGTTGACTTCTAGAGTCCTTGTAGCTGGATTACCGTTGACAACAACTGCTGTGAACCACTGAGTAGAAGGGTCCAGGCTATAAATCCTAATTTTTGAACCAATAATATTTTTTCCACCTACAAAATTGGGGAAAAAAAGGGAGCTTAAGACAAAGGAGGCATGAAGATGACCAGTTATCAAAATGAATTTCTCTTGTCCTTAAAGTATGACTGTAAGCTGCAATATTTACTTTTTTTAAAAAGTCACTCCCTGCATGTGCAAGCACATAATAACAAACATGCTGGTATGAACCCAGTAATTAAGAATTTAAAGCTGGCAAACAAAAGTAACAATTTTAAATTTGACTTTAAAAGGAAGCCTCTATATAACACCCTGGAAGTTTTCATAAACAAGCAACAAACTGCAAAAAAAAAAAAGATTCAAGTTACTTGAAACAGTAACTTAATTTTTGAGACTTGCTACAAGTTTGATCCAGGTCACAAGTACCAGGCCATCTACATGTGCCTAAATTACATATGCTTTCAAAAGAAATACTTGAAACTTAAACATCTACAATCCTTCACATTTTCCATTCACTGCTGTGAGAGTAAAATCATGATTTTTAAAAAGTTTTTATCCCCTAGAACAGATTACCAATTAATTAAACCAACACTGCAGGATCTCCCTTTGGACCTGAGCATTTATTGCCAGTTTTCCGCTCCACAGCACGCCTGTACCTTGGACCAAGCGTGTCTCATCAAGGTGTTTCTTAACCAAAGCCTGAATTTCTTCATTTACATTTTGATCATCCTTAAGAGAAAGCCTGGAACTGTCCACATCCTATTTCAGGAAAAAAAAGAGAACAGAAGTTTGCATTCAGGATAATGCTTTTAACAAAATCCCACAATATTTAAAAATGAGATGGCATAATCCATACAAATCCAGTTCTCATAAACCAATCCCCCATCAGTTCTAGGATGCTGGACTGAGGGAGATAATTTCTTATCACTAATTCACAACAAGTGAGTCTGCAAGACAGACTGAAGTGAGCTCTCCAGGTCTAATTTAATATTGTTCTGAAAATAACTCAGATTTGTTGTACTACATTGCTAATGAGCAATCAGTTTAATTGATCTGTCCATTCTTAACTTAGGACTTTAAGTTCTCAGAAGCAACAGCATATTTGACCTGAGCAGATGCAAATGAAAATATTTTATGTTTCTATCTATGATAATGCCAGGATCCAATCCACCTCAAGACACCATTACAAAACGTTTATATGAATGAAAACAGAGTAAGCTACATATAAATTATCCATAATTCTTCAGCAAAATGTATCTGCATTATTTTTTCCTCTTGAATTCTTGAATGAGAATTGATTCTGAAATGGAAAGGTCAGAGCAAGTTTCCACCCAAGGCTCAAAGAGTGCAAGTGAGAAAAGGGCTTGGGTTTTATCTTTTTGTCCCAGGTACTGCTCTGATATTTGTAAGAGGCAGAAAACTGAAGAACTAGAAATCAACAAACTGTTATTCAAGATGCCAGTAAGGCAATCTCTTCCACTGCAGTGCTGAGATAAGGCTTCTGCATAAAGAGATCTCAACCCCGCTGTTGAGCCAACATAAGTAAGACAACCATCTACAACTCAAATTTGGCTCTTAGTGACTCTCTTGTCAGCTTCTCTAAAGGACTTGCGTATTTGCTGACAGTTAACAAGTCAAAGTAGAACACAAATAATGGCACTACTTGCAGTCTCAACATGGGACAACCATTACTATTTTTATTTCAGATTATTTCCAGGTGTTGAGAATAGTTTCCTAAAAAGGCTAAATTCTTTATCTTTAGCAGATACTATTCTTCCAAAAACCTGCCCAGGGACAATTCTTTCAACCCATCTATACCTAATTTTCACTAACAAACTTTCCTCTGGTGCTTAATAAAAGGACTGTAATTCAACCATCTCATTTACATTCTGCCCAATTCCTCATTTGTTCATGATTAGCAGTGATGTGCTTCTGTTAAATAGCAAGATCTATGCCAGACATTACTGCAACTCCTAGCACACTCCCTTCATCCAGCTCTCCTAAGTGACCCTCTCCTGAATCAGCTCCAGAGGGTTTTTACCAGATACATTACATTCAGAACTGATATTTATGAGTTACAGAAATAAACACCTACTACAAGTTTTTGCCCATCTGAAGTTTACATTACCCTGATGCATCCTAAGAATCAAGATAAGAGATTCATCTTTCATCTTTACAATGCCAGTCAAGATTACCTTGATGGGTGTCAGAAGGTCTTTAGAAAGAAAAACACATTTCTCTTCACCCAGGTAGCGCACTGAAACCAGTGATCCCATTCCAGCTTTGTCCACTAAGGACTTGTAGGTCTAAAAAAAGGGATAAACATGTTCTCAGAGACAGAGTAACAAGATCTCATTATTCATCCTTTTGCATTTAATTTTGCTTCTATTTCTCTGTTATCACAGCTACATGCAACTCTTGAAAGCAAAGCTAGTTTCCAATAAAACTTCTAATACACACCTAATGAAAGTTACTGGACTCTACTTGAAATTAATTTCAGATATCAGCATGAATTAGGAATTCAGTGCAGGTGGCTATCATTAGCAATTCTCAAAACTTGTGCAACACTTTAATACACTGAAACATTAATTTAGGCACATGTGAGGATTTGGACAGCCTCACAGCTGCTGTAACACTGCAGTGCAATGATGAAGTTGTGTTCAAGTATATCAAAGGCTTCAAGAACAGAAAGAAAAAATTTTCCTTTAAAAGCTTCTGAACACTTCCACATGTGTTCAAAATTAAATTTTGTCTAGTGACAGTAACAGATCTGAGAGGACAGGCACCAGGAGCCTGGAACAACAGAAGTGGCAGGAATAAGTCCTCCCTACCTGAAAGGTGTAATTGTGCCCCTTTTACAAAAGGGAAATCATTCTGATAGAAAAAAGTCTTTTTTTGATCAGTGCTTCAAAAACCCAATCAGATGCTCTTTCTTGTCTTCACCTCAGTTAGGGCAGCACTGGCAGAGGAGGCACAAGAGTCTCTCCAGGAGTAACTGATACAAGATTTATACAAGGCTACTCCATTTATCACAAATACACTCTCCCATATACTTGAACCAGTAAGTCATGATCAAATTCCAAATAAATTAATCCACACACCACTTTTGTGACTTCTGTTTTCCTGCCGTGGATGATGATAAATGGAGAAAAACTCTTCTTTGCCAAGCCTAGATCCAAGACTGGCCTACATTTGATCCTACACCTTCCTTTGCTAAATGAGCTTTGAAACATGTACCCTGCATGAACTGACACATCAAACACTTCAGGAGGAAAACCTTATGCCCAAACTGAAGGTAAGTATCCAGTAAGAACTACTCAGATACTTGGAAATGGACAACAGCTAAGTTTAAATATGAAGGTTTTCAGAACAAGCTACCAGCAAAATCTACCAGAGGAACTTCTGATACTAATGCAGGAAATAAAATTAAGGATTTATATCTCCACTTCTTCTCTCATTTTATTGGGTCCTATTTCCACTAAGTATCTGCTTAGATTGACTTTGCTTAAGAATGAAAGACCAGCTAAGCACAGCAATATGAATTACATTGCACGCTTTATACCTAGCAAAGTTAATAATATTAAAACACGGACTACATGTTCAGCAAGTTTACATGCTTGCATCTTCACTTATCTCACTCTTTTCTTGAGCAGCAATATCCAAAGTAGTCAAGTATAGCTATATTGGCTGAATACATTAAGAAATGCTCCCTGTTCACCTCCCTCCTTGGCTGATTTGCCTATTCAGCCATGCATGGCAGGTAAAGAAAGCTTAGTTCTCTCCTTGTACAGTATGGCTCAGCTTTTTGCATGCAGAAAATCTAAATCTCACAAGTCATTCATGCCAGGCAGGCATCACGTAAGAATAATCTGAATTATTTTTGTCTCAGGATCAAGAATCACCATAGCATTAACTTGAGGCAGAGTCAAAAACTTAAAATAAAAACACAGGCTATCCTTAGAAACCTATTATTAACACATTTTCTCTCCGTTCTTAAGAGGAGTTTTATGGAAGAAGAAACAGAACATGAGACTACAGGGAGAATTAATTAACAATGTACAGAACAGTGGTTTAAGAGAGAAGCAAAGTTCTAAAAATACATCCTTGTGTCCAACTTCAAATGCTGATGAGCTGTCAGCTCGAGCTGCACAAAGAGATTTTTTCCCTTCCCAAGACATCCAGGAATGAGGCTGCACTTGAGAAATTCATACTGGTGACAATGCTGTATTCAGAAGGTGGAACTGCAGAACCAAACTGAGCCAAGCCAAGAGTGTACTTGCCATTGCAGGCCACTGGACAGGAGGCATGGATTGGGTTTTTCTTTCAGCCAACACCAGCTTTTGCTCCACCAGGAATGCTATCATCATCCGGCTGTAGACTTCTATCCATCTCCTCTTCTCCCATGATTCCTCATCAAATTCTACACAGATCTACAGAAAGGAAACAAAGTGAATGAGTGACAACCTATAAAATTCAGACACATTCAACATGGAAAATATAAACCTACCAATTTGCTCAAAACTAAAAAAATCATTAAATGTACTTATAATTCCAGCATGATTATTGGCTGTCACATCATCAAGCAATCAGTAAAGCATCCAAGGTTGACCCAGTATTTTATAAGTAACAGTCAATGTTAATTGGTTTGGCATCGTTACTGTCACATAAAATAATAATATTTACATTTAACTTTACAACTTCCCATTTCAAAAAGTTTTATGCTGCTCAAGGATAAATAGTTAAATATGTTAACACTGTCACTGCTGTTTACAAGCAGGAAAAATACACACATCCTTCCCTAAAAAGTCCACTAAAACTAAAGGACTGGCTACAGTAGTGGCATGTGGATTTTCCACAAACTCTGAGCACTGGAATAAACAAGCTGGTTTTTCTCCAGAAACATTTTAAAAATACCAATCCCAAAGAATAACTTTAGCCAATTTATTGAAAGCACAAATGACAGTAGGATAGTAAAGGTGATCAAATTATGTAATGTGAAGGTCACTTCCCAACTGCTTTTAACTGCTATTTACCCTTATGAATTTCAGAAACAACCACACAGATTTTTCAATAGGAAAACAATTTCATGGCAAAAATATGATGGCTTGACGAACGTCTTTGGGATAGCATTACCCTAATTTCAAAGGCAACATGGGAGATCAGCAAATTATTGGGAAAGACCACAAATATAACTTGGCCTGAATACAGGAACTGGAATATCTTGGTAGATGACTCTACTCTTGGAAAAATCATTTATTCTTTCCAAAGAATACAGCAACCCAGCATAAATACATTTAACAAACAGCACAGAAATCTCAGTTGAGTGAATCTCAGAGACATTTCCTGTTGTTTTATCATCCCTCTCAGGGGAAAGGCAAGTGAAAACATGCACACAAACAGCATTACCACAGCCAGGAGTCATAGAACTAATGGGTGCAGAAATGAACTTAGTAATTTTGAGGTGCACAGAAACAGTGAAAGAGATAAGCAAATAACAACCAGAACCAGAATGGCTTGTTTTGTCTACTGCATCAACACTCCACACACAGGAAACCAGAGTTGAGAAAATACTTTCAACCCCAGTGGACAGTCCTTCTATACAAAATAAAAATTGAAATAAATACTTCTACTCTTTTACAGGAGAAATACTTAATCCTCCCTCTCCGTCCGTTATTATTTCGAGTCTATTATGCTTGCACAGAGCTTCAAGAGGAAAGGAAATGGGGTGTGTTTTGGTACAAAGCTCTCCACACCTCCATTGCCCACTCCTCAACTTCTTTAACACTTCAACTGGAAAACACATCAAGTCAATTGCTTCTGGCAGAACCGTAACCAGCTACAAAGCTCACAACAGAGCCCCCATCAGCACCTGCTACTTCTCTTTTGCAGAGAAAGTCCCTAAGTTTGTTGCAGCAAGAACTTCCTCCTCACTACCAGCACAGCATGGGGCACTGCTCCGCGCCCAAAAATGGACAAAGCTCCACCCCTGCCGCAATCCACAACAACAAGCTGATGACAAAGTTTACGCTTTCAAGAAAGAGTTAGAAACATCCAAAGTTTCGTTTTGTTTTACAAGGAAGGAGTGCTTCTTCAGTTAGTCAGAGGTCACTAAGTTCTCATTACCAGAAAAGAGGAAAGGAGACAATTAAAATGGAAACATAGTGCTGTTCTTGCTGTCACAGGACAGCGATCGAAGTCTTCTGTAGAAACAAGCACAATGTTCAAGATGCCGCTGCTACAATGGAGTTTTGTGCTTGGGGAGTAAGCTCTCAGTCTACACTCTAGTAAGTGCTCAGACATGGCTGAGTATTTTAATGACTACAGCTGCAAAATAAAGCCCCTGAACAACTTCACAGCCAAACCCTAAACATTGCTTGACTTCCACACAAAATACAAAGCTAACCAATTACACCACGCTTGCAATAACTATGTGTTCAAAAAACCTCTTGGTAACCATTAATAAGAAGAGGCCACCATGTAAGAAAAGTCCGAGAGACCTCCAACACCGGGCATGAATTTAGTATGACTGTAAAACCTAAGTACTTGTTCATGACCAGCTGCTCCAAAGAAAAGTCACCAACCCCAACACCATTGGAGGGTTTCGGTTTCAACTCCGGGGGCAAAAAACCTGTTCACAACAGTCAAGTCCTTAAACTAACTATAGGAAATAAACCAGTGGGTGCGGTAAAAACCTGCTTTTCAAAATGCCGGTGGAAGAAAGCACAATTATAATTAGTTAGAGATAATTTGCGGCATTAGTACAAGCACATCGGGGACTTTGGCAGAGGTGCACGTTTCCAAACGTGTTGGCCAAGACGCTGTCTCCTCTTGCCCCGAGAGCAGCATGTGCACAAACGAGTACACACACCCACACCAACTTCCCCACTCACACGTTCGATTTACCGAGTCTCTCTGAAAGTTCCCTGTTACCTTCAGGTCTTGTTTGGATATGTCCGTGTGTGACACAGCCCGGATCCTGCCCGACTTCCAGGGCCATTCCGAGATGAGGCTGGCGTCCCACGTCCTGTCCTCCTCCTCGGACAGGCAGAGGAACCTCTTCCCTACGAGCAGCGACCAGCTCCCCTCGAGCCTCAGCACCATTTTAACTCATCGGGAGGCCTTCAGCGAGGAAAGCGACGGAAAGAGGAGGGAAACACACACGGCAGGGCGGTGAGCGCTTCCTCCTTCCTCTCCCGGCCGCACCCCCGCTTCTCCAAGTGGCTCCAGCCGGACCCCCGGACACCCACAGGTCGCCCCTCCGCCCACGGTCCTGTTAATCAGTACTCGGCGGGGGGTGGGTGGAAGAAAACACCAGAAGGTATTTCTAGAATGGCTGCAGCGCAGCTCCCGGCCATTCCCACCCCCGCCTTTGTTTCCTCCTCCGAGAAGCCAGAGCGCCGGGCGGCAGCCGAATGGAGGGAGCAGGCGGCCAAGCCAAGCTCCTTCCGCCTCACCAACACCCCAACCTGCCCACCCGGGCAGACCTCCAGCCCTGTCCCTGCCCTCACCTGCTCCCCCCCGGCCCCGCTGCCGGCGCACCCTGCAGTCACACCGGGCACAGGTCCCGCTCCCCTCCACCCCCCCGCCCCGACCGCCGCCGCGGCCAAGCGACACTGTCGGTGCCGCGCCGCGCTCACACCCCCTCACCCGTGCGCGCGCCCCCGTCCCGCGCCCCTATTGGCTGCGCGGCGTCAGCGGGGCGGGGCCGGCAACGAGTCTCCCGCCGCGATTGGCCTGAAGGGGCGGGGCCCGCGTACCCGACCACACCTCCGAAACCGTTGCTCAGCAGATGGCGGATAAAAAATAAAAACGATATATCCTTCCGCTTGAGCGTCGACGGAAGGAGTCCCTTGGGGCCAGCCCGCGGAGCGCCCGCAGCCGAGCCCCAAGGGAGGCACGAACGCGCTCGGGGCCGCGGCGCCTCTCTAGGTCCGTGTTCCCGCCTCAGGAGCGCCGAGCCTCCAGCTATAGGAACTGCGTTTAGAGGCGGCGGAGGGATCGAAGCGAGGCCAGAGGGTGTGATACGACCCCTTATACGTGCGGCTCGCGGCGTACTCAGATATAGCACAGGGGGCGGTGGCACCTGCGGGGTGTCTCTGCGCATGCGTACGGGGTGGGACCAGCACCTGCGGGAGGCCCACAGGCCGCCATCTTGTCATGCTGAGGGGAATCGGGGCAGGAAGGTTCTGCGGGGCAGGGGCGAGGGCGCAGAGTGAAACATCACAAAATAACAATGTGTCCGAGGTTCCTGGGCAGGATGGCAGGCTGTGGAGGCACTCCAGTTGTGGTTGATAGAGGTCGTGTAGTTGCATCTTAAAGCAAATGGCTTCCAGCAGCTCATGCCTTAACATAAGACCTGTTGTGTTCTTACAAATAACAAGGCCAGATGACAGAATCATAACTGGTTTGGGTTAGAAAGCTTCTAGTGCCTTGCTGTCCTCACAGGAAAGAATTTCTTCCTTATATCTCATCTAAACCTCTTGCCTTTCTGTTTAAAGCCATTCTCAATGAGAGCCAAGGAGTTAAACAGAGGACATGGCATGATCTGGGTGATGGTGTTCAGCAGCAACCCAAAAAGACACACATACTCTTCTACTGTAAGATTTTCCCACCAGAGCGTGTGGGAGGAAAAGACCAAAAGTGCAGAAAGTATTCAAAGCAAAAAAGCTGTTGACTCATTCAGTTTACTATAAACTCATGGTGCTCATCTTGTGCTTTCTCCAGGGTTCCTTCCATTACCAGAGGTGTCTGAGCTTCAAAAACCCCCATCAGAAAGCAGTGGGATATTCCTGCCATGTTGTGGTGTCACCCTCCATTTTCTCCAAGAATCCACTTCCACACTTATGTTAAATTTTTAATTTTTAAAAAATTTTTAAAGCCCATCCCACCAATTTGCCTCTCCTGATCATTTGCCTATTGCATTTAAACAAACACATTCATATATGAAATTAAATGTGTAAAAAATATCCTCACATGCCATGATGAGGAAATTGCTGTCTACTCCATGGAAATCAGACAATCCAACTTCTTTGACAACCACAGGGAATCTCCATTGATTTCCATCAATGTAGTTGATGAACATAGTAATTGCTACAATTTTCAGCAGAGAGAAACAAAAGAAATAAAAGTGAATAATAAATGATAGATCAGCGACCATGTGCAGTCTGAACAGCCACTCCTTAGCTGGCACTGAAAGAAAAAAACAGGTATGTTTGCTTCTCAGATTTAAGTATTTACTATATAAAACAGACCTACAACGTGGAATTTGTGATATATAAAGCAAGCTAGATGTGAAACTACCAAATGATTTCTTTCATCGTAGACTTTAGGCTCATGTAGCAGCAGCTGTACAACTCACACATCACACCATGTAGGTGTTGCATAACCTCATTATTTAAAGCCCTTAGATTTTCTGCAGAGAGGACACTTTGCCTCAAAGAGTAGATGATTAATACATGCAGGAAGAGAGATGTCAGGCTATAATGAAGCAATATTAGTCAATGCAATAGATCAAGCTGTTGGTACCACTCCAGTTGCCTAATAGTATTTTTTTTTCCCAGTAGCATCAAAATAAAGGAAGGCTTTAAGGAAAGAATTTGAACGACAACAACATGAGCAGCTCCCACATGCAAAGAGTGGCATGGAGGTTGGTCAAAGGTGTTTTAAAATTTAGTATTTTGGGTAGGTCCTGCCCTAGAAGGCTGAGAGTACACAGTGACATAATCCATGAATGCCCTTGAAAATGAACTTACATAGGAAAGGATGCTAAAAGATTATGTGATCAAAAAGCAGCATTCTGAATGTACATAAAATAAAATGAATTGGCAGAGACCAGATGAGAAGATGGGGAAGCAGACAGAGCACAAGTTGACAGAAGCCTGGACAAAGCTCAGTCATCCAGGGTACAAACAAGCTTTCAAAGTCCCAAAAGAGTAGAGGTATTCAAACCCTAGGGGCTAAGTAGAAGCCACATAACTTTTTGCTTTTGAAACAGAGAAGGTAATTAGCTACTTGCTTCCCTTCCCTAGATTCTTCATTTCTTGAAATTAAATAAGGACCAAATACCTTTCTTATAATCTAGCTTCTTTAAAAGTTATAAATTAAAGGTAACCAGTAAAGTCTTGGGTCAAAAAGGGAAATACATAAAATTTAAAATTATGACTCTAAACATCTCTGAATTTGCTGCATCATCTAAGAACTTGTTTCTTAGTATTACAACCATACAATACAGGAGAAAAGTATGTTGTTTTTCTTACCTGGTTATTTTATCACCAGTCACAATAGTCTCCAACCATGAATACCTGTTAGAAATATTTTGTGTGTATATGCCCACCTTCAGTGTGTCAAAAGAAACATCAAAATGTTCATAAATAAGTTTCTGTCTAACCCTATGATAATGGCACAGGTGCAGCTGTGTCACTCTGCATTATTTACTTCTGGAAAAAAACAGTGTCTGTTGAAGTACCTGCAAAACAAAGCAGTGCAGTAAACTGATTAAACCTCAAAACAGCAGGTTTCAGCCTGTTCTTCTGCCTGCAAGAAGTCTTGAGCATAATTTTTTCTAGCTGGCCCTACCTACTGGGTTGAGCTGGTAATAGGTAAGCCTTTAGCTCCTCTGTGAGAAAGGAGTAATCTCTGCAAACAGGAGCTCTTTAAACAGTAACTTCAGAACACACTCGAATAAATTCCTTCTTTCAGCCACCATTAAGTAAGAGAAAATTTCTCTTGTGCAGTGTATCACTGGAAAAAAGCAGAAGAGGCTTTGAGGTTTGAATTTAATTATTTGAATTTAACAGTTCAGTTGAAATTGGAATTTTGCAATAAAACTCAATAGCCAATGTTATGCCTAAACAATTGCACATTCAGGCATTTACGCCTACTTCTCTGCATATAAAATCTGGATGTTCTATTCAAATATTTGTGCTTGAAAATTGGCCTCCCACTACCTAGAAGTATTTGATGTCACAGGCGCTTTACAAGAAAGGGATGTTTCTGTCAGAGAAGGGGCTGTAGGTAACATTAACTGTCCTGGCATTGTGTCCTCCAAAAATGTTTTCCATATGAGAGAACAGATTGTTTTTCAGGACTCTCCTGCATTTCCAGGTTAAACCTACAAGTGTGTGTGTGCAGCTACAACAAGCAATGATCAGTGCAGGAACATTGTGGACCTGGTTTTTAAAATCTCTTCTGTGGCAACATTTGAGGGTCTCCATTCTCAATCAGAGGCACTCTGAATAGGGGGCTGTACAAGCACAGAAGAGGAACGTAGAGTCCTTTATATTGTAGTGATTAATGGTGGAGGTGTAAGGACATGTAATTAAAGTTATGGAAGGGCTATGAAACCACCAGCTGTGCTGACAGAATGGTGCCAATAGCACCAGGGCTGTGGGTTTGATCCCTGCATGGGACATTCACTTAAGAGCTGCACTTGGTGATCCTAATGGGTCCCTTCCAACCCAGAATATTCTGTGAACTGGAAGCAGAGCTTTGGGAAATAACTCATTAGCTCATTTCTTCAGTATGTCTTGAGATGTGGTGCTAAAGAATGAGCTAAAACTACCAGAAACTTTCTTACTCAGTAGCACCAAACTGATGTAGTTAAATTACTTCTTAAGTAGCTAATGTAGATCAGTCACCACTCGTATCCAACCTAGCTCTAGTTATAGCAGGAAAAGATAAAAGTCTGTAGGAGCTCCTTACTCAGGTATAGCCTTGTTACCTCAGCACACCTCACCTGGATCAGCTTTGCAAGAGTGGCAGGACTGGTTCCAGGTTCTTTTTTCAGTGATTATCTCTTTACCATAAGTTAAAATAAAATAATTCATGTCTTACATTAGTTAATATTTTCTCACTGTCTGAAGCTGAAGGAAGTACATATTTTGATACAAAGTACATTTTAATTTTATGCAATTAAGTTTACTTGCTGAAGGAAAAACTCTTATGAGAAATGCTGACCTACTCTTTTCCTCTGCCATCCATATTCTGCAGTGGGAACTGTCTTTTGCTGGTGATGAGTTAGTGGAACTTCAATTTTTTATCCCACCTGTAGAAACAGGAAATCGTGAGAGGACTCTTAGGATGATAAATCAGGATCAATTATTAAATTTTAATTGACTATTAATTTAACAATTAATTATTTAATTGCATGTTAAGTATTATCTGGGGATTGGAATTAGATATTAAATTTTGCAGATTAATTCTAAAGTTAAGTTAGTATTTATAGATAGAGTAATGCAATAACCTTTACAAAGTAACCATGAACAAACATTAGACATGAAGTGTGGTGAGTAATTCCGTGCTGGTTTTGTTTTTCCTTGGCTGCTTCAGAGGAAGAAGGCCTATTGTGGAAGAAAAAAGCCCTTTCCCCTCAGGTGTTAATACATTATCAGTTAATAATTCAAAGGGTTTGGGGTGTCATTCTTTAATAAAAGAATGCAAAACAATGTTATCTTGATGGATGTATTTGAACCGCATTGTAGAAACTACCACCATAGCAAGAATGTCTTGGTGATGTGCAAAAGGAGACATTGAAAGGTGGATAAAGAGATACAGTGAACTTTAAGCAACATTGTTTAATGATCTGAGGAAAGTTACTCCTTGTTAATTAGCCTAACCTCCAGAAGCCTCACACCAAAACTGCAAACAGAACATGTTATTCTTATTTTGTTCCTTAATAATGCCTAGGTTCTTCCATCATTGAAACAACATAATCTGGCTGCGGCAGAGTTAGAGTTCACACCATTCCCTGCCAGTGCCAGAGAGATTCTTGTAGCTCATTTCATGTCCCTCCTACTATTTCTTTTAGACAGATCTGTTTTGTGATAGAATGTCTTCCCTTGGGAGAAAACTTACACCTTTCTCTTGTGGATCTGACTCGTTTCAGCAGCTTGGGCTGCTGGGTATGTGCAGGTGTCAGGTCAGTGAGTCCTAGGCTGGGGATGGAAATTGTTCTATTTTTGAACTACCCTGCTATGTACTTTTCTAAGAACATTTGGACTAAATTCACACTGCTGCTTTTGATTATTGAAATCCACATCTTGGAAGTTCTCTTGCAGCCTCTGTAATTTAAAGCAGCTTTTAACAAAATAGTGAACATTTGAGAAATAGTGGTCATTGAGTTACAAGTATGTGCAATTTGGACAAGAACTTTGTTCTTGAATGTGTATTCACTTTTAAAAAGGCTCAGCCTTTTGACTGGAGGAAGGACACACTGGAGAGTGATCTCAGTGGGTGGTTGTATGTGCCTGAATCTTATTGATGGACTGCAAATCCTTCCACCCCCTGCAGAGAACACCAGCTCTCTTGGCTCTAATTCTTCTGTCCTGTCACTTAACAACTCGCTCTTGAACTGGAGCAATGGATATATTGTGTGATTTACCTGCTACTGCAGTAACTGATTCCAGTGGAAAAATGTAACTTTTCACATCAAGGGTCAAGTGAGAAATAATTCCCCTTAAAAAAAAAAAAATCTGTATATTGTGCTGATGTAATGTTAACACAGCTAAAATAATGTACCACTGAAGAAAAAAAAAAAAGAAAGATTAAGATACTAGATATTGGTGAATATAGAACTAGGAATATTTAAAAGTTGTATATTGCTAAATGTGACCTAGTTGGTACAGCACAGAACTGGGAGCCAGCTCTGAAATCTAACACTAAGTGTGTCATAAGGCAGATCATTTAATTCACCTCATTTCTCTGTAAGATAAGGATAACAATAATCATTCTTATGAATTGCTTTGGTTGTGCACCTGAAAGACAAGTATTATAGCTACTAATTAAACATTATTTTAGTCTTCAATTTTACTTTCCCTGTTAAACTTTAATAAGTGTTTATGCTCCCTTAATGCCAAAGAGGAAAAAAAGCATGATTGTGAAGCAGCTGCTAAGAATTTCTCTCAGAAGATATATATTGTTAAATTGGGATTGAGTCATCTGTTTTAGATAGAGGGGCAATGCAAGAAACAATATGTGAGAGTTGAAATTTTGAGTAAAATATATTCAAAGCAGAATCAGAGCAACTGACACCCCAGTTCCACTGAACTGGCTCCCAACCCTTCTGTACCCTCTGTCCAGAAACTGGAAATAGGCATTGTAAGTTCTCTTTAACTTAGAGCAAAGGGAACAGTATTGCTTAAGAATGGTTACAGCTGTAGGTTACAGATTGTTCCTGTTCTCTCAGTGTCAGCTTTCCTGCCACATGCAGAGGTATGGGCATCTGCCCCCAGCCTAGGAGAAGGAGGCGCTGGGCACTCCTGGGGCCGCTGGGATTGCTGAACTCTGCAGTGCAGCTGGGCATTGGTACTGGCACTAGTAGTTTTATCACTCAGTGTATTTGTCATTGCAAACCACTTAGTGATTTTCTAACCCTCTCTCTAAAGTTCTCTAAGTCAACTAAATGTTAGTGAAACTTTAGTGTCTTTCCCCTGAGCTCTCTTCACAGCTGTCAGAGACTAATGGCTGCTCTCCAAACCATAGGCTTTGATGGCAGAGGTTTGTGCCTAAAATTAAAACAGAGGTTCTAAAGCAGATTCCTGATGCCAGTGAAAGTAGGAATTTCATCCACTAATTTAAGACATCATATGTCAGCCTTGTCTTCTTGTAAGAGGAAGATTGCAATCTGTCCTGTCTCTCATCTCTTATAAAAAGCATAAGAAGGTAAATTTGCACTTTTCCTGCTTCCCAATATTTACTGCCCTAAATAGCATAGTTGCACTTTTCTCAAAAATGGAAATGACATTTTCCAGTTTCCTATGCAGAGGAACTTCTGCTGTGGCATAGATTTCTATTGCTGTTTTTCACTTTTATTTCCTGTGTACAGTTTATCACATAATAAAAATTACAGCTGCAGTTTTCTAATGAGAATATAAGAAACAGCCAAGTTACTCCAGGCTGCCCATGTTGTCCAACAAACTTGGGCACATAAACAATGAGGAGTAGCTTAAAACCTGTATATCTACAGGTTGGGGTAACTGGAGAAGGATTTGTTTCAAAAGCAAGTAGGGAAATATTCAAGTGAATATTCATGATTGAAATAATGACCAAGGCTGAAAATAATTTCATAAATACAGTATTGGAAAAAAAAAAAGTTAGCAGATCTTTGGAGGACTGAATTTTAGCAGACATGGTTGTATGTCAGGTGCTGGGTTCCCTATTCATTCCATGAGATTATCAGCATTGTGCTTCTAGTTGCAGCAGAGTTTGGATGTATCTCACTTTGTATAACATGTAGGTCACAATCTGCTAGCACAGAAAATATGCATTTAATGAACTTCATCCACCAGCAGGCATCTCATTGTCTAAGCCTACTCTGCAGGGAGTGAAGAGAAGCATCTCCAGAAGGAGATTCATACTAAAATAGATGTCTTGAATAACTGGGACAAATTATCCCTCAGAGATGTCTGATCTTCCTCATTTGCTGTATAGGTCTCTAATTATTGTCTTATGTTCTACCCTTTCTGCTAGAGTAGATGCTGAACTAGATACAAACATGAAGTGGGGTGGTGTCTGTGCTACTCTGGTTTATACATTATTGCCCAAATTAGGCAGGCGTTGAAATTCTGGAGTTTTATTCTTTGCCAGAAGCTATTTCAGTGAATGCTGGTATGGGACACTAATGAGCTAATGAGGAGTACAGTGTGTGCTCAGCTCTCACAGGTTTCCTGTGGTACAGGTGACTTATGATCATTAAAAGAATAATGTCTCTAAACAGGAATCACGGGAATTGGTTGTGGGTGTAAAGGATCTTTTAAAGAGGGAGAAAAATGAAGGCTTTGTTCTTCAAGTTCATTATTTTGTCAGACTCTTTTTAACACATGTATTTTTTTCTGCACAAAGAATGCAAAATAATTATGATCACAAATTATAAAAGATACATATAAAAATTACAGATGGTTCAGAATGTTTACATTTGACTCTTCCATAGCAGTGTGTTAGACACATTACAGTGCAAAGTACTGTAGGCTTTTTTGCTTCCCAAATGTATTGGTGTAAATTCTTACAAAGTCAGTGTCCTGGGTTTTAGTATAGGATTAGCACAAAGTATTCTAT